>CM065677.1:3357402-3535959 GCA_033220385.1 Triplophysa yarkandensis | reverse complement strand
AGAGAGAGACAGAGAGAGACAGAGAGAGAGGACAGAGAGAGACAGAGAGAGACAGAGAGAGACAGAGAGAGACAGAGAGACAGAGAGAGAGACAGAGAGAGACAGAGACAGAGACAGAGAGAGACAGAGAGAGACAGAGAGAGACAGAGAGAGAGAGAGAGAGAGAGAGAGAGAGAGAGAGGAGAGAGACAGAGACAGAGAGAGACAGAGAGAGACAGAGAGAGACAGAGAGAGACAGAGAGAGAGACAGAGAGAGAGACAGAGACAGAGAGAGACAGAGAGAGACAGAGAGAGAGAGAGAGAGACAGAGAGAGACAGAGAGAGACAGAGAGAGACAGAGACAGAGAGAGAGACAGAGAGAGAGAGAGACAGAGAGAGAGAGACAGAGAGAGAGAGACAGAGAGAGAGACAGAGAGAGAGAGAGACAGAGAGAGAGAGAGAGACAGAGAGAGAGAGAGAGAGAGAGAGAGAGAGAGAGAGAGAGAGACAGAGAGAGAGAGAGAGACAGAGAGAGACAGAGAGAGAGAGAGAGACAGAGAGAGACAGAGAGAGAGAGAGACCAGAGAGAGAGAGAGACCAGAGAGAGAGAGCGAGAGAGAGAGAGAGAGAGAGAGAGAGAGAGAGATCATGTCTGTAAGGTTTGTGTATTTACTGACAACTGATCATCACAACAGCAGACACAACACACACACACACACACACACACACACACACACACACACACACACACACACACACACACACACACACACACACACACACACACACACACACACACACACACACACACACACACACACACACACACACACTGTGTTCCGTGTGTAATAGTGACAGACACAGTGCATGTATACTGATAACTCTAATATCAATCACGAGGATCTGGACTCTGCACAGTCTCTTCACACGTGACGTCATCATGATAAACATACACGTGTGCTCTGGGTTGTCATAGAGAACCGGTGCTGATCTCACCTGTGTCCACGTGCGCTCTCTGCTGTGTGTGTGACGTCATGGTCACTCTTTTACTCGCTCTGCGTCTTCTCTTCATCATCTCTGCTGATCTGATCAATTATCGCCTCCGGATCGATGGACGTTACCGCCGACACCATGTGCGCCGCTTACACACTTTCACCGAGTGACGTCACGACGTCCGGGGCGGAAATGTCACATGTAAACAGTCGAAGCGGATGTGACATCATCGCACGGCGCCTCGGCAAACCTTTATTAATAATAACTTTATTTATTGTATTATTTTTTATTTATTATTTGATTTATTGATTCATGTTCTCACTGATGTTGTTGATGTTATTTGTATAAGTTACTGTGTTTGTGTCTGTTAATAAACAAGTGTACTTTTAACAATCACAAATAAGAAAAGTGTTAAACTTTGTCTGTGTATAAATAGTTTGCACACAGATCAAATTGAATTATTAACAATAATAATCTTGTGAAGTGATAACTTCTCCATAGACTATAAACTCTACACAATGTAATTTTTAGATCTATGTTGCTAAATATTTTATACATTTATATTTGGGACCTTGTAATTCTTTCATAAATGCTGTATGAACAATAAAGCACGTTTGATGTCATTTTTAAATCTAATGCACTAATTAATTACTTTAGATAATTAATAAGATATTTCAGGACACATTATGAAGTGCAATGGCGCCATCTGACGACAGAAACATGAACTGCAGTTTACTTTCCAGAATTAAGATTTTACAGAAACAAACACAGCAGAAGTGCACAACATTTTACATTTACATTTACATTTAGTCATTTAGCAGACGCTTTTATCCAAAGCGACTTACAATAGTCGAGGAGACAATGAAGCGGTAAATAGCCGATACAACAATAGGTGAACAAGTGCTACAAGTGTTCAAGATGAATGAAACAGTTTGTTTATTTAGATTTTGGTAATATGATATATGTCAGTATTCTGTAATAAAGACCCCTGACCCCCTGACATGCCCGTGAGCCATCTACACCCCCAACCTCTTGCTGATGACAATGGCAATAAGAATGCATGTAAACACGTCAATCACATGTGTGCAGCTCTGATCAAGGTGCTCACATGCTTCTGTCATGCATCGGAAGCAATGGCTGAAGTTTTTGTGTCTTCGTTGTCTTCATTTCCACCCACATTACTCACTGTCAACTGTCGATTTACCAGGAGCTTGAGTATCCATAAAAAACACACGGCTTGGACAAAGACGAGACCGGACAGAGAATATATGCAGTCCAGGTGATGGTGGGATTGACAACAGGAGGGGTGATTGCAGACAAGACCGTGAGGCCATGGGGAAACAGTCACATAGTAACACGGGGGAACGACGAAAGTACAACAGCCTACGTGTGTTTGTATAGTGGATTATAAATGAGCCGTTTTAGAGGCCATCCACATGGAAAAGCATTTAGCCGTGTACATAAAATAGTGTTGCATTGCTTTTTAGGGTCCAGCGTTTTGGAAGACTGAAAGCGCGTTCCAGTGTGAATTAATCTGAAAAACCCACGAACAACATCCAGACAAGTGGAGAAATAGTATGGACGCTTCTGTATTCTGTTAAAGCCACGCGTGAAATGGAATCACACTATTTCACTAAAGATGTTGTCGCTCATGTCATGAGATTTTCCAAGCATTCTCCAAATCTTCTTATCTGGGGGGTCTGCTCCATGCATCTCGCATCTAAGGGGTTCTTGCTCCAGAAAAATGTGGAGGACCCGTGCTGTAGAACATTTGCTGCATTGCGCCTTTGCATGGCACACAAATTGTCATCGTCCTGCCATTGGTGGTTATTTGCCTTAAAAGAAGGATCATGACAGCCGGATGTCTTGTGTTTGTGTTGGAAGCACACACGGAAACTTGTTTTGGGAGTTTCTTTGTACCATGTACCATGTCCTGCCTTGTGTCTGAGACCCGTCCCCTTGTTTCCTTATTTGTTATTCAGTTATGAGTTCACGCCCTTCACCGGTTTCTTTGTTGCGTGCCTTAGTTTATTACATTTTTAAAGCCCTTGTGTCTTTTCTATTCTGTGCTGGATCGCTGTCTACCATCCCTGTTTGAGGTCTTGTCCGGAGTTTAGTTTTGTTAAATAAAGTGATTTTTGTCAAGAGCTCTTTGAACTTGGGTTCTGTCTTTACAATTAATGACACAAAGGTGTTATGTACAGCTAAATGAAGGGCTATAGAGATGGTACTCAATCGGTTTCGAAAGATACTCAAGGTTGTGGGATTGATATTGGACAAGAGTGGTATCAACCCAGCCCTAGTTACAGCTCAGAAAAAGATCATCATGCACCCAAATCAGAAGCCATGGATGAACAAAGACTGGCGCTTTTCTAGGCCTGATCATTCAGACATGTGGTAGAGCATCCAGGCGATCATTGAATACAAACCAACAACCTCACTGATGTCCTCTTCCTAAATGAGCTTAATGACTTCTTGAGAGACAAATTTAGAGAAGCAATCGAGATACTGTTACCAAGCTCCAAACCACATCAGATTTCTTGCCACGTACACTTCCAGGACTCAGGTTCTATGCAGAGCACCAGTAGCACTTATATCACTTATCATCAAGTGCTGGTCGTGGCACACCTGAAGCACCCTCTGCCATCCACAGTGGACTCACCAGGATGCCTACCGCAACCATAAGAGCACAGAAAATGCAGTTTTCGTTTGCTGACGATACTATGGAGATCGGTCTTATCAGCTAAAATTATATACAAGGAGGAGATCCATATTTAGGAGAAGAAAATACACATTGAAGAACTGTGACCTGTAAACCTTTTAACTCTTTCCCTAAATATCCATCATATAAATAACACCAATACATAGCAAGAAAAGTGTAAATGTTCGAACATTAACACTAGATTAACAAGTCAACATCAAAGCATAAGTTGATTTTACATTTTAAGGTATACAACAATTGTACCACAAAATACTTAATTAAAAAAACATTGTTTTCAATAGTAACATTTTATTAACATAAAATAAGTCTACATTGTATTTCATTATATAATGCATAACATTTAGTGAATACTTAAACTCTGATTGAATGTAGAATTACTCACATCTATATAGTACATAATATAGATCTTATTAAACAATGCACATTAACTTTAACAATACATTTTTTACATGTGTATGAAAAATAAACATGTTGCATCTTTGTGACCAATTAAGACATTAGCGTTTGGAGAACATGACATCTGAAGGAACAGAAATAAAAATAAAAGCACATTATACAAAAATGTATGTATATTTATAACAGAGACATGATACTAACCTCTATGTTGATCTGAATGCACATTTTCATAGATGGGATACAACAGATTTTCCTGTTCACTGCGCAGTTTCCTTGCACGAAGCACATCACGGACACACTGATAGAGGTATGAGTATTGACACTAGAGGAACACACAAAACAAGCCAAACCAAGACATTACATTTCATTTCATTCAAATGGGTATAAAAGTTTAAATGTGACAGCTTACCTCAGTTTGCACCATATGTGTGCGATGGAGTCTCAGATCAAAGACCACACTATAGATGTCCACTGTGTCTCTGGTGTCCAGCTGCTGAAGGATTCTATCAAGGCCGATGAAGGTCCCGGTCCGGCCAACACCAGCACTTTCAGTGAGGAATAAATGTTTATTTTTCTTTTAATTTCTTTTAATATAACCAAACTATTTATTTTCACGATAGACTTTGTAAAAATTGTAATGTGAATATTATTAAGCTTTTTTTTAGAAAACAACAACATTTAATCACAATAGGATATAGATAACATAGGAAATGCTGAAAGTGAGACATTTTGAAATGTCATGCCAAATATGAGCTCATTTTGGATTTCATGAGAGCTCCACATTCCAAAAAAGTTTGGGACGGGTAGCAAAAAAACGCGGGAAAAGTTATATGTATGTATAAGGAGCAGCTGGAGGACATATTTGCAACTTATTAGGTCAATTTGCAACTTGATTGGGTATCAAAAGAGCCAAGATCACCAATACACCCACAATGCTGGGACGAAAAATAGTAGAGCAATATCAGAGAGTGGTTTCTCATAGAAAAATCGCAAAGAGTTTGAATTAACTAAAGTGCACACTATTATCCAAAGATTCAGAGAATCTGGAACCGTCTCTGTGTGTAATCAGAACATGTGCTCAGGAATACTTCCAGAAAACATTGTCGTTGCTTTCAATCGACTGTGCCATTCACTGCTGTACGGTTAAAACTCTATAGGTAAAAAAAGAAGCCATATCTAAACATGATCCAGGAGCGCAGGCCTTCTCTCTGGGTCAAGGCTCATTTAAATTGGACTGTGGCAAAGTGGGAAACTGTTCTGTGTTCAGACGAATGAAATTTTGAAGTTCTTATTGGAAAACTTGGACGCCATTTCATCCAGACTAAAGGGGACATGGACAACCCAAGTTGTTATCAGCGCTCAGTTCAGAAGCTGCATCTCTGATGGTATGGGGTTGATGATATGGGGCACGATCAATGCTGAAAGGTATATCCAAGTTCTAGAACGACATTTGTACCACACCTGACGTCATCTCTTTCAGGGAAGACCC
Source organism: Triplophysa yarkandensis (assembly GCA_033220385.1). Taxonomy (NCBI): domain Eukaryota; kingdom Metazoa; phylum Chordata; class Actinopteri; order Cypriniformes; family Nemacheilidae; genus Triplophysa; species Triplophysa yarkandensis. The sequence continues at coordinate 3,530,380 of CM065677.1, read as the reverse complement.
TTGCATTGAAAACGCCAGACCACATACTGCATCAAAAACAACATCACGGCTGTGTAGAAGAAGGATCTGGGTACTGAAATGGCCAACTTTCAGTCCAGATCTTTCTCCCATGAAAAACATTTTGTGCATCACAAAGAGGGAGAAGACCTAAGAAAGTTGAGCAACTAGAAGCCTGCGTTAGACAAGAATGGGACAACATTCCTATACCTAAACTTGAGCAACTTGTCTCCGCAGTCCCCAGACTATTGCAGAGTGTTATAAAAACGAAAGGGAATCTCACACAGCGGTAAAACTGGCCTTCTCTCAACTTTTTTACCATGTGTTGATGGCATGAAATTTAAAATCAACTTATTTCCCCCTTAAAATTATACATTTTCTCAGTTTAAACATTTGATATGTCATCTATGTTGTATTTTTAATAAACCATTGACGTTTGAAACGTCCACATCGTTGCATGCTTTTTTATTAACAATTTGTACAGTGTCACAACTTTTTTTTATCAGGTTTGTAGATATATATACAGAAAATTGTGTTCCTTGGCTGTGTTGGATGTACAATATTTCACGGCAACATCAAGAAGAAAAAAACAGGATAAAAATGTTTACGATTGAAGTTCTACCTGCAGTGCACCACTGTTGCTCCAGAGAAGGGTGTTCGATTGACATAATCCCTCACGGTTCTGACAAACTGAATGAGTGACTGTGTGATCTCTGGGACGCCATGGTCTGGCCACACTGTGTAGTGAAACTGACGGATGACTCTGGAGTAGCTCAGATGTTCCTCCTATAGAGAGCACATCTCATAAACATCTCCATCATGACTCATCTGTGAGGCAGCGGTGAGGAACGGAGGTATTTGACTCACATTACACATCTTAAATTCTCGAATGGTCCACTCCGGCAGCACTGACTCGGACTGCATTTGCACTATTAAATCTCCATAATACAGCGGTTCCTGGTCAAACGGCCAATAGTGGTCACACTTTACCTAAATATATGAATGCATATCAAACCGATGGGCAAAAAAACGTATACACATTATATTTATTGTATAGATAAATATTTACATATTTACCCTTCCTTTCTCAACACATTGGGTCACCATAACTATGTTGTGTACGTTCTGCTCCCAAACCATTTTCCAAAAATCATCTTTAGTCCCGGGTAAGGGACCCTGAGTGGCTATGTATTCCCTTCTGAAGTTATTGCCCTTGAAACAAAAACATTTTTAACTTAGTGAATCACAGGGAATGCGTCCGGTGTGGAGCAAATAATATAAATGAATAAACAAACAAAACAGGATTGAGTGTTTATCTCAGTCACTTGTAACATTGTTAACTACTGAATCAGCATTAGTCATGACTGAATCATTGATATAGAGAAGTGGATCTTACGGGAATATAGCTGGCGTTAATGTAGTCTGAGCAGGAGTCTTCATCCACGTAAGACAGTTTCACTCGAGTGGAATCATCTGTTTGAGAAAAGAAACTTCAGGAAAAAAACAAGCCTATGGATCTTATTGTAATACGTTCTCTTAAAACAAGACATACAGGGCAGAATGTTATTGTAGCGATTCTTCCCTCTGTTTTCAGGCAATAAGGCAGAGTCTTGTGGCTGATTACGCCCAACATCCTTTAAGTCCTGAAGACACAGAGGTCTAATTTGTCGATTCTGAAACCAAGGATTATTCTGAGAAGCATGGTAAAAAATGTGTAGATCATACCTCAAATTCCTCGGAAAGAAGATAGCTGGAGTCTGCCCGAAGTTTGGCCAAATGGTCCTCAAAATGTGTAATACTGATGGGGCTATAACAGAACGCAGAGCAAAGTATAAAAGTATAAATTCTACATATATGTTAGGAACGATTGATTCCCAAAACATCTACTCCCTGCTACTCTTTCTTGGTCCCTGTATATGTATGCTGAGTATGAGGGTAATATTATTTCATCTATTAGACCGATTTGAGACTAATATTGTTGCTGTATTCTGCAAACTTGATTATAGATTACTATGCCCAGTGTAATTGTTGTATTCTCACAAGCGATTTGGGAAAAAAACATAATTATAGTGCAGTTACTAAATAAGGAAGTCAAATAATACCTTGCAACACGACGGTTGCTAAAAAAAAAAAGAAATGAAAATGTTAAGTTATGAAAATGAAAGCACAAGACCTGAAAATAGCCATATTAATTTTGTTGAAATCAGTTGCAGTAGATCTTACCCTCTAACAATAACATGTGTTCCTGTGGCGGGACGTTCTCTTCTCAGACTCATTCTGACCACCGGCTCATGTGTGCTGCTGAAAACGACCAATCGGTCATTAACTCATTAACTCATCACCACAAACCCACTGCCAATTACCCATCACCACAAACCCACTCATATTAACCCATCACCTGAAACCCACTGCCACAAACCCATCACCTGAAACCCACTGCCACAAACCCATCACCTGAAACCCACTTTCATTTACCCATCATCACAAAACCCACTGTCATTAACCTAGTAACACAAACCCATTGCCATTAAGCCATTACCACAATCCCACTGTCTTTAACCTAACACTTTTGTCATCAAATAGTCATGATCACTTTAATTTCAAAATTCAGGGTCCAAACAAATGTGAACTAATGACTAATAGTGTAAGATACATTGAAAGACTCACATTTTGTGCGCTTTCTGTCTGCAGATCAGCAGGACAACTAATCCCACCATTGTGGCGATAAGGAAGAGTCCAGCACTTATTCCCTCGATAACCCCACTTAAAGGCTCTGAACACAGACAATAACTCTCATTAAACACTTAATAGTTCATTTTAATTCATCACGGTCATATGGAGTACCTGCATCTGTCATTAAGGGCATGGAGAGGAACGTATCGGTGTAGAGCGGTGAAAGAAACTCCTTGAGGTTTCCATCAAAGAGTTTAGTGAATGCTCGAACGCTGATTCTGAAAATGATCAGAATATAAATGTAAGGTTACTAACACACACTAAAAAACTCTTTTTTTGCACATCTGAAACGTATTTATATTGTGGAAGCACAGAGATAACTCCTTGTTGAGAAATTAATACTTAGATACAGAAATATTAACTCATGCTAAACTCTCTCCCGCACTGATCTTGGGTGACATCGATAAGCTTCAGGCCAAAAATGTTGAGCAGTAGAGCTGTTTTCAGAAAAATATACTGCTCATGGCATTTTAAACAAGTGAAAAAATACACCAGCCACATAAAAAACTTAGTGGTGGGCACAGGCCCTTAAACTTTCCACAAATGTCCAGTAACAGCATTACCTGTATGAGGTCTTGGGTTTTAGTGGTCCATCACAGAAAACCTGTTCGTAAGATCCAGCATTCATTGTATTTTGATCACATGTTCCTCCGAGACTCTCCATGCCAGACCCCAAAAAAATTTCAATCTCCTGTGCCTGGAGCTGGCCCTCATCACAGTGGCTGGCAAAGTAATTGGTCTGATAAGTTTTGACAGAACTATTAGCTCTGTAGTCCAAGTATGATGGAAGAGGATGATGTTGGTACGGTTGCTGGTTTTCACCATCTGGAGTGAAAGGCACAAAGGATACTTTTAAAGTCACAATACTTCTTCATCAAAAGATTAAAGAAGCACATGTTTTAGTGCAATAAGAAATGATCTTCAAACCATCAGATTCGGTCACGATGATGGTGAAATGTTTCACTGCCCCGTTGATATCGCTGAACCAGCTGCAGTTAAACTGGAAGAAAATGGTGGACTTTGTGATTTGGACTAAGTTCTCATTAACTCGAGTCAGGGGCAAGGGTGGACCTGACAAAACATAAACAGCATTTCTATTTCATAAAGTAATTCATTTCATCACGGATGATAAAAATCTAACGAGAAAGCCTATACTCACGATCTATCATCGTGATCACGTTTTCCATAACGGCCTCACTGGTCACACTGTCAGAGATTACTTTGACGGAGACAATGTACTGCTTGTGAGGTTCTAGTTCTTTAATCAGATAAACTGTGGTCTCCTTAATCGTACGCTGTGAGTACACCAGCTTGTTAGAGTCTTTTCTCAAGCACTCAATCGTGTACGAGTCAAAGTCAGCCTCTGGTGGACTCCAAGAACACGATATGGCCGTCGAGTTTTGAGGACGACAGTGAAGATTCTGGACACGCTCTGGTTCTGTGATATAAACAAATAATACATTTAAGAACTGTAATTATGTTTTTTTAATATTTAAATTCGGAATAGCCAGTTAATAAAACAGCTAAGCTGTGATTCTGAGTCATGATCCAGGTAAAAAAATTAATTCATTTGTGTTAGGGGTTTCACTGACTTGTCCTGATGCTCTTGTGGATGACAAGGCTGAAGGTAGGGTTGCTGGTTCTAGTACCACTGACTGTGCGTAGACTGATGTTATACTGACGGCCAGGGTACATTCCTGTTAGTACACGACTGCAGGATGTGGGGATGTGGTAAGGGTTGAACACAGACAGAGGGTCCCTGGGGATCCACTGGAGATCAAAGTCATCAAAATCTGTATTTTCTGGACCACTCCATGTTATTTCCAGTGAAGTGTTTGTGATTTCACCAATAGAGATTGAGACGGGTGGCTTGGGGTCTGGAAAAAATAAATGCCATTATTACCAACAATCCTGTATAAAAAGGTTTTATATGGCCAGTGGCCCTGTTTAACAGATTAAACAAATCCACAGATTCAACAATCTGCAGATTTTCATTTATAACATTTTCCTGTACTTTTCTGTCAAAAAATTCATAAACCATGATTGAGCTGCAGCATAAACCTTGAACACAACCGCATTTAAGGTTTCAATTTAATTCAAATGAGGAATCCAAGTCTTGAAGTCTAACCCTCATACCATACTGACGAGATTTATATGGTGCTTTAGACAAAATACATTGCACCAAAGGAGCCGAACAACATTGGTTAGTAAAACAGTGTGTCCATAATGCAAAACGATAGGTAAAGGCATTTTATTATTGAATTCGGGGATGTCATCTCTGTTCAGTTTAAATAGTGTCAATTACTTAAAAGCCTGGCCCTTGGAGACTAAATTAATTGAGCCGTCAGACTTTAATGCATGGTAATGTTGAGGTTGTCTACTGCCACCCTAGACCCCCTCTGCCACTTTTGGGAATGCAGTGTTCAAGTGGGGTAAGTATTGTCTATTTGTTCCTTTTGTTCACTGCGCCTTGTGCTACACAGTTAATACCTCTCTATTTTGAGAACCCTAATTAAAAAAAGTTTTTGGCAGTATAACATTTTTGTTTGAAATATATTTATTAAAAAGTTTAAAATAGCTAAAAAATGGCTGCAGGATGTAGTTCATTTCAACCTACATTTAAACCCCGAGAATATGATTATTTTGATACATTTTGGCGTCAGATAATAGATGTCTTTGTTGACTACTTGAATAGCCCTCGAAAGAAAACCACAAACCCCACTGCTAGACCCTTATACATCCAGATAACCTATTGTAAGAATATAGATTAATAAACAAATCAACATGAAAACTCACAGACTGACAGAAAATAAGAAAAAAATAACCTTCTCGGCTCGGGTTTATGATGTGAAATAATTATTGAATGTAATGTTATGGCCATTCAGTCCATCTGCCATGTCAAGTACCTCCTGCCCTGATTTTTCTCAGGTTCTTCTTCGTGGAATTTACCCATGTACACATGCATTTTCCAGGCCAAACTGGAATGTTCATCACATGCAGCCCATTATTTTTGTGCCATTTTTGGCTGGTTTGCTTACTATGCATTATCTAAAGCAGAGCTTCCCTACCCTGTTAGTGGAGTTCTAGTTTCCGGCAGACTTTAGTTCCATTCCTGCTCCAACACATCTCTCAGTAATTGTCAAGTGCTAGCTAAGAAATGGTTCAGGTGACTTAAGACTCATCAAAAAACTACAACTTGACCCAAAAGATCTTCCAATCTTCCAACTCCCCTCCTGTTGGTCTGTTATGCCCTCTGCCCCTTCTTACCTGTCATCGGTCCCGTATTGCCCTGAATTTTGGTTGGTTGGTTTACAACCGGTAAGTTTATTTGATTATTTAACACTTTCTGTAACTTATTACACAATGGTCAATGCTGTTTAGCTTTGTTAACTAGATGGACACCGTTGATTTTTTTGTTTCTTCTGAATACACAGAATAAACACTTAAATCATAGTATCAATGATACAAAAGGCTTTATTTTTGAGAAATCCTATATTATCTTTTTGCCTAAGTATCCTTGATTCTATACATAAGGTGATTATTGCACATCTCGAAAAGGATAAAGGGAAATCTAAAATACTCCAGAGTGGAAATGTTTGTTTAAACTATTATTGTATGATTAGGAGCTTACCAGTCCTGCCTTTAGCGGTTGCCATGTTGGTGAGATCTCCACTGTGTGTGAGGACCACAGCCTGGTAGAGTCGTCCAGATAACAGTCTTTGAAACACGTGACTTCTGCTGTCTGGACTCAGACTCTGTTCTGCTTTCTGAGTCCCATCCGGGTTGTAGAGAAGGAGGGTGTAGCTGCTTACTTCGCCCGCAGCTTGTTTCCAACTTAACCATAGACTTTCCGAGCTTTTTCTACTGTCCACGCGCAAGAACGTCACGGCTGCAGGCACTATAGCACATCGAACAGAAGAAGAAGGACATTTTCAGTTGGAATTAACAGTGCGAATTTTACTGAAATGTTCAAAATGTTTCCTGTGTGTCATTTACCTGTTCGAGCCCAGATAGATGTGTGGTTTGTCTGATCTCCGCTGAGGGTCTGAACAGCGACTTTGTAGATTGTTCCGGGTCGAAGGTTCTGGAAAGAACAGTCTTGCATGATCGGCATTCCAGTCTTCTGATCATGCAAGCTTTCGTCTCCATTATACAGAAAAACATTGTATCCCTCAAATTCCCCCTCCGGTGGCAACCAGTGGAAAGATAGACTCGTGGTTGTGTTGCTTATGACAGTAAGATTATTAACAGTCGCTGGACCTACAAAAGACACATTTTCATTCATACCCAACCAGACTGTATATGTGTTGCCTGAAAAAAGAGAGGTCACGACGTGTATATGTCCTTACAAGTTCGGGCCTCAGTGATGACACCTTTGGTGCTGATTCCTCCACTGACAGTCTGGACCAGAACATTATATTTCTTTCCTGCGATGAGCTGTGTGAAGTAATGCTGGTTGACATCTGCTGCTTGAGAGCTGTTGGATACTACAGTTCCACTTTCATCCAGTAGCTGAAGGCGGTAGCTGTCATAAACACCCCGACTTGCCTGCCACGACACAAAGAGGCTGGACGTGCTGTGCTGGTTGTCCACCTTTAAAGCTGTCACCATGGAGGGCACTTGGGGGAACAGTAAATTAGCATGAAGGAAATGCTACCGACCTACTTTAAAGAGTAAATAAATGTCAGTCTCAGGGCTAAATAAGGATTGTAACTTTAAATATTTTTTGGAGAAAAAAAAACATTGAAATCTGATCATTTTTTGCAATTGTGAACATAAAAAACACACGAAATCTTCTTTGTAATTCTCTTTTAAGGTGGTTTAAAATCACATTTTTTGAAAGTTGTTCCAGTCTGATAACTCAGATTGAATTTGAATAATTTTGGCTTGACTAAGAATCCTACCACATGAAATGTCACATACAGGGTAAAATCTGGGTACTGATGGAGATAGAGGCATTGAATAAAACCAAGCAAACCGGCCTCATACTCATAAGCAGCAGGTTCAATAGACATAATACTCCAGTACAGTGGATAATCGTGTTTAACTCTATACAGTATCATTTCCAGACGGATCAGCATATGATACTGTAAGAGCAACACAGACCAGTTTGTTGTCATATCACTCTGACGGTACTACACCGACCAATGAAGTTTAACACTTCCTGTCAACACCATTGCCATGGAAACCAAATAACATATTGCAGAAAATGGAAGAACACCACAGGACACACCAGCCGGATCTGAACAATTGCTATATGCCGTCTGGACAATTAACTATTTAAATGGATTTCATTTGGATATTCACATTTGATCTGACAGTCTTGACATAGCCTCCCCAACGTACGTTTAGGCAATGCATGGCTTTGAGAAACAAACAATCGCCTTTTTTACTAAGTGATATTCAAATGTATTTTGTAATGCATTGGTATACATACCGGTGCGTGCTGCTGCTGTGCTGTTATTGATCAGAGATCCGCTGACTGATGTGATGGTGATCATATATTGCTGTCCTGGAACCAGACCATGGAAGCTCATCTCATTCACATGTTTAGGGACCGATCTTTCCTCAGCTTGACCAGTCACTTGAGAAAGAGACACAGAGTAACGGTCCACATCTCCCTGCCCTGGGGTCCAGTTCACTCTTAGACTGCTGCTCTGACCGTCGTTACTGATGTGAATGTTCTTCACTTTACTGGGAACTAAAAAAACATAAAAAAACGTACACTTAAAAGTTCGCGAGATGATAAACATAACACCGAAACCCTGTTTTCAAATGTGAAACTGATTATTGCTTACAGATATCAATGTACCTGTTCTGCCTTTAATGAACTGCACGCTGAGGTTGGGTCCACTGAAGGTGGACACCACGATTTTGTAGAGTCGCCCAGGAGTGAGTGAGGAAAGCAGGTATCTGTTAGTTGTGCTGGTCAAGGTGATGGGAGGAAACACCTTCATGTCATTATAGAGCAGTTGAACCTCATAATGATCGACATCTCCTGGAGCAGAAAGCCATGTCACCAGCAGGTCTTCTGTGCTGATTTCAGCTAGCGAGAGATTTCTCACTCCTGCCGGCACTGTGAGACCATAGCATTAAAACAGAGCCACAGAAGTACAATAACCTAAACCATGCCACCATAGCAAACAATCACAGGCATACATACACGTCCTTCCGTGTGTTAAGGCGCTGGATTCATATTTTCCGCTCCATGTACTGACAATGACAGTGTAAAGTCGGCCTGGCACCAGCCCGCTGAACACACATTCGTTCTGAGTCTTGGCTACCATTTTCTTCTGGTAAAAGGTGTTGTTGTGCTTGATGGAGACATGGTAGTAGTCAAAATCTCCTGCTGCGTGGCGCCAATAAACCTTTAGATAGTCATCACGAGCCATATGCGTGGCAGTGGGATTCAACACTGGGGATGGTTCTGGAGGGCAGAGGAATCATAAGGCCAAATAATTGAAGAGTATACATTAACTGCAAGTGGAGGTGAATAGACAACCGTATCTACGACTGCCAGTTGACTGAAGTTAACTGAAAAACTCCTTGGAAGACTCTTACGTGTGCGCTCTTGAACGACTGTGTGGTTTTCATAATCTCCGCTGCGTGAGGTGATTGAGATGTTATACAGACGTCCAGACACCAGAGACTTGAAGACACACTCAGTGCTTAACTTTGAGACGGTAAGGTTGTGGAGGGTTCTTTCCTGATCTCTCAGCGACACGAAGTAACTGTCAATATCTCCTTCAGGGGCTCTCCAGGACACACTCAGAAAGTCCATGCGTCCATTGTTGCTGACTGTCACGTCTCTCACTGCAGCTGGGACTGAAAAACATGTATGCACGTCATGATCTCTATTCAGCTCGGAAAACATTTATTTACCTTACTCTGACGATGTCTTTAGGATTGCTAGCACCATATCAACCTTATGTTGGTGGAGTTTGGAGTGCCACAAGGCTTTGTCTGACGCACTGTCGTTCACTATAGGAAACATACAGTAAGGCTCGCTCACTGTATCCCCTAAATTCTGATGTCCATGAAAAAAGATGTTTTCCAATAATAGTATTTCTTAAACTAAAAATTATTTTCATCAAAATCACAAAAAATGTCCGTCTCTATGTCCGTGTGGAAATGTTATGCATGCGTTACAGGTGAGATTTGAAAGCCGTAATCTTTATTGAGGTTGAATTATTACAAATCATTCACTTGTGCTAACCTCACTAACACTGTTAACTAATGACTTTAATTATTAGGAACCTTTATAACTGTTATGTGTTGTTGTAGTTTACAACAGAAGTTTTGGGGTTTACTCAGAAAGTCCAGGGCCAATGTTCAAAAAATAGAAGTAGATTCTATTCTAACTTTAATGCCAGTATTTTCCCAAGACAACCTAGGTGCCGCTTTAAACATTTTGTTTAATTTTAAACACACGTTTAACGTTTACATTTTAATTCTTTGGAAACTAAACAAACAAGCATACATTATTCAGTTATATAAATTAAGACTGGAATCTGAATCTTTATAACGGAAAGGACATTCAACAAACGCAAATGGATCCCCGGCTGAAAAATGATGTCTTGATGTTGGGTCTTTGGATCCGTTTAAATGAAGAAAATATCATAAGTTTGTGAACTTGTGATAAATGACTTGTTACTGTTTGGAACAACAATGAAACGTGGGCTCATAACATCCTCCATGTAGAAGAACATTTAACCACAGGACGTCACACAAATGACCTCTACATAGTCAAGACTTCCTGAACATTCCAGCCACATTCTTTCCTGTTCCACATGACCTGTGTCAAACCATCACAGCACATATAGACTATCCCACATGCTGTTTCCATTAAGAATGTACCTGCTACCCCTTGGATATATCCTGGTTTTGTGAGGCGGATGGAAATACAATATAAGTCTCTTAGGCATGTTTGTATGTCTTTTTCAGTTGACTTTTTTATTTGAACACATTTTAACACTACTTACCGTCTTGGGTTTTTATTCTTTTAAAAAGGTCACTGGTCTAGCTCACTTTTTCATCCAATAAATGATTACCAAATCTTATTTTGAATCTATTTTAAGTTTTAACTGGAGGCACAAACAAACAAGATGTTTTGTATTAAGCATTACCTGTGCGTCCCTCAGCTACAGTCTGCCGTGAGAAGACACCGCAGTGTGCCGCAGTCACCACTGCCCTGTACAGAGCACCAGATCTTAGCTCCTGGAAGTGATACCAGGTTATGTTGGGCTGTACGCTTTCATTCTTTATGACCACGCTGTCATGGACAAGGAGAAGACGGTAGAGATCCACCTGACCGGCTCCTCTGTCCCAGCTCAACTGAAGAGCATCTGTACTGCCTTTATTGCTGACTTGCAGGTGTGTCACCTGAGCTGGGACTGAGCAGGCACGCACACACACACACACACACACACACACACACACACACACACACACACACACACACACACACACACACACACACACACACACACACACACACACACACACACACACACACACACACACACACAAATAATAAACAAAACAGATGAGTTAGGATAAGAGACACATCCAGAATGTGCCCGTGACTATGAACACATTCGGTCAGAGAAAGGGGACAAAGCAGAGTGAAGAGGTGGGTGGATATGTATACCCTTGCTTCCATCATGACTTAAAACTATTACCTGATGTGAAATGTATTGGTCAAGGTAACTGCTTCCTCTTAAGACAGTGTAACTCTTTTGGGTTGACATGAAAACGTATCAGATAAAGTGCTTTCATCAGTTACTTACGGGTTTTTCCTGTGGTGTGGGTGGAGTTGTTCTGATCTCCACTGTTGGTGGTCACTGTGATTGTATATGTGTGTCCGGGTATGAGATTGTTGAAACCGCATTCCTTTGCATCATGAGCCAAAGTCCTTATGTCCAAAATCATGTCTCCATCCTTCAGTAGACCAGTGAAGTTGTCCCATTCACCAACAGGATGGATCCAGACGACGCTCAATGATGTCTCGTCAACATGATGGATGTTTAACTGCCGAACGGTTCCTGGAGCTGACCAGAACACACACACACACACACACACACACACAAACCTTTACATAACTTTAACAACCCGCCTTCTCTGAACAACTATATGGTAAACCATGTTTGGATTGTACATGTGTTGTTAGGACATTATGAGTGAGTCTCTTTTAAAATATCAACAGGATTTTTTTAAATGAATGCTGCAGGTTTCAGTGGGCATTAAACTCTACAAATGAAAGCATACTTTTCACAATCAATTTTACATAGCTTGTAAATGCTGTAGTATATGATTGACATCATGGCTCTGAACCTACCCAATCTTTGCTGACAGCGTGCTGTTGATCTTAGGGATCCGCTCTGGACAACGACCGCAGCTCCGTATGAACGACCTGGAATCAGAGTCCAGTTACTGAAGCTGAACTCCACAACATTTCTGCCGATGGTGCCGTTCATGAGCACCACAGAGCCATTAAATAACAGGACACGATAGAAGTCCCATTGACCGTCAGGAGGAGACCAGGACAGATGCAACAGCTTCTCACTGACGGCCTCCAGCTTCAAATCTTTCACCTGTGCTGGTGCTGTTGAAGAACATGCAGAGAAAAAACAACAAGTGTTCACAGATGTAACATTTATGCAGTGCACTACTAGAACAGGTGGACAGAAAGGTGAAGTTAAAGCTTTCAGCATTAATCCGAATAAGTTGCTGGTGCAGTAGTCTTGCGGGTTTGTACCTGTTCTGCCTGTGGCCCTGCTCTCGGCTGTTAGATCTCCGCTCTTTGTTCTTACAGACACTTGATAGAGCTCTCCAGGTGTTAAACCACCGAACAGCCACTGCGAGGCATTCGAAGGTAGAGTAAGCTGCTGGTCAGGAGAGCTGGAGGTGGAAAGTAGGAGTTGATAGGACTCCAGGAATCCAGCTGCTGAAATCCATGAGGCTTTAAGAGAGTCCTGACGGCCGTCGCTCTGAAGACTCAAAGCTGTCACGGCGGCAGGAGCTGTAAGGTCGAAAATTGTGTTGTACAGCTCAAAAATCCGTCCTATGTAACATGTTTACATTCCACAAGCACCGGCCATGTTTATGCAAAACCAAATGTATGTACCGAACGTAGATATGTGTTTTAGACTAAATGTATACAGTTAAAGAGTAAATAAACATCAAGTTGCAGCCAGTGGGTCATTTCACAATAAAAATGTGTGTTATTATATCTATTAAACCTGAGCATGTGTGTACATAACCAATGCTGATCGAAATCTTCATGATGTTCCCATTAATCATACAAAAACCAGTTATATAGAAAACGAAGAGTCTCAACAATATTAAGGGTCTATAATTTCTTGTAACATGACGCCCCTCATAGTCTAAATTATAATAACCCTCCAAATAACACAACTGGCAGAAAGAAGCAATTGAACATTTATTTGTCGTCTTTTAAAACAGAACATCCTGTTCCAGCTCAGTGGGTAGATATGCGTGGAGCTTTAACTCATTTCTTCTCCCTATATTGTAATTGTAACGTGTGCCTTTACTTTTTTAAACAGTGAAACCTTTCACATCTTTTGTGTCGCAAGTATACACACTCAATGTGTCACTATTGTGATAAGTGATTAGTAATTTATGGGCCATTCTTCGTGATTGGTCTTAGCACACAAGAAGCTCGGAACAAGTATATTTTTATAATCAGATGACTAATAGGGATCTATCATGGTCCTGAATATGCTATTAGCAATTTATATAAGTTAATAATCTAATGCTCAGTGTTAATGTAGTGCTAATTATAACAATGGACCATCATTCTAAAGTATTACTACTGCTGACGATTCCGTGAGACGTTGTTCTGCCAACAAATATATCATTTATTTGTAGTGTTCTCCAGTTGTCTATTCTAAAGGAAAGTTTAAAACAACTGTATTTCACTTTCCAACTTTAAACCGATCCAGCCATGTATTTTAACAAGTTTTTGTTGAATGGTTACATGTGGGTTTTCAAGCCCCTCGATTACTTGCAGGATTATTAAGTTGCTGCATTCTCATTTGTACAAGTGGTTATGTTTTGAACCTCGATTTCCTTACACAGAGGTGAAAAAACAGATGGTTTAATAGTGTTCCTGTGTATCTGAAGGGTGTAAGGGGCATAAAGGACAGGATAAGCAGGCGGGGTGTCTGTACTGCAGGAAGGGAGGAGACATACTGAAAATATCCTGGAAACTCTGAGAAAAAAACCCTGATAGACTTCCCTGATGAGTTCAGCTCAGACTGTAACTGGAATAAAGAGAAAACGTTACGTGCTCTTTATCAAATGAAGTCACAGACACTTTTATTCAAAACCTAAGTGAGGAATATGACTATTGGTCTCCTGTATTGTCATCATATGAGTTCATACAGGCATACTAACATTTCCATCTATTATAATCTATCTGTTTATTAAAACACTCTCTGCAAAGAGCTCTGGACCTTAAGGAGCAAAAGAAAAATGGAAAATTAACTTCAATTGGGATATCAGCTTTCACGTCAGATGTGAAAAGAGCTTTATCAATTTAAACTAGTGCCATGGATGTATATACTCATTTATAATATTAAAAGAGTAACATAAAAATATTTTTTCCTTTACATGTTTGTATGACCTTATCTTTAAGTGAGGAGGAATTCAGGGGTCACATCAGTATTTGTTCATATGATAAACTATTCAGAAATTAATTATACACAGAATACAAGACAAAAATGACATGTTCTGATATTGTGCGATATTACCCTGTTAAATGAAATCATAGAGAAGAACTTACCAGTTTGACATGTAAAGTTCAGGTGTGTGCCATCTGTCTCTGAAATGATTCCCAACTGATAGGAGGCACCGGGAATCAAATCTGTGATTCTGCATGTGTAACAGTGGGGAAGCTTTAAGTCTTCAGCACATCTTGTTCTTACACGAGAAGCGTCGCTCAAGTCAGTCACAATGAAGCTGCAGGAGCTTCCAGGTGTTGTTAAACTCAAAACACAATGATCCATATGAACCTTTACTTCAGAAACATTCACCAGACATTTAACAGCCTCTGTCGTTGTGACAAACTACAAAAGAAATGAATTGTGATTATTAGAACTGTTTCTCCAAACGCTCATTCAGATATATTCAATATGTCATACAGAGTGACATGAAAACATGCAAATTGAATATAAAGATTGTTGACCTTTATTATGGTCCGAATATAAGCTAGTGTTAGAAAAAGTCAGAAATAGTCTGATGTCTGGACCAAATAAAAATAAAACTCCCTTATGTTTTGAACGACTTCATTATGCAATTGGCGTCTTTGTATTAGCCCAAAATATGACTATTTGATGGAAATCTAAACTCAAATAAATGAAAGAATCATATCTGTATAGTTTTACGGAATTTTATGAAATGTAAAAACCAAATGGTTGAAATTTGAACATAAATGTTCTCTTTTTTCCTCCATGCAGAACAAATGTGGGAACCAATGGTCAAGTTCCATTTAAGTCATTGGACATTTTCTTTTTGAAAGCTGGCATCTTATGAATGGAAAGGTAGTTGCTTTGATTATGTGCTAAACAGCTAAGGTTAAGAAGGTTAAGAAATGAATTATTTTATGTTCAACTGAGACATTCTCAAATAGATTAGGTAGGATAAAATTTGTTTCATGATTTAAAAACTAAAACGTATTTTACGTTCTTGTGACATTTTATTACTTTTGTGTAAATTATAAGCTTAACATTTGTGCATTAAAGAGATCGTTCTTTAGTGATAAAACTATTATTTATTATATTGGTCCAGTCCTAGACTATAAATAGAAAAGTCAATAAATCTTCATAGGCCGCATTATTAGTTTTATTATTTACCGTGTTGCTTTGCATCTTTCCTCATGTCTGAAAAACTCCTGACTCGCCTCCCAGTGTACTCTGATTGGTCATATGTTCTAATTTTCTGTTATTGGTTAACTTTGCTTTCAGTTACTGTATTACCAGCAGTGACAAGAAGGCATCATCTGTACCCAGTTACTTCTGTAACGGGTATCTGACGACACATCACAGAAGTAACTGGATGATTACAATCCTGACATTTGCTGTAGTCCAAGCCCTCTGATTTCTGTTAAAGATGACAACTCGCTTTATCATGAACTTTGGCATTTGTAACTTCACAGATCGTTTACATGTATTAATACACACAAACAAAGGAAATGTGAAATGAGGTTTAGAGGGGCACGTTAAGCGTCTTAAAAATAATAATTTAATTGTGCTTTTGTTGTGTTTATCATACTGAGTCTGTATAACAAAATGTAAAAGTCTTGGGTCACATGAGTAGGATTGGGAGAATATTTTGAAGAACAAATACGCAGTTAGATTTGTGTAAATTGAAGCGAATTTCTCACCACTGTTGTTGTAGGAGAAGCTGTTGTTGGTGGAAGGGCGGTTGTCGTCAGAGGACTGTTGATGATGGTAGTTGTGATTGCTTCTACACTTGTTGTTGTTGCTGCTGCTGATGTGAATGTGTTTGGGGCTGGTGTAGATGTGTATGGGGCTACGGCGGTGCTTTTGACAGGATCAGACTCTGTGTTTGGTGTGGATCGTGCTGTATTGGGAAGAACTTCAGTAATCGCTCGTGTTGTTCTTGTGTGTTTAAAGGGCAAGAGTGTTTGAACGTCCTTGTTGGTCTTTGTCGAAGTTGAGATTCTGGTCAAGGCATTGGTCCATGTGCCATCAGTGTTCAATAAAGTTAAAGCACTTGTTGAAGTGTCAGTGAACGTGAAACTGATATTGTCTGTATGAGAACGCACGGTGCTCTGGGTGACCGTGTTGGCACTGGAAAAAACAGAAACATTCACGGTAAAATGTATTGTGTCAGAAACTAGAGGCTTGTGGGTCTGCTCCGGCACATCTGAGGTGGACGTCGCTGTCAGTTGGTTTGTGCTTTGACTTTTTTTGGTTGGCATAAGAGCAGTTGAGGACATATCTGTAGGGTAACTCGTTTCCGAGATTGTGTTTTGCGTTTGGATTGTTTGAGTGTATCTGTCTTTCAGATCCGACCCAGCAGTATACGTCAGGAGTTCATCTACACCAGTCGTGCGCTTGGTTCTGTGGTGGGTCACGGCCCGGTTCTGAGTTATGACAGGAACTGTTAAAGTTGCATTTTCTCTTGTGGCTCTGAGCGTCGAAACCCTTGGTGGATCTGTTAATAAAAAGACAGATTAGAGTTTAAATGCAAATGAAATATTCAATGTGTTTGTTTACCGATGGATAATTCCCACAGCCATAAACAATCTGATGAAAGGATGGACATCTGACCTTTGTCAGGACATAAAGACATCATCTCTGTCTTCCCAAGTGAGTTCACAGTGATCATGGACCAGTTGGAATATCTTTGCTCAGAGCGAACAACCACTCGTACGCCCTGTTTTTTCAGGAACATGGCTGTATCTTGTAGGCCAAAGATGCCATGGTTGTCGTAACACCTCCAGGCGGGCGCTGTTTGGCAGGTGCTGAGTTTGACCAGGCGGGCATGTCTTGGGACAGATGTGCTCGGATCGGCCCACAGACATCTGGACATGAGGGTGTGCTTGAGTCTCATCGTGTTGGTCCAGCTCCAGTGTTGAGACGGATTTGTCACATTACATGTTTTCAGTATGACCACGTCTCTGTGTGTGCTTAGACATAACCCCTTGCTACTGTGAGCGATCAAAAACCCAGAACCTGCAATGAATTACATTAGAATTTACACACTCAAAAAAACAATGTCTCTCGTTGAAAGCTTAACAGGAAAATGTTCATATAAACTGGGAATTGACAGCATTTACAAAAACTCTAAATGAGAATTATCGGTGAGAATTTCATTGTTTAGTTGGACTATAAAGTTGTTAGATGTTGGTGATTGTAAGTGAGCAATTGATCAGAATTGTGTTTGCAGCCCAGACACTATATCATGATATCCAGCAAATCAATGTTTAGGAGTAATTTTATAAGCATTATGCCAATGGACGTTCAGCATGATATGGTCATGCAGACATAAAGAAACAGAGTATGAATCATAACAACGGTGTGAATAATAAGCTGAACAGTGATGCAGCATCTCAGAATAATCCGAAAGTAACCGAATCCTCCTGAAGGACAGCACAACATAAGATGATCATAGTCGTTCCTTTAAATGAACGTTCACATCAGAATTTCGGTTAATTCTCTCGAGTATCTTTTGTAGATGTATGACAGAAATAAAGTTAAATTGTTTTTATTAATAAACGTTTGTGGAGTTTTGTAATTAATAATGCTTTTAATTCTGTATGTTTCTCTAACAATGTAAGAACAATGGTTTCATGACAGTGTTGACATCAATATGAACTAACTGCTGGACACCAGCTTTTGAAGTTTCAACATGTCTAGATGTTAAAAATGGAAATAACACACCAGAAGTCAGATGAGTGAATTCCTTCATGGGCATTATATCGCATAAACAATCAATGTACAACACATTAATGAAATAATAAAAAAGTCATTAAATACGTGAAACGATAAACCACATATATATAACATGTTTCATAATGTTTCAATATAACAATCAGGGTATATACGATGGTTATATATGATCCAATCTGATTCTTATAAGAGTTCAAATAACAAACTGGTCCATTTAACAAACAACCTTAACAAAGCAGAAGGAAATAAAGTAACAATACTCACAGAAGGCAGAAATGTGTTGCAGTGTTAATATAGTAAAAAATAGAGTATTCATGGTAACGTTGTGTAGCAGCTTGTATGTGTGAGTTCAGATGAGAGTTTGAGAGTGAATGCTGGAGGAAATTCTATTTCAGGGGAAGGAAAAGTCACTGACCACCATTTCCTTCTATTCAATAGAATGAGACTGACGACACGCAAGCACTCACACCATCACAAAGTGTAGAAATCGCAAATACACCTTTACATTTGACAAATATTCATTCAATCCTTTAGTCTGTTAAAACAGACGACAATATACTGCATGAATATGAAGGCATGACGTTTTTAACAGTTGTTTTATTCTATATTGTCAGTTTTGCACTGCAATTTGTTTTAGCATTAATACCAGTAAATTTAATTGGTCAATTAGAATTTTTTAGAGTTATCATTATGTAAGACCGTGCTTCACAAATAGCTGTTTTACCCTGTGATGAATGAATTTAATTACAAATGCATATACTTTGTGTAGAAGAGCCTCCGGCTCCATATCCCTTTGGATTCCCACATTCTCTTCTCCAGAATGTTTAATACTGGACTCAACTTACTAGAATCCTTTGTGCTCCTTTGTGTTTAATTGATTTTGGTCTGTTTAATGCTTTTAAAAAAATGTCACGACTAATTCACAAATGGTTAATTGTCCCTCAGTTCCATTTTAATTATACATCTTGGGCAGTTGCTTCAGAATTTAAGATTATGAAACAAATACAAAATCCTTTTTATTTTAATTTCCATTTTGTTCTTGCACTTGTAGTTGGACATTACCATAAGATGCACAAATTTCCCTGCAATACACTCAAATGCACAGAGAGGGTACTGCTTTCCAAACAAATTCCCATGTATATAACGCTGAGTCTGCCAGTCATAAAATAAACATTGACCAAAATAAAAAAATATTCTTGGAGTGACTGAAGTGGTTGCCTTTGGTGGGAGCAGGACATTTTACAGGAAAAATTGTTTGATTTTGGGTTATGCTGATCAAGAATTACCTTGTCATTAATGATGAGGTCTAAAAAGAAATCAATCTGAGCCATGTTATGTTTGATCAGGTAGAAGTTTATCATGGGAGCGAGTTTTATTTATGCTTGTATGAACACAACAACCTTCAGGATTTTAGAACCAATGTCGATAGACCTTCTTTCATTCAAAGACAGTCAAAACAGAACCCCACTACAGAACCGAAATGGGTTGAAGTGGGAAACTTGGCAACTGTCAACCTGTAGTAACAACGAAATATTTTATAATCCTCTTTTAGGTTACAGTGATTGTTTTTACCTTATCATCCATTACCGTATCATCCATACCATTTTATCCATATTCCACAACAGCAACCTACCTGGACTGTCAAGAAGTATGAGGACTTCTGTTCTCAGAGACATGGCCAAATAAGAAAGGCTAATACCCAACCACCTCTGAACAAGACCAGTAAGCTAAAACGTAGAGAGTGGGCCAAGAAATATCTGAAGACAGATATTTGAAAGGTTTCGTGGACAAATAATGAGAGCGACTCTTGACGGACCCAATGGAAAGGCCTGTAGTTGGATCAGTAAAGATCACTTTTTTTAGATCATTTAAAATAACTTTAAAGAGGTGTGAACACGATGTCAGACACTGTTATATAATCTGGTCCTCGCCTTGCTTACCGTGGTGACCAGATTCATAGAAGATCGGTATTACTCAATGTCTAAGTTGTGCCCACAGAATATTATTGGTTATATTGACAACTGGACGAGCTTTTAGGGCAGACCTGACCTGTCGAAGTGAGACGGTCTCCATCCGTCCTGGGGTGGGGCCGCTCTTCTGTCTAGAAATATAGCACATAGTCTTAGAGGCCTAAGATGCGTCCACACGCAGCGGCTTCTCTCCGTCCCGACAGAACGGTGTTTTCGAGTTTTTGTCTTGTGAGTCTTTTTTTTATTAACCTTACTTTTATTTAAATTTTTTTTCTATTATATCTTTCTTCACATTCCCTTATTGTATAGTTGTATAGTTTTTATCTTATTCACTGTTAGTGTTATCTGTATGCACCGGGGGACTGAGAGTATCGCAATATCGATTCTCTGTATGTATGTATGTATACATGTATGTACATGTGGAAGAATTTACTATAAAGCACTTGATCTTGAACTAGAGTTTATGTTGACTAACTGGGGCCTTACTGGTAAAGGGGGAGGGATTGCCTCAATATAGAACAATATTTTCAGGATTTCTCAGAGGGCAGGTTTCAATTTTAACTCGTTTGAAGTAATGGTGCATCATATAACACTTCCGAGAGAAACAAATGTTATTGATAAATCCCCTGTGGTGTTTGTACTGGCTCCTTTATAGGCAACCAGGGTACCAAACAGGCTTTATTAAAGAGTTTGGGGATTTACATCTGAGCAAGTTCTGGCAGCAGAAAAAGTGTTAATAGTTTGTGATTTTGATATCCATGTTGATAATGAAAAGATGCATTAGGATCAGCCTTTATGGTTATTCTAAACTCTATTGGGGTTTTACAACACGTTTCAGGACCTAATCATTGACGAAATCATACTCTTGATTTAATATTGTCACATGGAAATGATCTTGATGTTGTTGAAATTACGCAGCTCATTGATGATATCTCAGATTATTATTTAGATATGCAAACTTCATATAGCCAAATTTTTTATCCTACTTCTTGTTACAAGTATGGTAGAACCATCATTTCTCCCACAAAAGACCACTTTCTAAGTTATCTTCCTCATGTATCCGAATTCCATGGCATAAACCTCAACAACTTGACAATGTAACTAAAATGATGGACTCTCTGTCTAGCAGTTTAAATTTAGTTTGTCCCTTACATTTTAGGAATATCACAGGAATACAGTTTGACACCATGGTTTAATGAGCATACTCGCAGCCTTAAGAGAGCAGTCCGAAAAATATTTTGTATCGCTTGTCGGGAAGGTAACATATTTTTCAGAAAAGCATTAAAAATGCTAGATCCGACTACCTTTAGGGAAGCTTTTAGTGGAAAACCAACACGACCCCAGGTATTTTTTCAAAACATGTCTTAACTAACGAAAAATAAAGCCTCAACAAGTGCTGACATTTCTCAGATTCTCAGCAGTAATGACCCTATGAACTACTTTACTACCAATATTGACACTATTAGAGATAAAATTTTACCACACAACCGTCAGCTACAGCACTTTAAACCCCCTGAGGAAAAGCTCGACTGATTCTCTACTATAGGAGATAAAGAATTGTATAAACTTGTGGAATCACCTTGTTTAGGTCCTCAAAATTATACTCGTTATTAGAGAACATTTCTATCTGTGAGATTTTCCAGTCTGGATTCATATCGTATCATAGCGCCAAGACTACTCTAGAAAGTGACCTGGTCCTTCCATTCCGACCATGGTTGTATCTCTCTATTTGTGCTATTGGATCTTAATGCTGCATTTGGCACTACTGACCGCAACTTTCTTTTGCATAGACTTGCACATTTTGTGGGCATAAATAAAAGTTAATTGGCAAGGGTTAAATCTTATTTACCTGACCGTCATCAATTTGTAACAGTTAATGAAGAGCTATCATACTGATCACAAATACAGTATGGACCCCAAGGCTCAGTTCTAGGGCTGCTACTCTTCACGCTGTATATGTTACCTTTGGGAGTTATCATCATGCATGTTACAACCTACAACACAGTCTTAGGTTTGATAGCTGCTCTGTAAAATCTTTGTTGTCAGTTAGGAACCTAGGTTTGCTGTTTGATAGAAATCAATCCTTAGAAAACCACGTCTCTAACATTTGTAAAACTACATTTTTTCATCTCAAAACATATCAAAATTACGGCCTATACTCTGAATTTCAAATCCAGAAATGTTAATCCATGCATTTATGACCTCGAGGTTGGATCATTTTACTGCTTTATTGGGTGGTTGTTCTGCACACTTTGTAAACAAACAAAAGTTAGTCCAAAACGCTGCAGGAAAAGTTCTTACAAGAACCAGGAAGGATGACCATATTACTCTGGTCCTGACAAAACTGCATCTTGTTTATCACTTATAAAGCCTTGAATGGTTGAGCACCACAGTATTTGAATGAGCTCGGGTTACTTTATAATCCTCCACATTCTCAAAAATAAAGCAAAAATCTTCATTAACATTAGCCTGTTTGTCTCTTCTTCCGAGCTCACCAAAGCCCCCAGATCCAGTCTGTTTTCAAATCAGAGGGCAGAGCAATCACCAAGATCCAGTACTAAGTAGAAAAGCCACCACCAGCCCTGAAATACAGCGGAGACCAGGACAACTAGAGCCTTAGACGACCATAGGGATAAGACCATGGGAAACAGATGATTCTTATCGACTTTGCAGCAGCCTGGAATTCAACCGCTGGTTTTGTCTGGTCAGAGGAGAACTGACCCCCCAACTGAGCCTGGTTTCTCCCAAGGTTTGTTCTTTATTCTGTCATCGATGGAGTTTTGGCTCCTTACCACTGTCGCTGCTGGCTTGCTTAGTAGGGGTCACTTCCTTAACAGCAATATCGTTGACTTGATTTAAAATGAACGCATAGACATTATTTTAAGTGAACAGAGATGACATCAATGAATTGAAAATGCTCAAGGGACTCTCGGGTATTCCCGCCGGTTCAGAGTCTGGAAACAGCAATCATCGGATCACGAGTCCAAGACTCCAACAACCAGGCCACGACTGCCCCGCTGTTGTACTAACCAATGTAAAACAGGCTCCCCAACAGAGCCTGGTTTCTCCCAAGGTTTGTTCCCCATTCTGACACAGATGGAGTTTTGGTTCCTTGCCGATGTCGCCTCTAGCTTGCTTAGTTGGGGTCACTTTATGTATGGACTCAAAATCAACTCCTGCCAATTTTTCTTCAAGCAGTGGTACAGGAAAAAGTCTGCATCTTTCAAGAAGACTTTCATTTTTATGCAAGACAACGCTCCATCACATGCATCAAAGAACTCCACTGTGAGGCTGGCCAGTAAAGGCCTTAAAGATAAGAAACAAATATAGGCCTTTTTCCCCTGACTTGAACTCTACTGAGGTCTTTTGGGCTCTCCTTAAGCAGGAAATTTAGAGTAATGACAAACAGTAGACCTCTCTGAACAGTGTTTAGGAGGCTGTGGTTGCTGGTGCACAAAAGGTTGATTGGAGGTGAGCTTCCCTCCCTCCTGGACATCTACACCAGGCGGTGCATCAGGAAATCCCGGAAGATCATCATGAGCTCCAGCCACCCATCTCACAGACTGCTCTCTATGCTGCCCTCAGGAAGACGTCTCCGCAGCATCCGCTCCCGCACGAGTCGACTGAGGGATAGCTTTTTCTCTCAGGCTATCCGACTCATGAACAGTCAGAACTGATACACCCGCAGCACACTCCCACATACAATATGTCACACACTGCACTTTAACTCCAAAGTTTACACACTGCACTTTATATAACAGTCTACCCATTACCACTGTATATCATCCTATAAATAACTTTACTGTATTCTGATCACGTTCACTCTGCTGCACCTTAACATATTTCTATGCACACCCTTGTTAACATAATGCAAAACACGTACACTCTGTGTTTAGTGTGTAATGTGTAGTGCTTAATGTATGTATGTACACTTTGTGTTTAGTGTGTAATGTGTAGTGCTTAATGTATGTATGTACACTTTGTGTTTAGTGTGTAATGTGAAGTGCTTAATGTATGTATGTACATACTGCGTTGAATGTTTCGAGTGTACGTTTTTCCAATAGTACACTGTGTGTACTGATTATATGTATGTGCATATTGCACCCTGTTTTATGTTGAGGTCTGTACTATATGTTACATGTTATATGTTAACTGTTCTGCGATTTTTCTGCTGCAATTCTCCCAAGAATTTCACTCACCAGGGCTCATGTGCTGTGGTGATGTGACAATAAAAGTGACTTTGACTTTGTACATGTAGACACTCTCTTAAGAATGCCAAAACTTCTCTTTAACGTAAATCTGGACATTTAAGTAGAAAAGTGACGTTTTGGCTTTCTTAAGAGAATATCTACATGTACACCCTTATCAGGCAACAATTAGTGTGCAGAATTATAATTAATATACATTTTTTAACCTTTTTTATTGACCAAGAGCGCTGTGATTTTTCAATATCAAAATGAATACTCAAAAATACAACTTGTTTCATAATTGTGGACAGAGTGTATGTGAACATCATGCATTTTTTTGAATTAAAGCTTTTATAATGTTGTTTCTTCAGACTAATGCCCTTTTTGAAATGATCATATCTATGATATGATCTTAGGCTACACTTGTAAAACGTATAAAACAACTTTATTAATATGATTTAATTTTTGTACAGTTTCTCATCACCAGTTATGCAGTATGACTACAGTAAACTAGACAGGAGTGTTCAAATTATTCCTTTTGACTGTATACAATTACTGCACTTTATTACAGAGGCCTATCTATCTGCCTATCTATCTATCTATCTATCTATCTATCTATCTGTCTGTCTGTCTGTCTGTCTGTCTGTCTGTCTGTCTGTCTGTCTGTCTGTCTGTCTATCTATCTATCTGTCTGTCTATCTATCTACCTGTCTATCTATCTATCTATCTATCTATCTATCTATCTATCTATCTATCTATCTATCTATCTATCTATCTATCTATCTATCTATCTATCTATCTATCTATCTATCTATCTATCTATCTATCTTTCTGTCTGTCTGTCTGTTGGTCTGTCTGTCTGTCTGTCTGTCTGTCTGTCTGTCTGTCTGTCCGTCTATCTATCTATTCATTCGCGTCCAACTCGTCATTCGCGCAGGGGGTAGGGGCTTCTGTCAGGGGAACTCATCAACTTATCAGAGAAAAAGTCCTTTTATTGTAAATAAAGTGACTAAACTTACAGTTTTTCTCAGTCGCTTTGGTGCATTTCTCACATCACTATTTACATTTGCACAACAGTTAATGCATTTCTCAAAACAATTAGTACAAACTGCAAAACCTAGTTGATAACCTGCAAAAGCGTGTCACTTGCTCAAAATGGATAGCTCATTCCTCAAAAGCAAGTATTCACGTCAATGAAAGTGTCAGTGTCATCAAGATGAAAAGTCCTGACACCATTGTTTATGAACAAGATAGTCAAATGGCTTTGTCATGTTTTCATTATGACAGTTTACTCTGTAAATGTTTTTCAATGCAAAAAAAAGTCAGATTTTGGTGACACTTCCTGAACATGCTCAAGACAGCACTATATACTATTTGCACAGCCATTTGAAAACTACAGTAAAGTTAGACATTACTGTATTTAGTGAGGTATCTGAGTACAAGACACTGAATATGTATGTTTCACATTTTTACTGCATATGCTCTTTGCAATTCTAATTTGTTCACAGCATTGTGCAAAAGAATAAATACACCCTTATTTACAACAAACTTAAACTCCCTTTGGGTAGAGCTGTGCACAACTGTAAACAATATTGCAGTACATATTGGAACTGAACATACAACATACATAGTACTGTAAATCATTCATGCACATCCAGACGTTCCTCTCTGTCTGGCCACATAGTTTCATCTACATCACAGCGAATATCATCTCTTGCAATGCAGCGAGGAAAGTATCTCCTCGAGTGGCGAATCCACCCTCTGCAGGACTCTGCTGTGATGTCATCACATGCTGCATCCATGGCCACTAGCAGGGCCATTTGGGTATGTGGATGCCGGTCATATACCTTCCACCTCCAGGAAGAGAAAAATTCCTCTATTGGATTTAGGAATGGTGAGTAGGGAGGGAGATATTCCACCAGCATCCTATCATGTGCTGCAAACCACTGTCTGACAACATCTGAGTGGTGAAAACGCACATAAAATTTGCTTGACAGATTTTGACAACTAGTTCAACATTTTTGTATGTAATGACTCAAGCAATGAAATGAGGACTATTAGTTTTATATGGAATGACTATTCAGCATTCACAAGTTTAGTTAATTTTGACTGACATGACATAAGCAAATGATAATGTTATAAAACAGCAGAGAGTTGTATGAAAGCAATTGATGCATGTCCAAAAGCATTTGCAATTTGTTGGAAGGAATGAGAAACTGCTACTATGATGTGCACAAATGACTAAATGTTGTGTAGGTTGAACTAAATGTTGTGCAAATGTTAATAGTGATGTGAGAAATGCACCAAAGCGACTGAGAAAAACTGTAATGTGAATTATTTATAGTCTCAATATGTGTATAGAGCTCAAATTGAGTAAAGATAATTTAATCCAACTCTATACCGAAGTTTGTTTTACCTTAAGGGAGGTGTTCAAGAAGACTATAGAGTTTTTGTAATGTGCTTAGACTTCAAGACACCAGGGTGTGGCAGTCGCAGATTCTAAAGATGGAATTAATTGAGTACGCATACATTACCCACAGTTAAGGTCATCATATCCAGGCCACTTCTTACCTACCGAAGAGGAAAAAAAGGGTTTAGTAGATCATTTACTCTGAACAAATGGTATATGTCGTGGTGTGATGAACAAAGACTGCTGTGTGTTAATAATTGGGTTCTTTTTTGGAGGTGTCCTAGGCTCTTCTGCCCAGATGGACTGCATGCCAGGACATTGGAGAGGATATACTACTAGAAAACATCTCTAAGACACACCATATGACTAGTAAGTCAAAATCTTAACCATAGTCCATTACATACCCCTCAATCAACTGTATAAAGCACTTAAGTAATAACATTAAGGATATTATTAAATGTATATTTGATCTATTTCTTTTGCTCACTTAGCCTAGTTGTGCAAGCACTGGCGAGCTTGTAGATATACAGCAGTTTTGTTAGAGGAGAACTGGTTCTCCTGGTTGGGCCTGGTTTCTCTCGAGGATTTTTCTACTTTTGAAAAAACTCCTTTTATTGCCCGTCAGGAGGCCGCTGAAATCAGCTTTAACAGCTCTTATTACTAATAATATTTTAATGCTATTCATCAGTACCCCATATATGACTGGTTGAAAATATATCGCTTATGCTTATCCTGTTTTCTTGTGACTATCAACTGTTTGTGTGTCTGTGTGTACTGGGTATTCTGCCTTCATACCGTTATATTAAATACATGTACAGTTGCTTTGAATTATTGGAAAATGTAAAAAGCGCTATATTAATAAATTGGACTTGATTTGGTGAGGGATATGGCAGAGGGTCCCAAACGGGCGGGCATTACCAGTGTCAAGGAAGTTTCCTTCTACACCGGAGTCGAGGAGAGCCTTGCCCATGTGAGACTTCCCATGGAGACACAGTTGGAAAGGCAGCAGGGTGCGGGGCGTCGCGTTTAAACTTAAGTCGCTGAAGTCTCTTTGATCCAAGGGTGGGCATGGGCAATAAGTGGGCACTGGAGAACCTGATGGTCCACCTTGTCGCAGTAAAAGCAGAGCCACTGCAGGAGACGCTGTTATTTCTGGGCTGGGATCAGAGGAGAGCACCTCAGCTGCATCCGTGGCCTTGGCTTCTGATGAATTTAACAATTATTTCATCCATTGTATGTTCATGTTTAGTTTCTGAGAGTATTTTTTTTCAGGATGCAAGTATTGCCTCCAAGAGAAGTTTTTTGGATTCATACTGTGACAGATCTGATAAGATTTCTCTTTCTAATCTTTTGATCCTGAAAATGGATTCAACCATGTAAATGACTTGCAGACCTCATACATTTATATTTATTAGGTAGACACAGAGATGAACGGAAGAACAGCAAGCAGGAGAAGTGATGTTATAATAAATTGAGCAGTTTATTAGACAGGAAGAAAATCATTGTTGTGTTGAGATGCTGATTTAACCCATTATAACTCGGTCCAAAGCTCTATTGGACACTCCGTTTAACCTTATATAGCACTTTGTTGTTTTATCCAGCTCATTCTTACTTCTTTAACCTAATTATACATTCATCAGGTGTCATAAACCCAGAACAGAGTGTGGAAAACCACTGCCAGATCCTGCAGTTTCATGCTCTACAACATTAGGAAGATCAGACTTTTCCGCTCGGAATATGCTACACAAATCCTAGTCCAGGCACTGGTCATCCAGGCTGGACTACTGCGATGCTCTGCTTGCTGGACTCCCGATTGTCATCCTTAAAAAAAAATACTTTTATCAGCTTCAATATCTATTTGCAGCTCAGAAGTGCCTTTTTTTTATAGCTTCCCTTTAATAACATGTATTTGTCTGACAAAACTCTTCTCCAAGCTTTGATCAAAACAAATTCTTGTGTTCTGTGAATCATTCACAATGTTTTGACGGTTCAATTTTTGTTCAAATACAGTTTCAGCGACATATAAAATAGAAATTGGATTATTTCACCTGTTTACTCTCTGAAAAAATCTTTCTTCCTCCCCATATTGCATGAGAACTGACTTGTTTAAAAGTTGGTTTCCCATTAATCAAAAACTGGGCAAGAACCTTTTGGTTTGGCTGTCTTTTGTGTTCATTACATATTCTTGTTCTTCCGCAAAGTACTTTGTAGTCTGGTGGCTATTGTAATGCGCTTTAGAAATAAAATGTTATGAAATTGTGTTTGAATGTTTTCCACAAGTCACGACACAAATAAAACACACAACACAGCAGTTCTGTACAAAATAATTTAATAGGAATATCATGAAAAGAAAAACAGATGTACGATTATCATCAGTGTGCGGGTGTGTGTAAATATATACATACAGTACATACATATATACACACACACACATACACACAAACACACACAAGTGTGAATACTGAAAACTTATAAAGGAAAAACAAGTTTGACATGAGGAATTTAATGATGTGTTGGTGCAGTCCAGCGTGTGGGACGTCTCCATCAACACACGCACACAATACTTCTAACATCCAGTCAATCCACGGTTGAAAAAAAAACAAAACCAAAAATATTTAGATATTAAAAAAGGAAACAGGTTTGTGCCGAGCCCTTAAACTCTCAAGCGGAGTTAAGTCTTCCTTGACGAGACATGGTGGAGATACCATGAGAAAAAGTACTTATCGAAGGAAGCCACCTTAAAAATAGTCACAGTCCATGAAGAGGCACGCAACATTCAAGAGAAAATAAAAGTCAAATTAAAAGTGTTAGTGTACAAAGAAAAGTGTCAAGTGTATCATCATCATCATCATCATCATCATCATCATCATCATTCAGCAGATTCATACTTACGTACGTGATGATAAAAGAGCATCTTCACCACTCTAAATACTGAGTCACAGATGAATCTAACCTGAGACACGTGAGTGTCTGCGGCCCTATGATGTCATAATCGCTATGACGACGATGACATCAATGTGTTTGGCTCGGCTCTAACCCGAGCGGCTCATTCAGACTCACTCCCACCTCTTGGCATTTGTCAATGATTTTTTTCAGCATGTCAGTTTTACCTCCTTCAGCTGCTTCAAACAGCAAACACTGGAGAAACAAACCATCGTCAGTCTGAATCACAGATCTCACAGTAACACATGTGTGTGCGTGTGTCTGTGTGTGTTTATTTACATCTGTCCACAGCGCAGCAGACAGGGGCAGTTTCTGTAGGGCTAATTGATACAGACGCTGGACCTGCACAGAAACACGTTATCATCATCACACCTTAATCCAATCGAAACATCATTTAAACCTGTACAGAGACGTGCACTAAGAATATCCAGCAAAACAAAACACAATCAACAAGCTGAAAGTCAAACACATCTGTGCGTGGCCCCCGGGCATGACCTTTGCGCTTCACTCACCTCTGCTTTGTTCTTCTGCTCCTTCTCAACAGCAATCGCTCTGATAAGAAACGCATATACATCAATAAAATGAAATCCACTTATATTGAATACTAATACTTCTCTGTATGAAGGCAAGAAAATCTGATCAGTGATCTCATATGGAAAATATCATTGATTTCCATCCTAAACCTCACTGTTGTTTTACTTGAGTCAATATTGCACTGTATTGTTGCATGACAAACATAAAGGATGACCACAAACAATGATTGAGAAAAAAAATACACAAAATATGGAGATTTCGGGAAGAGAGCAGTCATATTTACATCTCCTAAACATTATCATTTGAGAAGATGAAAAGCTTACATCCTCCAGATGGCAAGACAGGTGGTACCGCTAACACACAACATTCTGCTCTGTAACTTTAAATGTTCAGTGTTTCCATCCTGCCATTCCTGCTGCAGCGACCTACACCACAAGAGCGGGATATTAAGACAACTGCCAAACACCACCAGGCAGATTAACTCACTTCTGTACATACCGTATGACTAGCTCTGTATTGTTTGGCATGATATACCGAAGTCTTTCTAGGACAAGAGAATGCTGGGACTGAGGAAAAGAATCCAGATAGAAGGCTATGACCTGTAATAATAACAAACACAAAACTTGCAAACAAGGTTTCTTCACAGGTCTGCTCACAGTTTTACTTAATGACAGTGAATGCCACTCATCATCTTCACATATTAAGATCAGATGATCTGTTCTCTTGATCTGTCAGCCGGATGAAGTGACGTGAAGTAATGTGTCGTGTGGCCAAGTATGGTGTCCCATACTTGGAATTTGTGCTCTGCATTGAACCCATCCCAGTGAACACACACAGTAAGTGAACACACACACAGTCGGTTCCTCATTTGTATAGTGGACTGTATCTCCGCCTGTCGTGCGTCAAACCGGGGTACGATTCCCCGACGGGGAGGTGGATACTCTATTTTGGGGCAGTCGTGACCTGGTGGTTCGAGTCTTAGACTCGTGATCCAAAGGTTGCTAGTTCAAGACTCTGTACCAGCAGGAATACCACGACTGAGGTGAGTCCCTTGAGCAAGGCACCCCCCCCCCCCCCCCCACCACTGCTCCCCAGGCGCCGCAGCATGGCTGCCCACTGCTCCGGGTGTGTGTTCACAGCGTGTGTGTGTTCCCTTACTGTGTGTGTGTACACTGGGATGGGTTAAATGCAGAGCACAAATTCCGAGTATGGGTCACCATACTTTGCCACATGTCATGTCACTTCACTTCACTACAGTGTGTGCCATGACCATCACCACAGTAATTGAACACACACACAATATGAACATACACCCGGAACAGTATTGTGGGATGTGCAGATGTGAGAATAAAGATCTAAGAAACTCGGACAAAAACATAACACTGTTATGTTAAGGTGTCTGGATCAGAGAGTAAACTAGTAATTAACTGAAGGCATCAGGAGGCCTTGTGGGATAACCCTCTGTTGGGAAGGGCTGGTCAGGTGACCTCCCTTCATGAAATGATATTAACTTTTTGTCAAACATGTTAAACAACCTTAAGAAGCACATACAGAAATCAATGATGCTGATGCTAATAAAGATGCAGGACCTTGTTGTGAAAGCTGTAGCAGCTCCAGTATAGTGATGAACTGAAGGGTAAAGTGAGTCTGCTCGGCACCGTCTCCAGACATCTGTGTACCAGACCTGTAAACATCTTCATCTCACGAACACTGGGCTGCTGTCCTAACACCTTCTTGCTGCAGCTTAACCTTAGATAACTGAACACAGAGATAAAAGAGTGATACTTCTGACTGGTAGTATTTGCTTTTCTTTTATTCATATTGTTTGTGTGTAATACTTACTCTAGCCAGAGTCTTTGTATGATGTCCAGTTGTGTCACACTTCCCAAAGCTTTTTCAAACGCATCAATGACCTCTCTCACACCTCCATAGACAGACTGCCAGAAACTGCATTTACAGCCACAGACATAGAGTTAGACAAAAAACAAACACACGCATATATTTGCGCTCACAAACGCCGTCGGTGGCCGTACCAGTGGATGAGATGCAGATATGGCAGTTGTTGTGTGACATCAATGTGTTGTCCAAGTGTGGGAGTTGTCAGTATATCTTCAGTAGAAACTCTCAGTATATAACTGAAAATAATAGAGTTACATATGTATATGAAAAAATAATAAAGAGAGATGAATGCACATCATTAAATAATTGATCAGCTTGATAAGAACCGCTGTTTTCCGGGTCCAGGTGGTCACTTATTTCAAGCATGGTTACATCTTAAACAGATGGTTATGAGCACTATTTATTGAATTGCATATTTAAGCGTTTATAAACTTACAATACACAAACAGTCTCAAGGCTCACAGAATCCCTAACATTAATATTGTTAAGTTGTTTTTCTCTTTTCAAAACAACAGTGATGTAAGACTGTAGCTGAAGGAGGGTGTTTTATTATCCCAATACAATGTGTTTGATAAACTGTGGATATATCATCTATGATTTTTGTCAGATCAATTGTGTTACTACACGGAGCAACATATTACAGTGAGTGTTCTTCCTCTCTGTTTTGTGTCACTGTGTGTGAGTGTATTACCGTAACACATCCACAGATGTCAGTGAATCAGGAACAGCTTCACAAAAAGAGTGCATGAACTTGTCAAAAAGCTCCTCCATTTCGCTGTGTTTTCCCTGCACAGAGATGTGAGCATGAGCGTGATAACATGAATGACGCATCACATGACAGTTCAGATTATACTGATGACTCTTACCTGAGAGTGTAAACACATAATGAGTTGATAAAACACACGAGCTTCACATGGGCTGTCAGAAAGAGCACGGGTCCAGACGTCCACAGCTTTACTTGCACATCCTAAAGACATGTGAATTTCAGCGGTGATCTCCAGCAGAGGACAGTGGAGCGGACACATCGCTAACAGACTCTCACATAACTCCACAGCTTCCTGACATCTAAAACACAAACACATGTTCACGAACCGAAACACACACACAAACGCACGTTAATTAATAATCATCATAACAACAGAAGCGAGTGTGCTCACGGTACCTGTCCTGCTGTCTATAGAGATTAATGAGATTCCAGTGAAGAGAGAAACATGTTGTAATCTGCTCACTGGATGGTAAACTCTCATTTGTGCAGTTCATCACAGCATCTACACAAAACAAACAATCAACCTTACAGTCCCACAATCAGATGACATAACACATATGCATCCATTTACTGCTAAAAGGTCTCACCTTTAAAGAGTCCAATGATGGTGTCAGCAGGGGTGTTAAATTCTCCAGCCGGTCTCCAGGAAATGAGGAACGCATCTGTGCTCACTATCCGTGAGGGGTTGGAGTTGGCTGGATCGTACAGACATGATGGCAGACATCTGAATTCAGTCATGTGGATATACGACAACCACATCAGACAGCGGTGCATTACAGTTAACCGATCAGCAACGCTCGGTCTGGACTCTGAATACAGCACACACTAGAACAAAAGAGTCAAAATGATTCAACCTATCTACAAACAGTGCAGAGCAAACGTCAGGTGTGTCCTCAGACCTTCAGCATGTTGAGCCCGTTCTGCGGCCGACCTGTGAAGACACTGAGCTGAACTCTGAACATCAGCGTCTCTAAGAGATGAAATGAGTCGATCTCTGAGTCCAAGTCACGTGACGTCTCCAGCAGATGAGAAATTAGACGAGTACAAACATAGTCTTTCCCTTCAAAACCGCTCTCCACATTTATGTACTGAAAGAAAAAGAACATGACAGATCAAACACACATCATCCTCAAGAGAAGTGGTAACAAGAGTGGTGCAAGAGTGGCGAGATGATTTCTCTCTGAAAAAGTGGGAAAAATATATAGGCTGCACATACGATCAAATCGGTTGGTTCAGTCTAGGTAAGATCACACCGGTCAGTGTATGACATGAAATTCAAATGTGATCTCGCGCATTGGTTGGAGCTAAGCCAGAGGCAGGCGGGCTCAGAGCTGTTGTCACAACTTTAAGCGTTTTAACCACAATGTTTATTTTAGGTTTCAGACATATAAGGACTAAAAAAACAATACATTTAGTTTTAGAGTAAAATACACAGAAAGAAAGATGCAATAATAATCCTTTCCTAATTAGACACGTTTTATTCGTATCAGATATACATTGTGTAAGTAAGAACTGCATCTGCGGCACAAACTAAGATGGTGGTGCCCATCGTGCATACAACTCAATAAACATGATCGTTATGACAGTTACACATGCATATTTTTTACAATTGGACTATCAGATATTTCATGCCATAACAAACAAATTTGTAAATACTTTGAATACATTTTTTAAAAGCAGATCAATACTATTAAATTCAATAAATAAATTCAATACTATTTAAATGGTGTTCAGAAATGTATAATACAGATTAAAAATATACTATATATTAATATCATATATTATGTATATAAATTACAAATTAATATATTGATAAAATTAATTTGTAATTAATTCCTAGACATAACGAATCATTTGTGAACCCCTGCTCTGGAGCGGCATATACATACGAAAGCAGAGATCTACTCACTGTCCACCAGACGTTATAATTCGGCGAATGTTCTACAGCCATCTCGCACATCTCTTGAAGCTCGTCCCTGCTTTCTCGCCTAGAGAAAAGCGTCAGATAATGACACCACACCTCACTGTCCTCACGGTTATCCTCCAGAGCTCGAGACAGTGTGTTTAACGCTGCATCCAGACACTCTGACGCAGAGCTGCACACACACAGGCAGGGGTAAAAAAATTCTATCATTATAAACCCACCATAAGTTGTTACAAATCTGTATTGGTTTCTTTGTTCTAAACACTACCTACCTCACTGACCCCTATATTAGGAAAAATTTGCTTCAAACATTTCCTTTTTTGTGTTGAGCAGAAAACTAGATATTTTGAATTGTGTAGGATAGCAGTTTTGCGAGTGAAATTTTCCTGATATGGTAGTTAATGGCCCTGCCATGGCCTTACAACCAAGCCGATATCTGTCTCTATCATTCTCTCTTTCTCTGCGGATGTCTCGGCCACTAAGACTTCTACCATGCTAGAATGAACGACTGACTCTTGACTTCTTATAGCTTTTAATGAATACAGCATCACCCAGTTCAAATAAATCCACTCTTAATCCTGCACTCCTGGAAAACTAAAGGCCGGTAACCCTCCTGCCCTTTATTGTCAAAACCAAAAATCAAAATGCAGCTCTTTTTCTACCAACTCTTCTGCTATCTAAATCTGCACAACCTCCTGGATGGCAACCAATCAAGCTTAAAGACTGGACACTCTACAGTGACTGTAGTGCTTTCGGTTGTTGAAGGCCTAAGGCTGTTTAGGGCAGCCCCTAAATCATTGGTTATAATCCTACTGGACTTCATTTTCATTTCAACTTTCATGGCAATGGATGTCCCGGACACAGCACTCCAGTGATTCCAGCCATACCTATCAGGTAGATTCTTCAGATTTCCTTAAGAGGTGCAGTTTCCGGGACGGAAAAACCTAAGCAACGGTGCATGTCATACTACTATACTTCAACGATCATGTTGCCAGAACCACCAGATCCTGCAGTTTCCTGCTCTACAACGTTAGGTAGTTCAGATCTTATGTCAAAGAAATTAATTTGGAACAGCCAGAGAGGAATTTATGACAGAAATATCTAAAATTCCTTCAAAATCCCACACAAGGTTCATGTTTATTTTCAGAATAATGTCACTAACGTGTCCTTCTGGTTGAGATATTTGAAGGCCAGTTTGATCCACAGTTGCACATCATTAGGACTCTCCAGCACACTGGTCTCCAGATTACTGATGTCATCCGTTTCACTATCAAAATATCTCTTATCATCCTGAGTGACACAAACATCCGTGGAAGGCCACCGCTCACGAACACCAGGATCTATAAGACAGATATGACATCACACAAACTATCAAAACTGCTGTTTGTTACAACACATATCAAGCGCAGACTATGACTAGGATCTGATTCTGACCATGTTGTTGAACAGGAAGCGTTACATCCACAGTGTTGTAATGTTGATCATCATGACCATCTGTCTTTGCTCTCTGAGCTTCAGGCCTCCATCTCCTCTGAGGTTTATATGTAGTGAATGGAGGAACTGAAAAATGCACTCATCATTAATCACAAAGTAAAACTCAGAAACACAAAATCCATATGTTAGCATGAGAACTTACTATGTCTTAAACTTTCGTTAACTTTACTTGCAAGCAGAACAGCCTTCTCGTCTGTTCCCATACGATCCTTATTGGTTCCAAACAGTCTCTTAATGTACTTCTCTGTGGACATCAGCATCACATTTAACAAAGGGCGTTTGTGTTAACAAAGCTGATTGTTAAGTGATGAATTGGAGGATTATGTGATGTTACCTGTGGCGCTGCTTATGTCACTGCTGCTGCTTGTGGCCTCACAGCCAATCAGAGGCAGACTGTAAGAAAGGATATCCTGGAAGAGCTGACTGTCAGTGAAAGAGTAGTTTCTCATATGTTGCCTGAAATACAAACAAACAACAAACACAGAGTACTTAAGTGTAAGTGTGTGTGGAGAGCAGAGCACCAAACTGCGACTGATCACACTTACCATGGACACTCGTCATCATTACACGTGCCGGTCAAATCAAAGCGACAGAAACACTTCTTGGGGTGGATGATGTTGCTGTAGGTCAATGAGCGCAGAGAGAGCTTTTCCTTGGTCCTGTAATAGGGGCTGAACCTGTGAAACGTATGACAACAAAACGTGATGTTTCATGAAAGTCAAACAGAAGTATATCAGGTTTTATCATACCTATAGGACTTAAAGAGCAGTAGAGGACTGTGATATGATCCAAATGGCACAGATTTAGTTTCCATTTTCTTTTGATGAGCTGTCAGTGGATCAAAGTCCATCTGCAGCACCTGTGTGAGACAAAACGTAAGAGCTTAAACATTCTGAACCAGTGTATCATCGTCGTGTTTAAGTTCCGTACTTACCTTAGCTGAAGTTCTGACATGTTCATCAAGCCTGCGGAGTGAGCGTGTCTCTTCCTTCATGACATCACACAGTCCGGCACACAACTTATATCTCTGTTTAAGATCCTCGATGTTTAAGCCTAGCAGGAGCTCAGGCAGACCTCCAGCAGCGTTGTCGCAGGGAGAGGCTTTGGCATGTTTTACAGGCACCAGAGGAGTGGAAGGACTCTCTACATGACTCAGGTTGGGTTTGGTGAAGGAGCCGGACTCACGGAAGGATCGCCGTCGGTTTGAGGCAGTGGGAATCTGCTGCTCGTCCTCTTCTGCCTCCACATCCTCACTAGACAAAATGAGTTTGTCCTGCGTTAGGTCGTGCAGCGAGGGCTGAGGAAATGGAAAAGCCTGAGCGGCAGCAGTACGGGGCTCAGCCTGACGTAACGCCTGAGCCTCCTTCAGCTTCTCAATCTTTCTGGCGTACTCAGCCTCTAGCTGTTGCAGTCGTTTCTTCTGCGCTATCAGCTCAGCGTAATGATTGTCTGTGTAATCCACACGCCGGACCTTTAATGACTACAAAACACAAGTCGGTTACACAATCCCTTTTAAACATCACTGATTAAATTCCTGTCATGTGTCATATGCTCACCGGGTGTTGAAGAGTTGCAGGTCTACGGCGTTTGAAGGTTTGGACATGAGACAGATCTCTCTCAAGCTTCATACACTGATTCTTCTTTACTGTCACTCGATGCTGAACCCTCTGGACCTGCACAGACACAAACGCACATGCAAATGCACCTTCATTACATATATAATAAACACAACACATTGCTCTATTGTTATATCTAAGGTTTTAGTATGTGATATGAATATTTCCCCACACAAACCTGTTCATGTAGTTTCTTGAGCAGGAGTCTGTTAGCATTGGCAATCTTCTCCGAGGCGAGTAGCTGCTCTTTCAGACGCGTTACTTTAGCTTCAGCTGCTTTCAGAGCTTCTTTCTTCTTAATCTCCTGCTGCTGGAGCTGCTTCAACAGACTTTCATCTGCATTCATCTGAGCCCTACACACAAACATGACAGGATCATTCAGGATCATTCTCTATGTGACGATGTGTATTTAAAAATGTAAAAATACTGAATGATTACGCTCATGAAACATGGCAGTAAATGACCAACTAAGATATTTACATGAAGATTGGTTTTGCTTAGAGAAAGTTAATTTGTAATTTTCTTGTATAAAGCTTCATTTTCTCATTTTCTAACACTTTTCATTCTCATTACAGATACAAGCTTT
Source organism: Triplophysa yarkandensis (assembly GCA_033220385.1). NCBI lineage: Eukaryota > Metazoa > Chordata > Actinopteri > Cypriniformes > Nemacheilidae > Triplophysa > Triplophysa yarkandensis. Next base: position 3,491,881 of record CM065677.1, on the reverse strand, counting down.
TTTCCAAAAATAACTATAACATTTTTATTAAAAAATTATTTTTTTACAACAAAATTAATGTTACAAGAAAAATAATTTGACATATGATTAATAACAAATTGTTTAGGCACCTAGCTACCCTTTTTATGAGATGGAATGGTGGTATGTGTAATGACATTTTTCAAGGTTTTTGGGGTAAATAAAAAGTATAAAGTTTTGATAAATTGATTTTAATTAATTAAAAGGAAATGTGTTGATAAATCATGTATGACAATTTCTAACCAAGACTTCTTGAGAATTCCCATATAAAGGTTTGTGTGATGGTTAGGATTAGTAGAGTGAAGGTTACAATAAAAATCATGTCCAAGGAAAAAATTGAACACACAACAGAGGGACTTACATGTGTTGATTGTATTTCTCTTGAAGATCTGCAGCTCTTTTCTCGAGGTCCAGCTCCGAATCTGAATCCACAGGAGACGAGACGGACACCTTGCCAGCACTGTGTTACATCACATGACATGATCACAGGCTTTTTTTAAAAAACAAGAGCATATGATGTATCCATCATGAAAAAACAAATCTGAAGACTGTACCTGATTATGCCTTCTCTGCTCTTCAGTGGATTATTCTCTTTCTCTGAAACTGAATGCTTTGGCTTAGCCGCCTAAAAAAATATCACAATTATTGCTCATAACAGCAGGTGACATGTATGTTTCAGTCTTATCACGCACACATGCACACACACACACCTCTACAGTCCTGCGAGCTTCTTTGATCATAGACTCCAGTCCTCCAAACACAGGAATGGAGCTGCAGCTCTCAGAGTCCGAATCACTGTCATCGGATGCATTCAGACGCACAACCACAGCCTTGTGTCGTGGTAACTTTAACAAAGAAACACAAATATACTAATCAGATTGTCATACTTATTGAACTATACCACAAGATGTGCCCAAACTTACCACAAACTGAGCTTTAGGAATGGGATGAGTACGCACAAACTTCAGTGCTCGAGCGTTAGAGACCACTGTGTTCAGGCTGACGGCCATCAGGTTATTTCTGGTGTTGGGACGAACCACTGATCTTAGAGCAGGAGATGGCGGCCCGCTGCTACTGGACGCATCCTACAGACAAAAATCTCAGTGTCATAAGGACAAATCAGATTTCATGAACAGTGATGCATGTGTCTTATTGTGTCATGTTGTATGAACACCAAAGTGTTACCTCTGCTTTAACAGCTCTCTTGTTGGCAAGAGACTTGAGTAACTCTTCTCTCAGTAGCATCTCCTCCTCCTCTTCCTCATCAGCAAATGGAGGTTTGGGCGGCTGTTCCGTTTCATCAGGAGGGGGCAGAGGAGGTAAAGGAGGAGGTGTCGAATAGAAAAAGTCCACTGGGTGCCCCAAACCCTGACACATTGAGGACACAAGACATGAGAACAAGACCACTTAAACAATAACAGTAAGATAAAAGGAAATTAGTGTTATTAACCTGTCTGACAGGTGTAGACTCCAGAGGAAACACATCACGAGATGGTGAGGTGGCTGAAAAAAAACATTCACATTAATTTAGAATCACATCACTCTGACAGAGTCAGGTTATCGTAACTCTGCTGTACCTGGTGAGTTAGTTTCACTATCCGTATCCATGGCAACCTCGTCATAGTTATCATACTGATAGAGATTTCCTGACGTGTCAAGAGTCTGTTTGACCACTTTCCTCTGATCAGCATCTGAAGACTGATGATAAAAAAACCACAGATCATGAAACTTGCTTCAATGATTTCAATGATTTAGTCTTTCCTCATGCTGGGATTGAATACCAAACCGGTTCAAATACAGCAACAGTAAATTTTTCACCTGTAAGTACTGGACCGAATCAGATTACGAATTTCGGTGCTTCATTAGAGTGCCTGAACTTATAGCTTTCATCGTGATACAAAGTCTGCACAGCGCAATGGGAAGTTGAACAGCTTGCTAATTTTCTGCTAGATGGCTGTGCCGATTGGCTTGAATATATCACATGTCTGCCTTGCACGCTTCTATGTGTGAGATGTTTGAAAATAATCACAAAGCTAGTGGCATAGCAGAGGCAGAGGAAGCAAATATGGTTGCATTTCCACAAAAGAATTGCTGAAAATCAAAGATGATAAATTATTATAGTTTGGTTACCTTGCTTAGATTTTTTGTTTTACTTAAGTATTCATGTATACTTTAAACTTGTACTACATTATTTGATTTTAATAAAGTTTTTGTCCAATATAAAGTTTATCTTGTATCATCCACCATTTTATGGCTTTTTTAAAAGTACAGATTTGGCACTGGTATAAAAAAAAACAAATGATATCCAACCTACTCATGACCACTGACAGTCATGAGAAACAGAGAAGCAAAAGTATGTCTCATTTTACAAAGCCATACTCTCAAACACGACATAACATTTTACGGATTTATTTTTTCAAGACGCTAAGTGTGAGATAACTGTTTTATACAGGCCTTATTTTACAACAACCTCCCTCACATTGTTATCAGTGAAAATCTACATAATGAGCAATTAGTAAGTATGCCTGTGTTTTAATCACCTTGCTTCGTGATCGATGTGTGGAGCCCACCAGTTTCATGAAACGATTATACTGTTCATCCTGATTGGACAGATCTCTAATCTTGCGGATTTCATCCTCTCTCCTCTTTCTCTCCTCCTCTTCCTCCTGCTGCTTGCGTCTCTGCTGCTCCTGTTGAAGTTTCCATGTGCGCAGCTGCTGCTTTCTTAAAGCCTGCTTATCTACAACGAACACGAACATCAACTTCCAAACACACTTTCCTTTCAATGTGGTAATATGTCCAACATGTTAAACACGTGAAGTTGTCTTACTCGGATGGGCAGTTTTCTTGACTCTGGCCGCTCGCGGTCTCTCCTGTGATCTGCACACAGTGTTTGCTCGGCTGATAACCGTGTTTCTTTCAAATGGAGAAGTGCTCTTGTCCTGAGACACTTTAACAGCTTTTGTGATCTTCTCTCGGCTCTCCATCATGACCTGCTGCTCCTTCTGCTGCCACTTTCTACTGGCCGATTGCAGAGCCAAGAGTCGCAACTGCAGCTCCGAAAGATCATCCTCATCCTCCTTCACCTGATACAACAAAACACAGTCAAAAACACAAACACTTCGTGCTGAACTCTGAATCGATATATTTGCACTGAACTTTTCTTACACAACTGATTATGTAAAACCATAAACAGTCTCAGCCTGCACCATGATTGTTTTATGATGGTTGTCACTTGATAATCCAGTTCAACAAACATATAATATGCTGCATAATGATCAGCTGCCATGTTAATCTCATGGAAACTAAATTGGTAAAAAATCATGGTCTTCATAAGTAAATGTTCAAAATGTGTTTTGTTAGAGAAAGATTTAAAGACGTTTACCTTTACGAAGGCAGGAGTGGACTCTTCACTTACAGCAGAGATGTTGAGATCAGATTCAGAGTCTTCATCCTTCACACCTGACACAAACAGAAACACATATGTTGAGCTTAACTGACCCACACAAACCCACACACACACGAAAGCCGTCTACACATATGAAATCGTACCATCATTTTGACCGGTGTTGTTCTTCTCGGTCTCTTCCCCCTCTTGTGTCTGGATGTCCTGTATGATGCTAGCGTTAAGAGCGTCCCTCTCTGCGGGGGTCAGCAGCTTCTGTCTGAGTGGCTTGATGTTAAACGCTTGAAACACTTTCCTCTCGGAGACTGCAGGGATGGGATCTACCGGCATCATTTCGAGCTGGCCAGTGTACGTTCCTGCTGGGCTTTGATCGCGTGCATCCTCGTCCTCTTTCAGAGCCATTCTCTCTTCTTTTCTTATACACTCCAACTCTAACTGAATCTGCTTGTACTTCACGAGCAGATCCTCAAAGCTCTCGTCCATCGTCTCTGCTTTGACAACACTGCCTGCCACTCTTCTCACCTGGCATCTGCCACCACCACCACCTCCACCTCCACCTCCTCCTGGTTTCTCTGAGAACAACTGTTAAGAACTAAATGATTGTTAAAAAGAATCAAAACATTTTTAATTCTTCAAGCTTATCGAATCAGTTCTCCTAAATACTTTATCTTGTTTTATACACGCTTTTAATCTACACAGTACAGACTGACACAAATGTGTATAATGTGTGATAACTGTTCTGTCATCTACTTGATGTCTCTGAGATGTCCTACAGACCCTTATAAGATGTTTATGATGTAACATGCATGTACAACAGATCTACAGCAGACATCTTACAGACATTCCTGTGCTGTCTTGAAGACACAATGAAAACAAACGAGCAGAGAATCTCAGCAAGATGATAAATGAGTTTCAGTGTAAGTGTGTGATGACGTCACAGCACGACCTGTGCTCCGAACGACGAGCACACATTCACGTCTAACAGACATTGAACACGTGTGTGTGTGTGTGTGTGTGTGTGTGTGACGTCACAGCACGACCTGTACTCCGAGCACACATTCACGTCTGACAGACATTGAACACGTGTGTGTGTGTGTGTGTGTGACGTCACAGCACGACCTGTACTCCGAGCACACATTCACGTCTGACAGACATTGAACACGTGTGTGTGTGTGTGTGTGTGTGTGTGTGTGTGTGTGTGATGACGTCACAGCACGACTTGTGCTCCGAACACACATTCACGTCTAACAGACATTGAACACGTGTGTGTGTGTGTGTGTGTGATGACGTCACAGCACGACTTGTGCTCCGAACACACATTCACGTCTAACAGACATTGAACACGTGTGTGTGTGTGATGACGTCACAGCACGACCTGTACTCCGAGCACACATTCACGTCTGACAGACATTGAACACGTGTGTGTGTGTGTGTGTGATGACGTCACAGCACGACTTGTGCTCCGAACACACATTCACGTCTGACAGACATTGAACACGTGTGTGTGTGTGTGTGATGACGTCACAGCACGACTTGTGCTCCGAACACACATTCACGTCTAACAGACATTGAACACGTGTGTGTGTGTGATGACGTCACAGCACGACCTGTACTCCGAGCACACATTCACGTCTGACAGACATTGAACACGTGTGTGTGTGTGTGTGATGACGTCACAGCACGACTTGTGCTCCGAACACACATTCACGTCTAACAGACATTGAACACGTGTGTGTGTGTGTGTGTGTGTGTGTGTGTGTGTGTGTGTGTGATGACGTCACAGCACGACTTGTACTCCGAGCACACATTCACGTCTGACAGACATTGAACACGTGTGTGTGTGTGTGTGATGACGTCACAGCACGACCTGTGCTCCGAACACACATTCACGTCTAACAGACATTGAACACGTGTGTGTGTGTGTGTGTGTGTGACGTCACAGCACGACCTGTGCTCCGAACACACATTCACGTCTAACAGACATTGAACACGTGTGTGTGTGTGTGTGTGTGTGTGTGACGTCACAGCACGACCTGTACTCCGAGCACACATTCACGTCTGACAGACATTGAACACGTGTGTGTGTGTGTGTGTGTGATGACGTCACAGCACGACTTGTGCTCCGAACACACATTCACGTCTAACAGACATTGAACACGTGTGTGTGTGTGTGATGACGTCACAGCACGACCTGTACTCCGAACACACATTCACGTCTAACAGACATTGAACACGTGTGTGTGTGTGTGTGTGACGTCACAGCACGACCTGTACTCCGAACACACATTCACGTCTAACAAACATTGAACACGTGTGTGTGTGTGTGACGTCACAGCACGACCTGTGCTCCGAACACACATTCACGTCTAACAGACATTGATCACGTGTGTGTGTGTGTGTGTGTGACGTCACAGCACGACCTGTGCTCCGAACACACATTCACGTCTGACAGACATTGAACACGTGTGTGTGTGTGTGATGACGTCACAGCACGACCTGTGCTCCGAGCACACATTCACGTCTAACAGACATTGATCACGTGTGTGTGTGTGTGTGTGATGACGTCACAGCACGACTTGTGCTCCGAACACACATTCACGTCTAACAGACATTGAACACGTGTGTGTGTGTGTGTGTGTGTGTGACGTCACAGCACGACCTGTACTCCGAGCACACATTCACGTCTGACAGACATTGAACACGTGTGTGTGTGTGTGTGTGTGTGTGTGTGATGACGTCACAGCACGACTTGTACTCCGAGCACACATTCACGTCTGACAGACATTGAACACGTGTGTGTGTGTGTGTGATGACGTCACAGCACGACCTGTGCTCCGAACACACATTCACGTCTAACAGACATTGAACACGTGTGTGTGTGTGTGTGTGTGTGTGTGTGTGTGTGACGTCACAGCACGACCTGTGCTCCGAACACACATTCACGTCTAACAGACATTGAACACGTGTGTGTGTGTGTGTGTGTGGTGACGTCACAGCACGACCTGTACTCCGAGCACACATTCACGTCTGACAGACATTGAACACGTGTGTGTGTGTGTGTGTGTGTGTGTGTGACGTCACAGCACGACCTGTACTCCGAGCACACATTCACGTCTAACAGACATTGAACACGTGTGTGTGTGTGTGTGTGTGTGTGACGTCACAGCACGACCTGTACTCCGAACACACATTAACGTCTAACAGACATTGATCACGTGTGTGTGATGACGTCACAGCACGACCTGTGCTCCGAACACACATTCACGTCTAACAGACATTGATCACGTGTGTGTGTGTGTGTGTGTGACGTCACAGCACGACCTGTGCTCCGAACACACATTCACGTCTAACAGACATTGAACACGTGTGTGTGTGTGTGTGTGTGTGTGTGACGTCACAGCACGACCTGTGCTCCGAACACACATTCACGTCTAACAGACATTGAACACGTGTGTGTGTGTGTGTGTGTGTGTGTGTGTGTGATGACGTCACAGCACGACCTGTACTCCGAGCACACATTCACGTCTGACAGACATTGAACACGTGTGTGTGTGTGTGTGTGTGTGTGTGTGTGTGTGACGTCACAGCACGACCTGTGCTCCGAACACACATTCACGTCTGACAGACATTGAACACGTGTGTGTGTGTGTGTGTGTGTGTGATGACGTCACAGCACGACCTGTGCTCCGAGCACACATTCACGTCTAACAGACATTGATCACGTGTGTGTGTGTGTGTGTGATGACGTCACAGCACGACTTGTGCTCCGAACACACATTCACGTCTAACAGACATTGAACACGTGTGTGTGTGTGTGTGTGTGTGTGTGTGTGTGTGACGTCACAGCACGACCTGTACTCCGAGCACACATTCACGTCTGACAGACATTGAACACGTGTGTGTGTGTGTGTGTGTGTGTGATGACGTCACAGCACGACTTGTACTCCGAGCACACATTCACGTCTGACAGACATTGAACACGTGTGTGTGTGTGTGTGATGACGTCACAGCACGACCTGTGCTCCGAACACACATTCACGTCTAACAGACATTGAACACGTGTGTGTGTGTGTGTGACGTCACAGCACGACCTGTGCTCCGAACACACATTCACGTCTAACAGACATTGAACACGTGTGTGTGTGTGTGTGTGTGATGACGTCACAGCACGACCTGTACTCCGAGCACACATTCACGTCTGACAGACATTGAACACGTGTGTGTGTGTGTGTGTGTGTGTGACGTCACAGCACGACCTGTACTCCGAGCACACATTCACGTCTAACAGACATTGAACACGTGTGTGTGTGTGTGTGTGTGTGTGTGTGTGTGACGTCACAGCACGACCTGTACTCCGAACACACATTCACGTCTAACAGACATTGATCACGTGTGTGTGTGTGTGTGTGTGATGACGTCACAGCACGACCTGTGCTCCGAACACACATTCACGTCTAACAGACATTGAACACGTGTGTGTGTGTGTGTGTGTGTGTGTGACGTCACAGCACGACCTGTGCTCCGAACACACATTCACGTCTAACAGACATTGAACACGTGTGTGTGTGTGTGTGTGTGTGTGATGACGTCACAGCACGACCTGTACTCCGAGCACACATTCACGTCTGACAGACATTGAACACGTGTGTGTGTGTGTGTGTGTGTGTGTGACGTCACAGCACGACCTGTGCTCCGAACACACATTCACGTCTGACAGACATTGAACACGTGTGTGTGTGTGTGTGTGTGTGTGTGACGTCACAGCACGACCTGTGCTCCGAACACACATTCACGTCTGACAGACATTGAACATGTGTGTGTGTGTGTGTGTGTGTGTGACGTCACAGCACGACCTGTACTCCGAGCACACATTCACGTCTGACAGACATTGAACACGTGTGTGTGTGTGTGTGTGTGTGACGTCACAGCACGACTTGTACTCCGAACACACATTCACGTCTGACAGACATTGAACACGTGTGTGTGTGTGTGTGTGTGTGTGACGTCAGAGCACGACTTGTACTCCGAACACACATTCACGTCTGACAGACATTGAACACGTGTGTGTGTGTGTGTGTGTGTGTGATGACGTCACAGCACGACCTGTGCTCCGAACACACATTCACGTCTAACAGACATTGAACACGTGTGTGTGTGTGTGTGTGTGATGACGTCACAGCACGACCTGTACTCCGAACACACATTCACGTCTAACAGACATTGAACACGTGTGTGTGTGTGTGTGTGTGTGTGTGTGACGTCACAGCACGACTTGTGCTCCGAGCACACATTCACGTCTGACAGACATTGAACACGTATGTGTGTGTGTGACGTCACAGCACGACCTGTACTCCGAGCACACATTCACGTCTAACAGACATTGAACACGTATGTGTGTGTGATGACGTCACAGCACGACTTGTACTCCGAACACACATTCACGTCTGACAGACATTGAACACGTGTGTGTGTGTGTGTGTGTGTGTGTGTGTGTGTGTGTGACGTCACAGCACGACCTGTACTCCGAACACACATTCACGTCTGACAGACATTGAACACGTGTGTGTGTGTGTGTGTGTGTGTGTGTGTGATGACGTCACAGCACGACTTGTGCTCCGAACACACATTCACGTCTAACAGACATTGAACACGTGTGTGTGTGTGTGTGTGTGTGTGTGTGTGTGTGTGTGTGTGTGTGTGTGTGTGTGACGTCACAGCACGACCTGTGCTCCGAACACACATTCACGTCTAACAGACATTGATCACGTGTGTGTGTGTGATGACGTAAGGATACGCTTCCGGCCCGGAGATTCCGTCGTCGTCGTCCTGTGATTCTCCGCGAACCGCTCGGTCCAGTCGGGCGTCCACCCCGACGCTCGCTGCGCGCGGTATCGGAAGTGTCCCAGCGCGTCGTGACTGCGTTCCCAGAACCCCGAGCCCTGCCGAAGCCCGACCGGGAACAGCGGGCGCGGGGCGGCGGGCATCCCGCTGTTGTTCATCACGTGCGCCGGCGCTCGCGCTCGTCTGTTCGGCGCGGCGCGGTTGTTTCGGGCGCGTCGCGGAGGCCGCGCTTCACTCGGCGGTTCTTCGTCGAATATTTCCCCGTCCTCGAGCTCGCCCTCTTCTTTGGGGGACAAACAGAGCATGTTGACCTCCATTACCGACCCCGAGCGTCACTTTAATTCCTTTAATTCGACGTCAGACTCCGACCGCGGCTCTCTTCAAGACATCGTACTCCGCTCCTGTTCCACCGCAGACAAACATCGCGAGATTTGCTTCCTGTCCCGTGGGCTCAAACCTCGCGAGATCCAAAGCTTACTGGTGCGCGTGTCGAACATCAGTTATCGCGAGATTTTGTTATATTCGCATAAACTGTCAAATCGTGGATTGACGTTAATAATTTGTAATAATTCGCACATTGTTAAAATGTTGCTGTTTGTGTCCACACGCTCACGTTTATATTACAAAATTGAAGCTTCTCTTGTTGGAAGCCCTCATTTACTACATGTTAGCACTAGATGGAGCAAAATCAATGTAGTCCCTTAATTGTAATAATGTTACAATTAAAAAATCAATTATATAAATAATATATTTCAATATTTTAATATAATATATTATATTTAAAGATATAAATAATATATTTCATCTTTTCCGGCTACATCTAACTCACTAACTCACTACTTTTCTAACTACTCACTCCATCAAAAAAAATAAAAATAAATTTATATATATACTTTTTGTAACTTCTCTCTCTGTGTAATTCGGTAACATTGTTGTAGCACTTGTTCACCTATTGTTGTATCGGCTATTCACCGCTTCATTGTCTCCTCGACTATTGTAAGTCGCTTTAGATAAAAGCGTCTGCTAAATGACTAAATGTAAATGTAAATGTAATTCGATTATAAAGGCATTCGTTTAAGCCAATATACAAAACAAGCGTTTCGATGTCACATTCTTGGTGCACTTATTCCTAATTTCCTTTAGTTTGATGTGTTTAGATACATGTAACACGCTCATGCAAGTGTAAATAAGCATTATGTTTTATTTCAGTTACTTTGAGATCACCAGAGCAGCTTTATGTGCCGATACTTAACGTTTTTCATTAAAGAATAGAGTTGTTGTATGCAACAGCCCGTGTCAGGTTTGATTCATTTGTGTGACTGCTGCAGGTATTTTTCTGTATCGTTTTAACCTGTCAAAACTTAATTAAAATGTTGTGTCAGAATTCACAGTGATGAGATTCCAGAATGTTTAATTTATTTAATAACAGTGCCGTTAAAATCTAGATGAGAGGGTGCTAATGTTAATGGGGTCTGATTTTGTCTTAGTCTCTCATCATTTTACCAAGTGCTCGATGTCCTCACATCATTTATTTACATTTACATTTACATTTAGTCATTTAGCAGACGCTTTTATCCAAAGCGACTTACAATAGTCGAGGAGACAATGAAGCGTTAAATAGCCGATACAACAATAGGTGAACAAGTGCTCGACAATGTTACCAAGTTACACAGAGGGAGAAGTTACAAAAGTTTTTTTTTTTTTTTTTTTATAGAGTGAGTAGGTGTTTAGGTGTTTTTTGAAGATAGAGATCGAGTCTGACAAGCGTGAAGCCAGAGGCAGATCGTTCCACCATCGAGGAACTGAAGCAGAGAACGTTCGAGAGAGAGATTTCTTACCCTTTTGAGCTGGAGTCTCTCATCATTTTACCAAGTGCTCGATGTCCTCACATCATTTATATCATAAATAAGTTTAAGTAGGTTAAACTGCCTCGATATCTTCATTTTCACTCATAATTTCCCTCTAATTTTAGGGTTCAGTTATGGTTTGGGTTTGGGTTTTCTTTTTGTTGTCCTTGGGTCAACGAAATATGTTGTCCTTCAAGATTCAAACCACTTGTAGACCCGGAAACAAGATTCTTGTAGAAAAGGCCTTATTCTGGATTGCAAGCTGAATATGATTTTATTTATACAACATATTTAGGAACTTAAATGTGCCATTAAACAATAAAGCAATTTAAAGAAAATTGTAGAAAATTTATGCGCAGTCTATGTTGTAAGAGAATTACTAATCACTTTTTTAAACTGTCATTTGTTGTTATCTCTAAATGGACAATAAGCTTGGTTTGGTCTAGTTCTGTATGGAGATGATCGTGCATGGTTTTCTCAATACACTAAATGCTGACACAACTTCTTGAGTAATAGCGTGGAAGAATAGTAGATATTTCATTTCTCTAACTGTCTTCCTAGAGCCCACAGTTAATGTTTTAACACATATTCAATATTTATTATTTAACGTGTATTCTGTATATGGATAGTCATTTATGCAAACATCTACTTTTCTGACCATCAGAATATAACAATAATGTGTCAAAGTGAAACACTCCGGTCAGCTTTATTTATCTATTATATCATCTATAACCAGGTTTAACATGTGATTGTAATAGTGGAGAGGATATTTCAGGCCAATATTGTTTGATTGTTAACATGAGATGTGATGTTCTTCCCACGAACTGTTTCATTCGGGGTCAAATCTCTGAGGAATGTAACCGCTCAAGAGAGAATCATCATAAACATTCAACCATTACTAAATGCTCTCAGTGACACACACACGCACACAGAGAGAGAGAGAGAGAGAGAGAGAGAGAGAGAGAGAGAGAGAGAGAGATGGTGCGAGCTTTGGGGCTTGAAGTGGAGAGAGTTTCAGTCATGTGCCGACCTTCTTCACCTGTAGATTGTCACTGGACTTCAGCACATTTCACTTCATCTGAATGAGGTAAAATCTACATTTGCACCATCAACATTAGAAACTATTATTTTTCCAGAACCAAATCTCTTATTTTCTATATAAGGTCAATTCAATACCAATTATGAGAGGGTATTATTAAACCTACATATTTTTTTATTGTAATAAACAGATAAATATCTGGGAATATTAGAATTGAACCGTGAAAATGTAAAGTGATCTTAAAAATGTTCAGGTGAAACAGAAATCTTTCTTTGACATTAACATGAAGTAATATTGGATGTCTTTAGATTTTCTCTTCCTTAAATTGTATGTAAATTCAAGACAAATTATTTAATAAAAGCTATGGGCTGTAATAATGACTGAATGTTATTTTTTGTAATATTTGTCATAGGCTCAGGTTCAACTGTGATCGACAGTCTTTTGGAATCAATTGTTTCCAGCACAGTGGTCATAATGAAAAATGAACACAATTCCTCTGTGATAAGCAAAGAAAATCAAGTGAACATCCTCAGTATCAAATCTATAGAAGATATTGCCTACAACCTCCAAGATTCAATGGTGAGTGTCTTGTTTAATTAAAAAAAAACTTGTGACAAAATTAATATTACTAGATATTTCTGTATATATACACAAAAAACAAAGGAGCAGAGAATGGTGGAAGATGTTGTCTTTAGGTTTCTGCTGTTTATAGATTATATATCTCGTTTTATAGCTGTTACATCATAACGGAAGGTAAAATGGTGATTTTTAGAAACAAAAACAGTGTGGCCATGCCATGCAGAGACCTTTGGAGGGGCAATTATGTTCTCCATTACGTTCTGGGAGAGCAGAGACCCCCTCTGTACATTTGTCTTTGCATCCCATGAGAGGGGAGTGTGGGTCCCCCTGAGTGTAAGAAGGGGTGTAAGCAGAAATTTTAGGGCGATTCAGTTATTATTTGCATAAACATATGATCAATCTATTATTTGTAGCTATAATTGAAATGTGGGAATTTCACGAGAAAACAAACACATTAAACCTCTCATTTCAAGATTTACATATGATAACATACAGTTTCATTTAATAATTTTAAGGTAAACTGTCCCTTCAAGCTCTAAACCAGACCACACAGGGTCTTATTATTCAAAGGGTGTATGTTGATATGTTGTAGTATCTCCATTAGAAAATTATTGTTAAATATATTTGGTTAGTTGCAAATTAAGTTTTATTTGAATAAAAAACTGTTAAACAATATTGAATGTGAAGTCATTGGCTTGCCCCACTCTTTCAACATATTAACAAAATGGACCCGTCAAAGTTGTGGCTAGAAGGGATTTAGCGATTAGTGATGTCTCTAACAATACTTTAATGCCATACAACGATTGATCTGAAGCTAAACAAACATGACACCGTCAAAAGGCATCCATCTGTATGTCATGAAGATGCAGAAAATCAATACATGAACTTTGATGGTTAAAATCAATTGTAAACATAGGCTAATTTTTTAACTTGCACTTTCAACTTTACAGATATAACATGCAAATCTTACATTTACATTTACATTTAGTCATTTGGCAGACGCTTTTATCCAAAGCGACTTACAATAGTCGAGGAGACAATGAAGCGGTAAATAGCCGATACAACAATAGGTGAACAAGTGCTACAACAATGCTACCGAGTTACACAGAGAGAGAAGTTACAAAAGAAGGATATTTTTTTTTTTTTTTTTTTTGATAGAGTGAGTAGTTAGAAAAGAAGTGAGTTAGTGAGTTAGGTGTAGCCGGAAAAGATGAAAATCTTTTTTAAATCTTCTTTTAAATAATCAAATTATGTAATTACATTAAATAATTACACGATAGTATACTATCCAGTAGGCAGCAGGTAATGACGAGTGCATGATGTGACTTACCGTATGACTTTAGAACAGAGCTATCCACCTGGGCACTATACACCTCCACACATACACATTTTCTAAAACAGCACTTTTATTTTTTTAGACAAGCTAAAAGATGTCAAATTGAATTAGTATATAATTTGATTTATGGATATAAAATGGACTGCATGTTGTGTGATTATTTTGCTCATTAGTATGATTTATGGAAGAATACATATCATAATTGGAAGAAAAGTATGTTTCCATCATAGATCTAGAGCCGTAGCTCCAACCACACAACTTTGCGATACTGTTTTTAAATGTTCATTGAACAATTGTTCAGGAAAAACTGAATCATTGAACTATACTGTCAATGACCATAGTTGGAAATTCACGCTTTGGAAGGAAGGACCCATTTAAAATCTTATATCAAAGGTTTGAGGTGCCCTTAAGGAAGGGACCTAACCTCCAATTGCTTCCTTGGCACCACAGCATTAATGGCTGCCTACTGTGTTTATTGTCTTCCATTCATTACATTTTTGCTAAATAATTTTAAAGAGACCCTTCAAATTTCATTTCCTTTGTTTGTGTGTGTGATACCTGAAAACAATCAGCTATAAAGCACTGATTCTCTGTTAATCAAAGGTGCATCATCCGCATGAATGAGGAAAATAGTATCTTTAACAAATATAAGGCTTTCAAATTAAGGAAGACAGAATGCAGACATTTTTTTTAATTATAAATACTTTTTTACCAACATTTTACAAAGTTTCAATTCCATGTTTAGAAGCCGTTCCAGATAAAATAACAAATGAAAATCCTACTTAACATCTTAAAACATTATGTGCAGTTTATTTATTTAGAATTTAGTTGGACCGTAATAAAATAAAACTTATTATCTTTATTTTCCTTTGGTAAACAAAATGTAAATAAACCAACCCATGCATAATTTGATTTTTTTCTTTAGACGTATCATTTTGTACACGTGTCACCTAAAATATCTGAAGATGTTATATGGATGTTGTTCATTTTTTGCACACCTCATAAAAATGGTATGTCTGACACTTCAAATATTTATACGTTTTGGAAAACACTGTACAGAACATTGAGTCCCCAGAAACAGGTTTGGTAAACACTGCAATTAAAATAACGTAAAGTGAATGTGGATTTCTAATTCAAAATTAACTTAGAACAGACGATCATGCTGTGTGTTTGATACTAACTTAGTTACCAATGGGGTGTAAAAAAAAGTTAAATATTTTTCATAAGAATTAATCATGATGGAATTTAACCAGATTGTTATGTTAAAGAATATTACTTGTGACATTTATAAAACATTAACATTTATTTATTTGGTAGATGCTTTTATCCAAAGAGACTTACAAGTGTGTTTTGCATTGGCCAATTATCACTGGAGAGCTAATGGGAGTAGAAGCCTTGCCAAAGGGCACGTCAGTCATTGTCTCCTGGTACATTATATGTTGTAGTTATATTTTTAAGTTATTTAAGTTTCTATGGAAAAAAGTCAGTATGATTTAATTTATAAAACAACTGCTGGGTTCGTCTTTATTTAACCCAGCTTTGGGTTGAAATGGTCCAGCATTGTCCAGCATCAACTCGTTAAGCCTTGAAACCAGACTAGTTTTAGCTTGAGAAAACCCTTTCAGACTTCATGGGGGTGAAGTTATGATAGATGTCTAAGAGTCTCGACTGTTCTCCTGCCTGTTTTTCCTGTTCTTCATTCCTTTACCCCACTACACTCCATTCTTTACATTTCTTTGCACCCTTTGTACCCCACACCTCATTGCCATTACTCTGATGTTTGTCATTTTGTAGTTTTGGTCTTGTTATACATTGTTGTAAGTTGTAATCAGTTCTATTTTACTTATTGTGATGCTATGGTGACGGCTATTTGATGTGTCTGTTTGGGGGACTTACCCGTATTCCTGTGTTTTGTGAATTTACCCGTTTTGGATATTTCGTTTGAGCACCTATACTTACCCTGATGCCTTAAAAGTATTTCACGTTTAATTCACAATTTGTGTGTGTGTGTGTGTGTGTGTATGTGTGTGTGTTTGTGTCTGTGTTTGTGTCTGTGTTTGTGTGTGTGTGTGTGTGTGTGTGTGTGTGTGTGTGTGTGTGTGTGTGTGTGTGTGTGTGTGTGTGTGTGTGTGTGTGTGTGTGTGTGTGTGTGTGTGTGTGTGTGTGTGTGTGTGTGTGTCAGCAGCTACAAACCCAAAATACCAAATCTTGTTAGAAACAATAACATGCTGTTTTTACAGAAGTTACTCGAGCTGCACATTTCTCTTCTTAATCATATTTATATTACAGGACCGAGTCAAGCATGCGTCTCTGGGCTTGAAATGCCATCTGAAAAATAAATGTATTATATTATACAATTATGATTGAATAAACACTTCACGAAGCTCATGCATATGAGCAAGGTATCTTGAGAGTTTGATGTATGGCTTTATAGTTAAGTCTAATATTAGCTCTTGGCTCCTCTTGCTCCTCTCAAATAACAAGTGGGATCAGTTGGTGACTTTGGTCTTGCTTCATTTTGAGAGCTGGACAGAAAACAGCCTTGAAGAATAAGAGCGAATGAGAGCAGGTTGCAGGCAGACGTTCTGAGCGAGTTTGACGGATGGATTTATCTGAAAATGAAAGTGGTGGCTCTCAACCTCAACAAACCTGCAAACAAAAACACTTTTTACGTGATGTGCTGTTTCATGGCAAATTTCATGTGAGTGCGGAAAATTTTAGTGTTTCTTTAAGAAAGTCATATAATGGCTGTACATCTGCTTTTACTTTTATTTGTTTTGACCATGCTGTTTTACTGGCTGATTAAGCACGGTTTGTACAGTTTAGCGGGTGCTGGTGATGTACAAATGTTCTTTAAGAATAAGTACATGTTGGAGTAAGATAAAGATGGATCCCTGAGGAAATGTTACACCTCATAACACACACAGTTGCTAGATAAGTTGCACTTAAAAAAAATCTGACCTCATGTATTAAGAATTCATAAAACATATTTTACCTGATATATCAAGCATGCCATCATTTGCATGTGGTGATTGTACTGTATAGTCAACGCATATAGCAATGTATTGTACATTCTGTATTTACAGTTTTAGGTGTGTATTGACTGTATTAAGAAGCCATATAGGCTGTAATTATTGTGAATAGAGGAGCTGTCAGGTCCAGAGGTGCTGAAATACAACTAAAACATTTCACATCGCCTCTGATACACATACAAGTTTTCATGTGCGTGTTTGTAGGCACATGGCCTCCATGTCTGTACAGTACAGTCATATCAAGTGTTTCAAAGAGATTCTTATAGAGTCTGCACATATAGAACCAGCAGATGCCTGCATAAATCATTTGCCTTGAAGAATGAATGTTGTGCATAAGTTAACTAAAGGTATAGCGAGAGGGTTTATAGTGTTCTACAGTTTGAATTTAAAAGGTTATCTTATATGCAGGGATCTAGGAAAACATTTACATTTATTAACAGTGAAGGAAAACAAACACACACACACACGCACGCACACACGCACGCACGCACACACACACACACAGAAATAGAAGCCAGGATAGGTGTGGTATGTTTCCCTTATACATAGCTATTATTGTGATTATTATTATTATAACCATTAATACAGATTTTACTGTTGCTTACATTACAAATATCATCCCTTAATACTATCACAAACTTTAATATTGTTATAATTACTATAATTATGATTATTATAACTATTATTATTATTAGTATAAATAATATTATTCTAACTGTTAATATTATTAATGTTACGGTTAACACCTTCACAAAATATTATTGTTTACAGCAGCATCTTTAGTATTATTGTTGTTGTTATTATTATTACTTTTATTTTTATTTTATTGATATTACTACTTCTGTCATCACATTATCATCAATATCATAAGTATTATCATAGTTGTTGTTAGTTTGATTCTTTTATTCATTGTTTTTTATATTACTTCTAATCATGCTGTTAGTACTACTTCCCCTATTATATATTATTCAGAATGTCATTTTGGCCTATTCCCTTTTGGTTTTTGTTGTTGGTAGTTGGTTTATTTGTTCAACTTTTAGCACTCTAAAAACTATATGTGCCATACGAGTACATGTTAATCATGTTTAATATTTATGGTTACTGCAGAGTTTAGATGCCCTCCTTTTTGGCACAAACACACACAACACACACGCATTCTTACACTTACATTCAAACACACATAGACACAGCATCTGCTCATGTTGTGCCCTCCCCTCTCCCCTCAGCTCTTGAAAGCTCTCACTCCAGAGGAGAACATACAATGTCGGCGTGGTTTGTATTTCCAGGATGGCAAAAGAAGGGTGGATTACATCCTTACTTACCAGATCAAAAAGCCAAGCAGCTCCCGCTCAAGACGCCACACCACACGTCTCAGAGACAACGCCTTCACTCGTACCCTGCGCCGGGGTCGTGGCCTGCCTCTGCCCAAAGGTGACCCTGAAGTGGGCTCTCCTGCTCACAACACGGACCACCACGATGATGACAAGTGTTTACGGCGTGAGGAATTTGAGAGTAACCTGATGGAGATGGGCCTGGAGCTTGAGCGAGACGAGGAGGTATGTGTCTGTATCTTCATCGCAACATTCCTGCCCCACAGGGGCTTTTGTGTGCCACACGTTTGGCTGAGCTCAGTTGATTTTACATGAGCACTCAGCGGGAAAATACACAAAAGACACATTGTCATGTTGCAAAGTATTAGCTATATTCCTCATGACAATAAGCTGTTTTCAGACACAAACAAAGCATATATTATATTTGTTTTACTCATTTTTCTTCTTAAAACTTACAATTACCAACTTACAATGTAAAATACAATTTGTAAACACAGTTTTCTTTTTTAACTTGATTAACTTGTATATCAGACTGACTAAGATCCTGACGTAACCCCTCTGTGATTCTTTTAAAGTCCAAATGAAATCAAAACTGATTATTCTGTTTTTTAATTAAATATCGTATTGTTGATTTTTTTAAATGTGTGCCCTTATACATTCTTCTCTTATGATGGTTTGAGCAAACATCCTTAGGTTCCTTATCAGCGGTCCAACTGCTGTCAGCTCAATTCCTTAATCAAACGCTCACTTTTTCATTTTCAATCAAGATACATGACAAAAAGAAGCCTCTTTTATAAACTGTTGCATTGCTTTATTGTGTTGACATGTTTGTATATGTTTGTATTGAAATATTTCATTATGTAATATATATTGTGACAAGAATTGAATAGTTCAACCCAAATGTAATGTTTCCAGCTCTAAGTAATGAACATGGCAGGGTGTTAGCTATGGAGAAGTGTCTTTTTTTGGCCCTGACATATACCCCCTGCCCTGGTAGTCATGTGAGTCAGGTCTGAGATGTGGTCGGTAGGGCACATGCTCAAACATGATCCTTTTTCTACAGCTCTGACACTTCTTTCCAACTTTCTAATTTGCCATAATTCCAAAACTTAACAACAATTACTTAAACTTAAAAACATAAGGTGCACATATTTTTTCCCCCGCGGGTGAGTCCATTACAGTTATATTAAACCATGATCGTTTAGTATTTTGGTTAAAAATGCGATGCACAGATAAATTATACTTAAATAACTAAAGAAATAAACTTTGCTGGACACTAGATCTCCAGTTACAAGGTGGGGCACTCTGTCTACTCTGCATTTACGGAAAGATGGTAGTGATGTGTTTATTATCTGAGTACAGGTGAAGAGATAAATGTGATGTATATAATAGTGATCAGAGATGTGCAGTAACAGTCATATTGTTTGTGTTACTGATACAGTGAAGGCAAAAAGTATTTGATCCACTACAGATTTTGAATGTATTCCAGCTGCAAAAAAAATGAATAGTCTATATTCTAATTGTAGATTTATTTCAGTAGTGAGAGACAGAAAAGCAGCAAAAAATACAGAAAATGCATGCAAAGTCATGATCTGATTTGCATTCCAATGAGTTAAATAAGTATTTGACCCCTACGTAAAATATGATTAAGGACTAAGTACTGGCATTTAAAGAGATTAGACGTTTCTTGTAGTTAGCTGCCAAGTTTGCACACATTTCAGGTGGGATTTTTTTTCCTCTCCTCATCAATAAGATCCTTCGTGTAGTTCTGGGTTGATTCAGACGTTCACAAGATGATTGAAAATTCATGAGGTTAGATTATGCATAGAGCCCCAGACCGAGGGATATTAACAGTTGTTTCGTGTTTCTTTCATTTGCCAATAATTGCACCAACTTTTGTAGTCCATTCCAGTCTTGTGAAGATCTACAATCTTGTCCCTGATATCTTTGGATAGCTCTTTGGTCTTAACTGTGGTGTAGAATTGGTTGATTGATTGCATCAGATAGTAAAAGTGAAAGAAAATTAATATCAACCAAGTGTGTTGACCCATACTCAGTATCCCTGTTTTGCATTTAACCCATCCAAAGTACACAAACAGCAGTGAACACACACACCAACCCTGAACACACACAGCAGTGGGCAGCCACTTATACTGCGGTGCCAGGGGAGCAGTTGGAGGTTCGGAGCACCTAAGTTATGGTATTGCTGGCCGGAGCCTTGAACCCACAACCCCCTCCTAAGGTTAGGAGTCAAACTCTCTAACCACTAGGCCATGACTTCTGTGGAGAGTTGTCTATTATACATGAAACAAATTGAGATCAGCAGTACTCCCATTAAAAGTTTGCTTCTGATCTCAGCTTGAAATCCTGCTGATTGATAGTGGATCAAATACTTATTTCATTCATTAGATGCAAAGCCATTCATAACTTGATTTACATGCATTTTTCTGGATGTTTTTGTTGTTGTTCTGTTGCTAACTGTTAAAACAAACCTACTATTACAATTATACATGGATCATTTTATTGTCATTGGACAAATATACAAACTCAGCCAAATACTTTTTTCCTTCACTGTATATGAGAGGGCATTTTTCTGATAGAACCAAGGTATTTAAAGGCAAACACTATTGAAAAAAGCTCTAGATCTCTAGATGTTGAAGCTCCTGAATATAAGATGTGGGTTTCCTTAAAGACGGTAGACATTACAGTTTGTCTCAAAGAGAGAGAGAATGTAGACTTCATCAATCTCACCTTCATGTGATATATGCCCCCATTTTCATGACTTGAGGCATGCGGCTGGTTTAGAAGCTCAGAGTTTTGAACTAGTTGCTTTTGCATCTTGAGTTGTTAAATACAAAATTACACCACGCCGTAGGTCTGATGCAGATGTAAAAATAGGTTCAAGGAAGCATAGCCTTGGATGCCAATGGGATGACCTGAAGAAACGGGACAGATGGGAAAACAGAAAGACAGCTATGAGCTCTGAGGTCTAGACAGGTCAAGAGCTAAATTAACACTAAACTCCTTGCAGTCAGGCTACAGGAAACGAAGAGTCTGACACAAGATAAGGAAAACACAGGGAATATAAAGAGAAGAAAAAGAAGGGTACATGGAGAAACAAGATAATGAACAAGCAGGGTGGGTTAAGCTCGCGCACACACACACACACACACACACACACACACACACACACACACACACACGCATGCTCGCACGCACGCACGCCCACGCACAAGCAAACGCATATTAAGATTAAATAAAAAAACATTCCCTTTAGGAGTACTCTTAACTTTAAGGATAGACAATCAGACTTGAAATCCAAAGGTTGTGGGTTTAAATCTGGGTAACAGCAGAGATTGGAGGTGCTCTATTCCACTTGCAATGTTGCATTTGTGGTTGTGACCCTTGTGTAATAAAAAAAATGAAGTGGCTTCCCACTGCACCAGGTGTATGTTCACTTACTGTGTGCTTTCACTTGGAAGGGTGAAATGCAGAGCACCAATACTGAGTATGGGACAACATATTTGGCCAAATGTAACAATATTTTCTGCTTTCACCTTCGTTTTCCATCATAAGTAAGAGATAACATAATTTACGGTCCAGCACTTCACGATGCAATGAAAACAGGAGTACTTTACCTATCTTTAAGTCATTTCCTAATTATAATGGATATTTAGTCTCAAGTCAAGCCTACTCCCCCTCAATTATAGAACTACATAGAGAAAGAATAACAGCAAATAGAAGGAAACGGGATTTGAACTCTTGGGCGGCACTTATATACACTGAACGATGATTGACAGGATTGAATGTTTGGGCTCATTCCAAACCTACGTTTATAACACTTATATACACTGAATGATGACTGACAGGACTGAATGTTTGGGCTACTTCCAAATCTACATTTATGACTTTATGACTGATCTACGCCAACGGTCGAACAAAACACTAAACATCTTTTTAGCCAGTCTGTTTTGAATTATTTTTTTTATTTACTGTTTTCATTCTTAACACATTGAACCCCATTCTGTGGAATATAATCTTGTTTTCTAATATTGATTTCGTTGAAGTCATGATAAAGATAGCCCTGTTACTAGGTCAAAACTCATTTTAGACACTTTAATGCACAGGCTTGTTTTGCTTGTTTCAATCGTTACTGTAATGAATTTTACAGTAAACGATACCCGTTGTGTTGAATAAAAACAAGGAGCCAGGAATGCAATAAATATAAAAAAAATTACTGAAGAAATTTTATTTTTGTTTTCCCAGGGAGTAAACATCTTCAATATACATACTGTTCAGTATATCCACTGCCTGAAATTCAAAATACAGCGATATTTGTGCTAACAAAGTCAGTTAACCTACGTCACTCCTTTGTTAAGACATCCAGACTCAAGGAATGGTTAGACAAAAGATAATCTCCATAGAGGGACAAAATGTCCAGGACAATTTTAGAATAGTATGTTTTGTAGAACATCTGGTTCTATAGACTATCAGATTTTTCTGGATATTTACAATGGGTCTTAGATTTTTCTGGATATTTACAATGGGTAATATGTCATAGGTCATCCAATCTGCATGCCCCTTAATTGTGTCGGTGCACGATTCTGGATGCCCGCACAATCCGTTTGCGCATGCACCCAATGATGTCGAAGAAAACACACATGTGCAATGATAATTCTGTTTTGCCTCGATTACGACACGCACAATCTGTTCCACGTTTCCCCAGACTTTTCTGTATAGCAAATAGTCTAGACAGAAATGCATATTGTTTTCCTTATGGTTTCCTTTATAGATAGATAAATTAGCCCACACAGCGCCATACAAATACAAAATTACTCAATTAAAAGTTGATAAATACTGATATTTATCAGTTTGATAATACTACTGACCTCTGTTTGAAAATTTTCAAGTTAAGGAAGCCTAATGCTATTCAGCTTTACATAGAAAACTGAAGTTGTGCAGTGAAAGGCTCAAGACTTTATTCCACATATAACCAAAATCATGAATTTTATATATAAACTCCTTTTTTATTTTGGATTGGCAATCACGTGAACACATTGTAATGCGTAATATAAGCTGCTTTTAAAAACTTAAAAGTAGATTTGCTATGACCTAATAAATTAAAACCCAATGTCGCATACAAAACTGTTATACGTTTGTTTAAGACTACCAATTATTCCTTAAATGGTTTAATAAATGGTTTTACTTCTGCCAAATTTATCTTTCCTGTTATAAATACTTATTATTCATAAATTACTGATATCATAAAACCACCCAAAAGGATATGTTTGGAGCAATAGAAGCATAATGGAGCCCAGGCAGCAGTCCCTTCAATAACCATAGTTTGGGGTGTGAACATAGATCCACAGGTGACCTGAGAGCTTTTCTAATCCCAATTACAATGCAGACACAACCGGCAGATCAATGAACAGCATACACAGGCCGGTCCGGTGCCCTGTCCACTCAAGTACTTGCAATGTATTGTTGTAATTCTTCTTCAACTCTTCGCGTTTCACCCATTGTTCGTTATCCTGCATGTTTATTTCTATTTGTATCCTTTGTTTCCTACACAGTAAAAAGTCCTGTTAAAAAAATCTGTAAAAGAACTTGCAGCTGTGGTTGCCAGCATTACACTGTTAAAATACAGTGGATTACCATTGTTAACAACAAGATACTGTTAAGTTAGGCACAACATACAACTGCTATTCAAGAGCAGGAAACTGTTTTATCAGCATTATTTAGAATGATAAAGTAGCTTATTAAGCTTATTATTTTGGAATGCTTTTATCCCCTGAATGTTATATTTTGGATAGTAAAATAACAAGGATAACACTTATTTTTAGACCTTTCATTATTTTAATTTAACATCAAAATAATTGTTATCCAATATTTTTAGGAAAAAGCAATCACATATTTTAAGGGTATTAAAATGGTACAACAAAAAGCATGATTATGCAACATTAGATATGCCTTAAAATAAAGCCACATAGTATTTTATATTTGAAACCAACAAGTTATTGAAATAACCATTTAACTAGTTAAGGCTTTGACCAACACCAGCCAACAACGGAAAACAGTTTCAATATATACAAAACAAAGTGAAGAACCTTTCAAAAAAAGTGCTATTAAAAATCCATACAGTTTTTCAAAATATTTGACACTTTGAGACTGAAGTCCAAAGTTTTAAATTTATTAAAGCAAATCATTAATTTGGATGTAACATTTCCTTTTATGTCAGAACCAACCAAATTATTGAAAGACAAAAATATCGGGATGCTGCATACTCCTGGTATTGCAAGTTAAAGATAATATAGTAATTATAAGTGAAAACAAAGCAGCAAGTCCAGAGAGAAATATGGCTAGCACCCCCTTGCAAACTATTCTGCATTCCAGGCTGATCATCCATTGTTTAATACATTGCACTTGAGAATAACCTGCACCTTCAAAGAATGTGCAGATTATATATAAGTAATTATTGCTGGGGAGTTAGCGATAAGCTCCTTAGGTTACTATATGTGAAAATTACACTACAAACTCATCCATACCTTAAAATTTCAAAAAATAACTAAAAATATTTGGTTTGTTCTCAACAAGTGCAGTTCAATTAAACATTTAAAGTGCCCCAAAGATAGTGATAGACATATTTAAAAATGTATTGTTTGTGTCCTTAACTATACATAAACGCCTTTAAATCTTCAAAGAATGTCTTATTAGTATAGTCTTTCCTCATGTATGAAAAAACACACGCATGCAGTTTCTAAATATTTAAGCCCCACCTCAGTTAATGCATCTTCTGAAGGTCAGCAGGATCTGCAGAAATCTATTGGTAAAAACAATTTGAAATAATAATATCTGTTTAAAAAACTGTGAGAAAAACATATGCTACTTGTTGCTTATATTTTACATTGTACTTATTAAACTCACAACAAAAATAGTTTCTCAAAACATATACTACTCTTTCTACTATTTTTTCTTACCTTTTATGTTGAAATTTACATAAGATTATAGTTCGTAGATTCATTTCTGTTTGTTTATACAATACAATGCACAAAAAGAAAATTGAAGACTTGCACAGTGACAGAATACTCACAAATGCTTATTCATTTGGAATTAGATTGCTTGATTAAAGACCTTAAATCCCAAGCGTTTTATGTCTTTATGGTGTCTTTGTGTCCTTTGTAGAGTTCTAAGGTAGTTCATGATATCAAATTACTGCAAACATTTATTAAACTCAACATTCTTTGCAACAGCAAGACAAGTAAAGCAAGACAACAATGATAAATAATTACATGAATTGTCCTAATGTATAATAATTGATAGCACAATCCATATTAGAACACTAGGTTAAACCTAAAAGAATGGGTTTTAAGGGAATATGAACAATGCGTTGAATACGATGACTTTAAGTGTTGTGCTTTTTATTATTTACCTGGTCTCTATTTTTAAATTTTTTAAATAATGCAAAATTATAAAGCCATTATTGATTTGTCAATGTTACACTTTTATCTTTTCATTTTAATGTACAGGTTGGAAAAAACTTCTTTAATTTGAATAATATGATGGCTTTGTTGCCAGATTAAAACAGCAAATTGAATGTGGTTCATATAAAAACAACTTCACTGGACATGTAAGATAAAATGTTTAATTTAAAGATTGTACTAACACAGATGAATGTGCAAACTTCATTCATGCATTTATCCAAAATGTTGCTCGCATAGAAAAATATGATATAATACTGTAAAATAACAGTGGATTACTGTTGTTGTTCAACCGCTATCCCAAGTGAACAAGGTATCCTACAATGCACTGTAAAAAGCAGCAAGGTAGTGCTTTTACATGCAAACAGCATTTTGCTTTTACATTTCCATGTTAATTTACAAAATGTGTTTATAGTGTGAATTATTTGTCACTTGTCTTGTCACTTTACATTGTGCACTGGAAGCAATTCCTTGTGTGTGTGTGTAAGCACAGCTGGCACTTCTGGTTCTGATTCAGATTCATAATGACCAATCGTTCTAGATCTAACCCGCACACAAATAAAAGATATCTTTAAAGCTCACAGATGCTGCTTATTGATATTTGTTTATTGTACATGCAACTTCTTTTCAGACTAAAACCTCTGGTGTTGGCTTTGTGAAGATTCACGCTCCATGGAATGTTCTCTGTCGAGAGGCCGAGTTTATGAAAATGAAGATGCCTACCAAAAAGGTACCGTTTTCATAATACCCAGTATAACTTTTAAAAGGGATTAAAGACTGTGAGCAGATTTTATAACACTGTTCTTATACTGAAGGTGTACGAGGTCAAGCAGAGCAGAGGCGTAATGGAAAAGATTAACACATTCATCTGCAAACTGACAGATCCTCTCCATCCAAATGTTGAGGAGAACAGGATGCAGAAAGTGAAGCACCTCTCGTACCCCTTCTCCAGAGAAAAGCAGCATTTGTTGGTGTCTTTTCGAAATCTTTAACCAACCATAACAGACAACTTAAAATAAAATATTGTACCACAGTCTTAGCACAATATTATATGTTATATTTACTAGGAGTTGATCAATAGAAGTATAAAAACTTTGGTTGTAAACACTTATGTCCTTACAGGTTCGATTTGTCTGACAGAGATTCTTTTTTTGATAGTAAAACAAGAAGTTCATTAGTAAGTATATAATGTTCATTGATTACGCTGCATTAATGTCGTTTTTTTAAAAATGACGTTTCGTTTTGTCATTTTAGATCTTTGAAGTTTTAAAGCGAACCAAGTGCACAAAAGCTAAATTTAGCATGGGTAAGGACTATGGGTTAAAAATCATAAAAATTGTACCCATTGTTACTTTTAGTTAACCTCTATTTATTGTTACTAAACATATGTGAAGTTATTAATGTAATGTGGTTCAGGAATAACAAGCCTGCTTGGAAGCGGCGTTTATACGGCAGCATATCCATTACACGATGTGAGTATTAATCTGTTTTCTGTTGATCTTAAAGGGGAGGCAACAGGCTGTTTCGTGCATTAGAAGTGCTTTAGAAGAATGTGTTGAGCTGTCAAAGTGATCCAAATGTTAACACCTAGTTAGACACATGACAGAATCCCCCAGTACAGCAACTTGTTTCTTAAAAGTTATTTTATAGATTGAACCTATCACCGTCATACAAGGAGAAGCCCTTGTAAGGAGGTTAGGCCATTAGATCTGCTTTTACCGGAAACAGTAGTAAAGCTGTAGCTGTCTTTTGTAAATGGAAGTATTCCAAATACCTTTTTAGAAATAGAATGACGCGATTCTACACTACAGGTACTCAAGATTAACAGAAACTACTTTTGACACTTCCCCTTTGACATCTTCATCAGTACTGATGTAGATATAATGATCGTTTAACTTTGTTTTTTGAATATTGCACTCAAGGATCGGTGTTGTTTTTCTAACAGGGTGATGTTGCGGGGGAAAATGCAGAGCCAAATGACAGAAAGGTAGGTGGATTTACTTTACTGGATCCTTTCTGTTGTGTTCGCATGGATATCCGATCCCTGCTGGAAAAAGGTTCTTTAGTTACTAGTTTTATAATGTTAAACCAAAATGATTTAGCATTTTATTAAATCACAAATAGTACAGGTACAGCTGTAAGATTTCTGCTTAAGATTTCAAGGTCTGGAAACCATCAGATGTGTTGAATAACTGCTGAAAGTCTTAGAAAAAGCTCTTTTACATATATTATAAATCATAAGCGTCATTCACTCATCTTCTTCATGTCTACTGTAACATCTGCCAACAGATGTCTCAGCACTGCTCACATTTAAATAATATTTATGGTTAGTCCTAGGTATTAGTTATATGTATTTAAACCAGGAGAAACCCAGTTAGAAATAAACACACATAAAGCTTATAATCTGTAAAATTTTAGACAAACCCATCTATAACAACAGAGTGTAACATTTGTCTAAGAAAAGACATGTACATGTTAAATGCTCTCAGAATCACCTTGGATTAAATATCAGTAAAATGCAAACATGGTAACTTTTTTTTACAATATGCTACTTTTATTTTCAAAGCAGTAGTAAAGAATTTAAGATCCCTGTGAGCAATTTCTGTTACGGGTGTTGTGAAAACTGTAGCTGTGTAAGATTCCCCTTGGGAAGCACAATACATGGTAAAACATAAGAAACCATGTTAAAAAAAGTTAATGTAGACTATTAGGCTCTCCCATGGCCAAGAGATTATGAGGGGTAAGAGTTTCACCGCAAAGTCTAGTTTAAGCCGCTAGGAGACTGCTTCAGTAGCGACTGCAGAGGAAATAGTTTGGTTAAGAGTCGTTCTACCTATTTTACAGACATTGTTTCAAGGTCAACAAAAACATAGTGCTGCTTTAACATCAGAAATTACGTCACACATCTATTCTGTATTGTTCTATCCAACTGAGAAACATTGGCTGGGTAAAAATCGTTGGGGTTCACACCAGACTGAGGATCAGGTCCCCCTCTTCTTAGTATCCTTCTCTATTATGGTCAATATCTTGACAACAACTTTGATAATCTTATAACCAAGATAAGGTCTGGGCTATTTAAATGAATTATATTCCAAGTCCCATGGAAAACAAACCAACCCCCATGTCTCTACGATGTTCTGATGCAGAGAGCTTGGATAAAGGGTTGAAAGGTTAATGTGTTTGGTTGCTATAGGTGTATCTTGTGATATTTAAATAAGTGGGTAACGATACTTGCATAACATATTTAACTTGTGTAATGTATAAAGTAAAATGCAAGGTCTAGTTCTGGCAGGTCACATAAATTAAGTTTGCTGGCAATCTCATCAGGGGCACTTTATAAATATCAATGTATTTATTATAACACATCTGATTAATAGTACCATGTGCAAAAACCCATTCCCAACTCCTTCTAATGCATCTATCAGGTGATTTTTAATATCATTATGTATGTATCCTGCGTGTATATAAATATATATATATATATATATATATATATATATATATGTTTGTTAGTAAAATAGTACTGCTAAAAATAACTGTTCTGGTTCTCCCGGTGGGTTTATTATTATAATTATTATCACTGCACTGATGCTCTGCAAAATTATAGTGCAATATATATTTACCGATGATTGCAGACAAAAGCTTCTTCTGGTGCTGCCAGGGGAATTAATTCAGTGAACAACCTAATGATTCATAATTAAAAAAAACGGAAAAACAACTTTTCTATTCATAAAGGTTGGAGGACGGGTTACTCATACTGTTGACTTTATTTCAGTTGCTGTATGAAGAATGGGCCAGTTACAGTGTGTTTTATAAATACCAGCCCATTGGTTTGATCAGGTACATTACTCATCACACATGTGCATTTTATCTTACGATGTCTCGATCAGTGTTGACATCTTTCGTTTTCTTACAGGAAGTATTTTGGAGAGAAGATTGGTCTATACTTTGCTTGGCTTGGCATCTACACACAGATGTTGATCCCTGCTTCTTTAGTCGGAGTCTTTGTTTTCCTGTATGGATGTGTTACTGTCGATGATGACATTCCCAGGTCAGTGGACACTGAGACATTATGACATTCCAGACCTTATGCAGTTTTTAACTTAAATAAATTTAATAAAATTAAAAAAATTTCGTCTGCTAAATGACTAAATGTAAATGTAAATGTAAATAGAAAAGAAAAAATACTTTTTGATAACATATAGCACATTTTTATAGATTTAACTAGAGCATCCCAAAACAACATGTTCTTCGTCCACTTAAAGGAGTGATTTGGTCGATAAATACACAGCTGTGTCCATGAATGAACGCTTTTCCTCTAAACACTATTTTAATAAATGATGTCTAAGTTAAACACAGTTGCATAACAATTCTTCAACCTTCATCACATTTTGGGCTAAAAATAATGCAGGCAAGAAAAGTATGAGCTCTGGATTTGTGACAAAGGAAGTGAATACTCTGAGAAAGAACATCTAAAAGCAAAACATCTGTCTGAAAACCCCCCTGGACTTTCTCACTGTCAGGATATTTTGACACAGACTGAAAATGACCTTTTCAAACACTTTCCGCTCTTTTTACACAACACTACTTGTTCTATGGAAGATATAAAACTGAAAATAATATAGCGGATAGGCCTAAATAAAGTTATATGAAGCAAAACTAATGTTTTTTAAAACAAAAAACTTTTGGAAGTCAGACAACATTGTTCTGGAACGTCATCACTAAGCTTGACCTGTCTTATTTTATAGTTTATTTGGTCACTATTTTTCTGGAAAACCTTTGCTTTCATATTTTCTAGATCTAATTTTGAGTAAACGAATGTGTGTTAAAGTGTCTGTTTCTTCGTTGTCAGTATGGAAATCTGTGACCCGCGGAGGAACGTCACCATGTGTCCGCTGTGCGACCGTGTGTGCAGTTACTGGAACCTGAGTACAGCGTGCGGGACAGCCCGGGCCAGTCATCTGTTTGATAATCCTGCCACTGTCTTCTTCTCCATCTTCATGTCTTTGTGGGGTGAGATAACTCGTTCTCTCTTTATTTCTCTCTCTGTGACTGGAGACAGATTTAAACACATCTCTGTCATGTTCCTCTGGTCAGTGTCAGTTCCAGAGGGATTTTGGACGGGAAGTTATTGTTTGAGGGCAGAAGTTCACACACTAGATTTACAGACCCCAGATGGCTTTAGACATTTATAGATAGAAATGAAATGTTTTCTCTAGATTTTAATCTTTGCAAGTTTATACAGCGCACACTGAAACCTCTTTTCTCCTTATGCAACTTTGTTTTGGCCTAAGAGTGTAAAGATTCAGCTCATGCGATTGATTCCCAGCTGATTTTCATGCTTGTGTACACCCTAGATCCCAACTTTTACTTATCCCTGAGATCACAGGTATGAAGAACAATAACTCTAGTTTAAAGCTTAAATAAACTTTACATAAACTTTACATAAACTTTACATCAAATTAATTTAAATTCAATAATTTAATAATACATACCCTCATAGCTTTTTAAAGATATTTGAAAAATATTTTCTCCTAACAATGGAGATGGATTGTGGTCTGCCCTCAAAGACTACACAGCAGTTGAAAAGCTGTTGAAAAGTGTGTGTGTGTGTGTGTGTGTGTGTGTGTGTGTGTGTGTGTGTGTGTGTGTGTGTGTGTGTGTGTGTGTGTGTGTGTGTGTGTGTGTGTGTGTGTGTGTGTGTGTGTGTGTGTGTGTGTGTGTGTGTGTGTGTGTGTGTGTGTGTGTGTGTGTGTGTGTGTGTGTGTGTGTGTGTTTATTCTGTTGCACACAAATAGTGCGAAAACCTATGCAAGTGTGTTGCAGTCTAATGCTTTACACACAGTGTAATGTACACTTGAATCATATTAATAATCTCTTTAATGAAAACGTTAATATTTCATCACATCCTGCTACATTTAGCAGCTTTTCCAGGTGTGGATCAGAACTCTAATGAGGTTTCATTTCCTTTTCAACAAGAACATGAAGATATTTCAACCAGCACTGTCATAGTTCGGCCAAAAATAAAACTTCTGTCATCATTTATCAACTCTCATGTGATGGTACCTGTACGTGACTCTCTCTCTGCAGAGATGCACAAGAGGAGATATTTTAAGAAATGTCGCAGTTGTTTCGTGTTGTTCATACAATGGAAGTGAATGGGCTTCAGTATTGTTTGATGAGCAGCATTCTTGAAATGTTCTTTTGTGGTCGGAAGAAAGAAACGCAAATAGCTCTGACCTGAAGGTGAATAACTTATGAGAACATAACTTTATCGATGGACTTTTATCTCAACAAGATGAGGGCATCGACTCTTTTTTTGTTCTTTTTTTAATCACATTTTTTGTGTATTGTTTTTCAGCTGCGTTTTTCATGGAGCACTGGAAGAGGAGACAGATGCGGCTCAACTATGAGTGGGATCTCACAGGCTTTGAGGAGGAAGAGGTCTGAACACAACAACAAATTAAAGCTGATGTTTGTATTAGATGTCTTTGGTCTGTTCTGTAATGTTGTGAACCTCTTCTCCCCCTGGTGTTTATAGGAAGCACTGAAGGTTTGAAACATATCCAAAACTCTTTTAATAAGCTCTCTTTCACAGCATTCACCACTGTCTCACATCCCTGTTTCTCAGTCCTAACATGTATATCAGTAGGTAGAAAAAAGAGGGATTGAGTAAAAGTAAATGCTTTATTGCACACTGTTTCCAGATATAGTAATCACAGTTAAACGCCTGACTCTTGTTCCTCTCTAATATTAGTCTTTAGTTCTTTTATTTGCGGAATCAAGCTGCAGCACGAACAAATGCAAATAAAACCTAAACTCTAATCTTCCTCTCTTTATGCACCTATATGTTTGTCGGTTCTTTTGGGTTTTTGACATGTTGATGAGATGTTGACTGTGTGTTTCCTAGGATCATCCAAGAGCTGAGTATGAATTTCGACTCATGCAGAAATCTCTAAAGAAAGAGCACAGATCACAGAAGGTAAGAATGCACATCATGTATTTCAATGCTTTGCATTCACGAAATATTGACTTTGACAGCTTTTTCATAAAATCTATGAAATGAAGACAAACAATTATTAAATACTTGTTGTACTCAGGATAGTAACTTTTCAAAACTTGAGTAACTTTACATAACAGCATCATTGTATCAGTATTTTTACACGTTCATTTAACCCTCCATTGGATTGCAATTGATTGGTAAATTCCGAAATCTGTCCACGCATTATGATAATAAATGATAATTATTTGTAAATAATATATTTAAAAAAGGGGTGTAAACAAAAAAACAATATTATTTCTAATACAAAAATAAAATGTCTTTTTAGACTTTTGTGAGCGAAAAGACCCAACAGTAATATATATTACTACCACTTTCTACCGGGTATGTTTGATGCTTGGATATTTACATTTTTGCCTCCATGCCTCTGGAGATATGTGATTGAGAAACGCTCCTCTGACTGGCAGACATGCGATTTGAGCAAAAATTTCTAAATTTGTAAGTTGTAATTCACAGGTTGAAGCTTTGCAATACACAGGTGAATGTCATTCAGCTCGTTGTCAAACATCATTATATCAGATTTATACCTAAGGCATGTATTCGACATCACTGTGTTCTGTTTGACTGGACGGATTCCAAACACATGCAGGTCATGTTCAAACGGACGGTGATAGACTGGTCATCTGTCTGGGGTGTTTCCCTACTTAACATAGGCTGCAGCACTCTCTGCCACCCCACTTGGGTGGATTTTCTAATGCTTAAAATATGGGTGTTGGGACATGGTTGTTAGGACCATTGTATGTGGGTGGGACAGGGGGACAAATGATGGATTCGAATACTTTTACAGTTTCTTAATAAGTGCACGTGTTGTTCATGTTTCAGAGTGCTTTCAGTCAACACACAAACATATAGTTTGTACATTATACAATAGGAGTGATTATTTATAAAATGGCATCTTCCTCTGGACATTTGTCATCTGTATTACAAGATTTAAGTATAATAACCATATATGGAAGAACAATTTTGATCTGCTTGTGTCTTTCAGCCAGAGAAAGAAAAGTTGACCTGTAAAGACAGATTTCCAGCTTATATGACAAACATCATTATGATGTTATTAATGGTAAGTCTCAACCTTGTGTGATCACGTATATTTGAGCATGAGTTCAGACGATTTTATTCAACCCTCTCAGTCATTTTCAAGTTCCGAGTCCTGTACATAGAAAAGAACATCAATACATGTAACCTAGTGAGCAAAGGCAACCAAATACACGTATGTACAATAACACGCATATTTATATAATAGTGTGCAAAACACATGTTTTTTTAAAGCAAGATTAATGATACATTATCAACACTCTTTGTCTTGTAAACAGACTGTTATATTCACAGCTTCATCATGTCCTGTATTGTTTATTTGCAGGATTTTAAAAAGTTTGTTAACCTCAAAACTGTATATAGCATTTGTATCAGACTTAAGTAAGATATGATAGTATCTGTATGACGTATGTATGTTTACAAACATATAATGAATGGTTGTAAACGAGAAGCCATTATCTGTACATATAATTATGTAAATTCCACTTATATTAATGTAACTTTTGATTGTGTAATTTCATCTCATTTTCAGATTGGTGTGACGTTTGCTACAGTGTTTGGTGTGATATTATATCGAATATCAACCAAAGCGGCTCTTGCTATGAGCTCGAACCCCATGACCCGCTCAAACGTAAGGCTGACAGTTAAAACCACGGCGGCCATCCTAAATCTGGTGGTGATTCTTATTCTGGACGAGGTATATGGTGCCGTTGCTCGCTGGCTCACGGTTCTTGGTCAGTCCTCTTCCAACTTGCCATATGCATTATAGTTGTCGGATCATGTGAAGTATTAGTGTTTTTGTTTTCTCCTCAGAGGTTCCCAAAACAGATAAGAGCTTTGAAGAGCGACTTATCTTCAAAACCTTCATTCTCAAGTTTGTAAATGCGTTCACTCCCATCATATACATTGCCTTCTTCAGAGGCAGGTGAGGAAGATATATCATAACACTGTTATCCATATAGTACATGTGTTAGTTTCTTGGGTTACTCTACAGACTCGGCGGGCGCCCTGGCAGTTATCTTTATGTGTTTGAGTCCTATCGTATGGAGGAGGTAAGAGAGCAGTAATTTACGGTGCAGTCTTTTGATGATGATGATGATGATGATGATGATGATGATGATGATGATGATGATGATGACATTGTTTTTGTGGGATCAGTGTGCTCACGGTGGATGTCTGATGGAGCTCTGCATTCAGCTCAGCATCACCATGTTGGGTAAACAGCTCATCCAGAACAACCTGTTTGAAATCGGTATTCCGTAAGTGTCCTCCTTCAGTTGTGTTAGGTAATGGTTGGACATCTGTATTCACCGTCTTTCTACTTTAACAATAGTAAACTCAAGAAGTTGATCAGGTACATCAAATCCAAAAGAGGATCTTTCCAGCAGGAGGAGTATGAAAAGAAGTTACAGCGTTACGAGACAGATTATTTCCTCGAACCCTTTGTGGGCCTTACACCAGAGTACATGGAGATGAGTGAGTTACATCCCATTCTAAATACGTTTTCCGTATAATATAATTATCTTTTTGTTTACTGTGAAGAAATTGATCACATTATGAATGTGTGTGTTAATACATTTTGTACTGCTATTTGTTTCTGCAGTAATTCAGTTTGGATTCGTGACACTGTTTGTGGCCTCTTTCCCTTTGGCACCACTGTTTGCCCTTCTAAACAACATTATTGAAATCCGATTGGATGCCAAGAAGTTTGTGGCTGAGCTCAGACGTCCTGACGCAGCCCGAGCCAAAGACATTGGTCTGTACATGAAATGACACAGAAGTGAATGAACTGCGACATTAATATCAAACATCACGTAGACTTATCTCAAATCATTATTCACTTTTCAATGTTTTCACAGGAATCTGGTATAATATTCTCAGAGGAGTGGCTAAAGTGGCTGTTATTGTCAATGTAAGATGTTCCTTGCTTATGTGAATCAAATTACCGTTGTTAAATATCTGCATACATTAAAGGAACATTCCACTTTTTTGGAAATATACCCATTTTCCAATTTCCCCTGAATTAGTAAGTTGGGTTTCCGTTTTGACATCCATTCATGATTATTTTGTTGTACTATCGTGTTCAAAAACCGGCGAATTTTAAAGCTGCGATTTTCTAGGCCGATAAGTTTAGAAACTTCACTCCCATTCCGGCCTGATAGTAAAGAAAGTTTCCTGCCTTACATGTCCAACATGACGAACCGCCTACAAAGGGAACTAATTTTAGGGGATGTGTGACATTACTGCGCCTGCATGGCCAAGTTTATGGCAGCAAACGTCCTTGACCATTACGCCTTCCTTGAATATTAACACTATTGACTAGGCTGTTCAAGAATAGTTCACCTTGTCGGTCTGTTCTTGAGTGTGTTCCTTGAGAGTCATAGGAGAGAAAAAAACAGGGTAGTCAAAAACAGCACTCCACATTGCGACGACCTAACATCATTGAAATTTTAGATTCATAGTTTCATAACAAAACTCTAAAAAACTTATATTCGACCCACCAAAATTTGTGGGAATGCCTGAAATTTGTTGCATTTGGCGAGTTGGCAGGTGTAAATGTCAAGCCCTGCATGTATTCTTTACATGCAATAACACTGTTTCAACTGTTTCATAGGCATTCGTGATCTCCTTCACATCAGACTTTATTCCACGGCTGGTCTATCAGTATATGTACAGTCCAGATGGTTCAATGCATGGCTTTGTCAACCACACACTCTCATATTTTAATGTAAGTCACTTCCAGAATGGCACAGCCCCGTTGGAGCCCTTCCACCTCGGCTTTCACGTGGACATTTGCAGGTAATGAAATGATGACTTTTGTTACGTTGTTTCATTTAAAAAATGTAATTTCTTTAATTGACTTGAGGATAAATGTTTCATAAAAATATTATTTTTTATTAAAGGTATAAAGACTACAGAGAGCCTCCTTGGTCTCCAACACCTTATGAAATCTCCAAACAGTTCTGGGCCGTGTTGGCAGCTAGACTAGCATTTGTCATTGTGTTTCAGGTCAGTAACTGTTCTAAAAACGACATGGTCTATAAAATCTGTATCTCGAGTCTCTATTACAAATGCACTAATTCTGGTGATAATTTGGTATCAACTCTGAAACTATTAATTGCTCTAGCTCACCGTACCGGCTCTGAAACTCATTCAGTTATTCTGGTGCAAAGTATCAGCACATGAACACTTTTAATGAGTCTGATTCACAACTTTTTTAATTGAAGAGTATGAACAGAATCAACCTGAGTGATTCTTTAATTAAAATAGTCTGAAAAAAGTGTAATTTAGCTTTGACTTGATCTCATACCTGTCATAAATCACATGTTCTGAATTATATGATACTATCTTTTGTTTTTCATTACTCCATTAACTGTAATGTATAATTTCCAATCTAGGTGAACAATGTATGAATACTGTATTACAGTTTCAAAAATCAATCCTTAAATCAACTGAAAGTAGACAAAGAGATGTGTATATGATTCAGTGTGTAATGTGTGGATCTCTCCCACTGGCAGAATGTGGTCATGCTGATGAGCGATGTTGTAGACTGGATCATCCCAGATATTCCCAAAGACATAAGTCTACAGATTCACAAAGAAAAGATTCTGATGATGGATCTGTTCATGAAAGAGGAACAGGGAAAGACACAGCGAGTGGACAGTGTGTCGTACAGTAAAGAGTCATTAACACGCTCTCGCTCTATATCTCACACACCTTATAAGAACTACTAACATGATTAAACACACATTCCAGTGATGAAGATACAACACCTGTCGCCAGTGCACACTGTCTAAACTTCTCAAGTGTGATATCTCTACATTTCCTTTTCCAACAGCAGTTTTCACAGACACTCTTCATTCGTTCTGCTTGTCTGTATTCTCTAACTAATGAAGGTCCCACCCTGAGGTCAATTGCTTTAATAGAGATACTGTTTTAAATCAATCTTGCAGAGCAAGTTTAACTGTTGATATGAACACAAACCTCATGTAAACACGTTTCAAGAATAGATGGAACACGTCAGTAATATTTCTGCAGCTAACATGACATTTCCACTGCCTTAAAACACTTGTCAAAATTGAACATGGATCTAAAATGCAAAATAACTGTGGTATATTTCATTTTTCTACTGCCTTAAACTCTTTTCTATCTGCTGCATTTCATATTTAACGGTGCTTAATGGTTTAAATAAATGTTTATGTCTGTACGTCAACTTTAATTAATACAACATTAGAAAACTCAGATGTAAAAAGAAAAAACTTCTGTGCTTTTACAGATCCATTATTATATATAGTAGAACAATTTTAGTCAGCCTCTGCTCCAAAGATAACATGTGCCGTGACATTTTTCATGAAGTAGACGTTTCATATACTGTAAAATGCTGCTTTTCAAAACAAAATTGTTTGACAAATGCTTGTTTAAGATGACATATTAATGATGTGTATATGTAGTGAATAATGTAACATGATTCACTATCTGCTTTAATAAAATCTGCAGATTATCCTCATTTTACCATACTGTACATTACTTCATTGGATTGCGTCATCTAAAACTGATTTGACAGCAGATATAAAGGACAACATCAATCAAGAAAACCCAAAACTCCTTATCAAGTTTTGGTTTTCGGCCAGGCATGTTGACCGAGTTGAAGCACATTTTAATCCAGGATGGACGCAAACTGGACCAACGAACTAAGCAAAGTGAGGAACATCTGACATCAAAGTTAACAGTTTTATGCTACATAAAAGTACTGTGATAATATTATACCCATCATTACACGTCAGCTTTTAGAGTATTTAAACTCATTATCCCTAAAACCCATGAAATACTATATACTATACTATTTACACTGTTCTCTAAATGCCCACTCTTTCCACCTTCATACAAACTGTTTAACCATCTACGCCGGATTAAACTCGCATATTGAGATAATGTTCACAAATAATGAAACAAATCTGGGTTTGATTTATTATGTTGTATCCATTTTTCATGTGACTAACAGAAAACAATTCACTTTTGATCATGATGTCTTAAATATATTGTATGCGTATAAGGGAAGAAAATGAAGAAATCGGGTGAACTTTTGGTTGTTTTATTTTAGCAAAAGTATTTTATGCAGTCAGCACACAAGCTCCTCCAACACCCTTAATCTTCTCCTCAGCACGTCTGCTGAAGAACTTGGCCTTCACAATGACCGGCTGCTTGGGCAGTTTGCCTTTACCAAGAACTTTAAAGTAGCCCTGAAAAACATCAATATCATTAGTGTTACACATGCAAGCATACTTCAAACACAAAGAGAAGCAAAACATCAGGATGACAGATTCTTGAATTACGGCACTTCATAAAATACATCACATACAGCTAAATAAATTTGAGCAACTGTTACGTGTTTAGAATGTCCGCTGACACCCTATATCTATCATAGTTACATGATCCGTTTTACATGATGCATTTTCTGCACATTTTTAAAAGTACTCTGGCAAACTTAATGAATGTGTGTCAGATCAATTCAGCTCGAGTTTCAGTTTTACTAGCACAGAATCAAATCAACCTCACGAGATCCATAATGTGTACATAAGCGGGATAGCGCAGGTTGTCTAATTTTTTGACGTACGTCCTGACATCTTTGTGGATGCTGATTTTACACTGACTGAAGCTTAAATAAAATCTTTTAACACATCCAGAGACAACTGTCATCCGTATCAGATGCTGATATTGTTCAATTGCATACAGCACTATACAATACTAGTTTTTCCAGAATTAAAGAAATAAGAAAATGAAATGTGTTAAAGGTCATTTTGCCATCAAACATTTCTTTGAGCTTTTGTCTCATATTTGACTTTAATCGGTACACGATTGGTTTTATGCATGCAAGTTGTTAAATAGGAAAACGTCACTGGTTCCCTACACTACTTGTACCATACATTCGATGATACACTTGACTTCCAGGCAGTAAAACAGATGCCATGTCTATTTTGATGCTTATAAATTAAGCTTATGCTATGCATTACGATGCCTTTCATGAACATTGCATTGTTTTGGTTAAATGTATAAATAAAATCAATCTTTCACTGACTGCATGTCTTCCATGTAATGTTACTTCCCTTTAAGATCCATTGCTAAATGGCATTCTGACTTTAACTTGCCATGTTTCTATATACTTTTTTTAATTGAAAGCTTCTAATGAAAGTCAACTTTAAACTTAGTTGAGCAATATATCTGTCTGGAAAAAAATCTTAATAGGTAAAACAATCTTGTCAATCATACATAAAGACTACGATATACATTTCTTCCTAGACTATCTGCACTTACATTAAGAATGTCAAATTGTCGCATATAATTATAATTTCCTCGATGGTGGAACATTCGTGTATTCAACTACATAATTACCTTCCCATTGCCTCCATGTAGTACATTATGGAACCACCTATACCTGCCCTTTTCACACTATTGCTGATGGTGTTAAATTAAATAATCATCGGCCGAATTATCTAAGATTTAAAACGCCTATCGTGCGTATAAAAACAGGGTCAACAAATGAGTTATGCTGCGTTCACACCAGACGCGAATTTTCGCGTGTTGCCGCGCCCAACGCGTGTAGTTTGCCGCATGTACATTTAAAATCATTCGCGTGTACAATTTGCAACATTCGCGTCCAACGCCCCATTCACGCAGGGGGGAGGGGCTTCTGTCAGGGGGAGGGGCTTCTGTCAGGGGAACTGCTCCATTTATCAGAGGAAAAGTCATTTTATTGTAATATAAAGTGATTAAACTTCATATGAAGGCTTTAGTTATAGTCTCAATGTGTATAAAGCTCAAATTGAGTAAAAAAATATGTTTTTCTTCACTAAATTTCTTCCAGTAAATATCACTTTTATTCCTGTCTATGTTAAAGTATAATAAAAGTATAATGTGGATTTATAAAGCTCTGTGTTTCCACATAAAGCCCTGATGAGTTTGTCCTCCATGTTTGTTTGAGATAAAGAAAGCTTCTGATTGGTTAACGCGGCGCGAAATTTCGCCAAAGTTCAATTTTTCCAACTCACGCGACTTCGCGTCCAGCGCGTGATTCGCGCCGCAGGAAATCTCCTCGCGCCTATTCGCGTCTCTGCATTGACTTAACATGTAAATCACTCGTGCCTGACTCGCGTCTGGTGTGAACGCAGCATAAGCCTTCCTAAAGTTGGATTACCGTACAAAACATCACAAGACGATACTCACAGCCCGGACGACATCGATTATGGGTGCTGGTCCGTCTGGTTTTTTGCCGTAATTCTCTCGTGTCTGCTCACTCACCAGAGTCCACAGTTTATCCAGATTAATGGTGGGACAGAACAAGGTGTTTCTCTTCAGATGGTAGTGCCTCATGCCCACCTTACCAAAGTAACCCGGATGGCTGAAAGAAATCAAAAACATTGAAATCTGACATCACCAATACTCGCCCAGTGTGTGTGTGTGTGTGTGTGTGTGTGTGTGTCCACTCAATGACAAACTTTCACAACATGCACTTTAAAACAAGCCCACGTGTTGTTAATCTCACCATAACACAAAGCTCCAGACACATTCATACAAACAGAAATGTTTTATTAAAGTTAACTTACTATTTGTCGAAGTTAATTCGGTGGTGATGCATTCCACCAGCATTACCACGACCTCCAGGATGCTTCCTGTGTTTGCCTTAGGACACAAGATGACCAATATTAAAGAAGAAGACAGAGGCCATTATTATAATCCATTAACTCAATTACTGAGACTTGCACCACGTGCATTCACTTACCCACACGGCCGTGTCCGTGGCTCACGTGACCGCGCAGCTTCCTGGTCTTGGATTTCTTGGTCGGCTGTGTAAAAATATTCCTGCATTATTGATTTGATATTAACATGTGATCACATTTAACATAATAACACGCTGTCCACTTGCATATGACGTCACACCGCACTCACTCGCCGCTACATCTCAACACGTCAATTTAATCCTTAACTCTGAACACACTGACACAATATGCTCTAATAATCACACAATACCGCAGCTCGGACACATTTAATGTGTTTAAATGTTATTCTGGTGCGGCGTTTTAAGGGATGGAACAGGATTCATATCTTAATGGCGGCAGGAGAGACATCACGAACACCTACCATCGCGGCGGAGAACGCAAAGAGGAAGTGCCGGCTGAAATCTCGCGAGAAAATGCGCACGCCGACAGGAAGTGACGTCGAAAATATCGCGATAACACGCGTAGGGTCGAGCGAAGCGCGCCGCCAAGAGACCGGAGGATGAAGTTACAAATCAACGTAAAACCGCCGGGACCAACATTGAAATATTTGCACCATTTTTGCAAAAAGTGTTGGGAATAAAAAGACATTTGTTCGTCTAAAGTATTAATTATTTTAACTTTACAAAAAAAAAAAAACTTTAATCAGACATAAAAAAACAAGTAATCGAACAATAATAAGTTTTAATTATGAATGAGAAGCTATAATAACAGATAAAATATTATACATTTTAATGGCCAGCCTCCATGAGCCAGCCGTGATGCTGAAGGCTCACCGGAAGTAAAGATGCTGCAGGACAGAGATGCAGGTGCAGCTGAAGACAGACGCGGTTATACAGCTGCCATAGTTCGTTCACTTTACATTTAATTACATTTAATTAAATACGTTTAATTGGCCTAAAATGAGTATGTCGACATTCCAGAAGCTGACGTTAGCGTCATGCGTGGCTCTGTGCGTGGCGCTTCTGCTGCCTAAAATGCTTTTATCGCGAGGAAAGAGAGACGCGCCGCAAACCGAAGGTAACAGAATCATCTCATCATACGTCATCAATCTTATTCTTTAATAACCATTATTACAAAGATTATTATCGTTTTATTATAATTATATATTATATTAATATGACATATCCACACCATTAAATTACTTAATATTGTTGTGTCCGGAGCCGGATTGATTTAATCATTCTACAGAATAAAAATTATTTTTTATATTCTGATTATTTTACATTTACATTTACATTTAGTCATTTAGCAGACGCTTTTATCCAAAGCGACTTACAATATATTACATTGTAAAAAATATTACAATATTATAAACACATATGATTATATTCTAGTGAAACAAATATTTATTTAAAATATTAATTATTATATTAATTGTGTTGTGTATGTGAATACATTCATACTCAACACATTAATACACACTTATGTGTATATTTATGAACAATTTAATAACTTAAATATTTAAATGTAAATATTTTTAAATATATACATGTGTGTTTAAGAGTAAGACATTAATGTGCACAACACACACACAAATTATGTACACACTTGTCAATATACAAAACTAATTTATTATCAGATTAAAACACTTTTAAATAAAATAAAAAATGTCAACACAAAGTACATCAGCCAATCTCTCATTTTATTCCTGCATAAATGTAAGATGTGTTATATTTGGTGGGTTTCACTATTTAAAGAATGAATTTCATAGTCATAACAGTCCATATTCTTCATGAACACATGAATATAAACTAAACAGTTGCTATTTTATGACTTTATTCCAGATTTATTTTGCCTTTATATTATTTTTCTGATTTGTGTATTTCATTATTTTTCTGATTTGTGTATTTCATTATTTTTCTGATTTGTGTATTTCATTATTTTTTCTGATTTGTGTATTTCATTATTTTTCTGATTTGTGTATTTCATTATTTTTCTGATTTGTGTATTTCATTATTTTTCTGATTTGTGTATTTCATTATTTTTCTGATTTGTGTATTTCATTATTTTTTCTGATTTGTGTATTTCATTATTTTTCTGATTTGTGTATTTCATTATTTTTCTGATTTGTGTATTTCATTATTTTTCTGATTTGTGTATTTCATTATTTTTTCTGATTTGTGTATTTCATTATTTTTTCTGATTTGTGTATTTCATTATTTTTCTGATTTGTGTATTTCATTATTTTTCTGATTTGTGTATTTCATTATTTTTTCTGATTTGTGTATTTCATTATTTTTCTGATTTGTGTATTTCAATTCACAGAAATCCTAGAAAGTATCTAAAATGTGACTCTTTTCTGCACATCTATAACACATGTGTGTATTTCATAGGAAACTAGCACATAGAGGATCTTTATTTGTCTGGGCTCCATCGGTCAGATCAGAATCTGAATTTAAATGAACAAATGTAAATTATACTAGCACTAGTTGTGGGTTAAGATAAGTTAAAGTTTAATTTAATCAAACATACGATACAGAAACCAGAAAGATCTCTGTTGTTTCCATGTTAATCAGGTCAGACAGGATGTTTGTGATTAGCTTGTTTGTTATTTTAAACTCTCTATAGCTGTATAAGAAAAAATACTTCTCAATACCTACTTGTGGTTTTTTATTAAGTGTCTGCGGTGTTTATATTTGAGTTTATTTAGGTACATGTCACAAACTCAGCACTGATCTCTTTGTTCTTAATTGTTTAAAACTCACATCATTGGATCACAACACATAGTCTGTAAAGTTGGCATTTATTCGAGTTCAGGAGAATTCAATCAATCTTATTTGGGTCCCATGCATGTTTTCGTTTGTATTATAAGATGATCAAATACATTTCTTTGTATTTTACAAAATCATATTTAGA
This sequence comes from Triplophysa yarkandensis, assembly GCA_033220385.1. Lineage (NCBI taxonomy): Eukaryota > Metazoa > Chordata > Actinopteri > Cypriniformes > Nemacheilidae > Triplophysa > Triplophysa yarkandensis. The sequence continues at coordinate 3,447,248 of CM065677.1, read as the reverse complement.
TCATTAAGGGTATTATCTTAAAATATTTATTTGAGATTTACAGAAAGAGATCTGATTTCTGACGAGTTAATAGTGATGGCTGGTAAATATTGGTTTTATGACATAGAATGACCTTAAATTAACAGATCTAACTATAAACAAATAAACGTGGAAAGCCTAAAATCTGTAATTATAGTTTCTGTGTTTGTCATTTTCAGGACATTTTCCTCCCATGCCTCACAGAGCACCGGTCTCAGAAGAGCTGCGTCGATCGGGAAAGCAGTTCTCCAGAGCTCATAATCCTGAAGCCATCGCTCGGACTAAAGGTGCTGGGACAGGTGCAAGCACAGGAGGGAAGTCAAATCTTGCTGGACAGATTATCCCCATATATGGCTTTGGGATATTACTGTACATCCTTTACATTCTGTTTAAGGTGACCCATAATTTTTTCCTTCGTGATCATCTTCTTATGTGTCTCAGTTAATACTGGAAGTGTTTGTTTGTGTTTGTTAAAGATCACATCCAAAGGAAAAACAGCTAAACCCTCAGAGAACAGATTTACTGCTGTCAGATCACAAAACAATAAGGGGAAAATCAGTAAGCACATGTCAAACCATTATTAAACCTTTTTTTCAAGTATAATATAATGAAAATGACTGTTATGCAGATGGTTTCTCTTGCTCTTTCAGCTGATTTTGAGTTGGCTCAGCTCCAGGACAGACTGAACGAAACAAAGGATGTAATCGAGAGTATCATTTCATCAGCGAGTGTCTGCTCACACAGGTCTGGGTAGCTCGGTTTTTGTTGAGTTGATAATGTTTAAAGTAACAACAATAGACAAAACACATCCAGCTTAATCACTTTAAACAGAATCTTAATCTAAGACCAACTGCCCAAGATGAGATTTTAGGAAATACCGAACTAGATTCTATGAAATCCAAACAAGATCTCAAACAAGAGTTCCAATAAGAGAGGAATCCAAGAAGATAAAGGCTGTGATCATTTCATACAGAACATCTGTATTGACACCATTACAGGTCTATTTTTTAATTACACTTTAAAGACTGTCTTTGAAAATGCATTTTTATTAAGACAATAGTGGTGTTGGAAGATACAATTGGTTCAACCACATGCAATTTAGAATGTACTTTTTCTGTCACATTTTCTATGACAGTTGTGCTCTGATGCGATGTTCACAGACGATCCATAAACATTCTTGTCATTCTCTGAATTATCCCCACAGTGTCATGCATTTTTATCTATCAAACAGAGATTTCAATAATGATGTTTTGTCATTTTGGTAAAGCGTTGGAGGACTTGATGAGCAGAGGTTACTATATCAGCTCAAGGAGATCACACGGGTCATGCAGGAGGGTCAGCTCATGGACCAGCCACCCGTAAACACTGAAGAGCAGTCCTTCCGCCACGAATGGGATGGTACACAAGGCTTAAAATTGTGAGGTTTAGGCTGTTTACAGTTAAATGGTATTAATACAAGCATGTTATTTGACAGATTTTGAAGACGAAGGTGAGAAGGAGGTAAATCAGCATTTCTGTTGCCTTCATTCCCTTGACATGAGTTCAGGCACTCAGATACAACCAGAGACTGGAGATGAGATGCGTCTGGAGAATAGAGCAGAAGAACAGAGGACAGATGACAACAGAAACGGAGCAAGACATGACATGTCCACCTGTGACTCCATGACACAATCCGAGACTCAAACAATGTTAGAAAACAGCACCATCAGACAGAGAAAACACTGAGTAAAAAGATGTGCAGCTGTTGTGAAACATGCATCTCTCACTTCTCATTGTCATGTTAAACTGCTGAATGATGATAGATCAGCTGCGTTACAACAAACACACGAACACAAAATAAACGCACATCACACAAGCTGTGTCAACTCTGTTATATAAGCATCAACCCCTGTATAATGTTTGAAACTTGAGCTCAGGGCACACAATCCACAGTGAGGACGAATTAAATCAAAATTACAACACTGAATGTGGAAGCTTTGTTATTATTTCTAAAACTTTTTATTTAATCTTCCTGTAATAAAATCCTGCCATAAAAATAATAACATGCATTATTGTGTTAAAGCCAAATAAAACATACGTTTGAGTACTGGATACCTGGCTATTTAGGTTTCAAGAACTAATTGCACTTTAATTGGACATGAACCAGCAATTTCAATAAACTACATATTTACTGTATATCAGAGATGTATTTGTTTGAGTGATTTCATTCAGATTTGTTGGCTGAGAAGTTAATTTCTGTCTTCAAACATAAATCTGATATTTATGTATTATTTTATTTTAAGATTGTATAGTTATCGGCGAGAAATTATAACATCAAATTATTTATTGTACATTTAGAAGTACTTAATAAGTCTTGATATAGCTGACATTGATGTGTAACGCAGATTGCTTGTGTGAACATTTATAAATTTCATTTAAAGATGCTTGGCCAGTAGTGTTCAGTCTTTGGAAGGTCCCCTTTGTGCAATCAAAAATGTTACTTATTGAAGGCTGGAACCTAATTTGTTGTCCTTATTTCTAAAAGTTTGACAGTAAGTTTCGATATTTCAGTAAACAATAACCTTCTTTGCTAACTAACCCTCCTTGCTTGACATTTTGTTACTCACTTCACTCTTGTCTGCGGAGGACACATACATAGTTCTTTCAAAGCACAAACTTCATTCAGGTGTGCCATAAATTTCATATGAGGTAATGTTATTTTTTTAGGTAATTAATGACTAGAAGTAGAAGTTTTACAGTCCCTGATATAGGTTTACAGTATAAGTATATGGATTACACAGCAGTTGAAATTGATTTGATCTTTATTTAACCACAACAGGATAACAAAAACTGCAGCCACAGAAAATTGATAAAAATTGTTACTACATTACAAATGATGCAGAATAAGTGCACTATATACCACTTGATTTTATTTTAGATTCAGTCATAAACACACAATCACACTCTCAAAGAAAGCAGAAAAGGGTTTATTTCTGTGAGTTACACCATGTAATATACAAAGACCGATGAAGCGTAACATGTTTTGAGATGTCTCAGTGCTCCATGGGCTCATCAGGTACTGCAGGAGCGGATTCATCTGCTGGCTGTGGTGCCTAAGATCAACAATATCATCATTGTCATCGTCATCGTCATCATCATCATCATCATCATCATCATCATCATCATCATCATCATCATCATCATCATCATCATCATCATCATCATCCTAAAGTAACTAACATTTCATGAACATCTCACCCTTCTCTGTGGTCTCTCCTCCAAACCCTCAAGGTAACTGGCCACATCAGCATCATCATAAATTATGAACTCAGTTTCCTTTCCCACGATCCCGATGGACACATTCTGGAGTATAAAACGGATATTTATGAACGGTGCAGAGGAAATGAAAGTGAGTAGAGGTGGGGATGAAATATCAAACCTTTGTGGTAAGGTCCTGTTCAGCAGGCAGAGTTTCACGCAGAGCAAGCAGGCCGTGCTTAACCAGTTCATTCAGATTACCTGACAGACATCATAAACTTCAATACAACATTCAGCATTTAATGCCTTGTTTCCACTGAGGGGTACAGGACCATACCGTACCAGTTTTTTGGGGCCCTCTCATAAGTGTACCTAGCTCAATAGTAAGCCACCTGATGGGTGGAGCTAGACTCACTGCAGAATGCTTCTGTTTTTTACAGAGAATCATTACTGATCAAGAAGCAAGAACAGGACCAAATGTATGCCCTCCATTGTTGTATGAAAAAGACTTTGATCAAGTAAAGGGTACTGTTGGCAGTGGAAAAGCAAGCCTGATCAGGCATAAATAACATCACATGTTTGTGACAGGATGCACACTTACAGTCCAGGAATGTATCCATGTGTCTCTCCAGGTATGTGCGGGCTGATTGGGAGCGAGCACCGATGGACATGGCTTTACAGTCAAAGTAATTTGCTGAAGGGCACGTTTGAAAGATGTGCGGCCCCATGTCCTAAAAATGACAAACATTTGAAACATATCAGCACGAGCAGCTTTGCTCATATCAACCACTAGTGTCCGTACTTACATCATAACCTGCAATAAGCAGCCCAACACCATACGGCCGTCTGCCGTAACGCTGGGTGGGAATCTGAGTTTCTAAAACAGTCATTAAAGAAAATAATGGCAACTCTTGATGCAGTTCAACTCAACAACACGAACACTTCGTGATTCTTGTTATTTGTGAAAGGATACTGCTCCCAATGAGCGACACCAGTCGAGACACGGGGAGAGGCCTATCAAACACAAACCTGGAATCCAGACACTCCTGTCGCATGAAGTTACTGTAGATGGACAAATAAACAGTTACATGATGACTTATTCTCTAGAACTACTTGACAACACTTATTCAGCTACCGATAACATATTCCATCTCATGAGTGCTGGTCGGTAACATGTTGAAAGAATGTTGGAAGAACTTATGTGACTGAAATTGTGCAAAAAATAAGCTTTCATAGCCAATGTCTGTTTCTCTCCTGCCACAGCAGACTATATGAAAGAGATGTAACTGATAGGATCTGTAGAACAGATCTGAATCAAACAAATTCTGAGTATGCTTAACCAGAGAAGCCTGGCGTCTGCAGTCAGTCCTGCAATGGAAATGCCAATATGACTGTCCACATGGAGGATCTTCTTCTGGTGAGCAGCCAGTTCAGACTGAGCCCTCTGCAAACATGACAAAAACGACACATTCAGATCCACACATGAGAAAATGAAGATAACCTGCATGCTTAACATAGTGTGCAGTGTCAATGCGGTTATGTAGTGTGAAGTGAATGTATAGGGCACCTTGAGGGCCACGAGTACAGCGTGGGTACGGGATTTGAGTCCTACAGTGGCAGAACCCTGCTTGACTGCCTCCATGGCATACTCGATCTGATGTATACGACCCTGAATAACACACACACACACACACACACACACACACACACACACACACACACACACACACACACACACACACACACACACACACACATGAATACATCGAACACACTAGCTAGTGTACTTACACACTCATGTCTTTACCTGTGGACTCCACACGGTCACATCATTGTCATACTGGTTACGAAACTGTGAAAACACACACACACACACACACACACACACACACACACACACACACACACACACACACACACACACACACACAAATTAAGTTTAAAAAGACAAATAAGAGTGTTTTTTGCAATACATTTGTACATTATATTAGTAAGAATTTTTATTTAATACTCATAAAGTTCTTGCATTTTTACATACAGTATAATTTTACTCTCCATAAATCCATGACGTCATCATCTATGATCTAGTAAAGAATTATAACGCAATGTAAAGTTTATGAGGAAACAAATGAAATCGAAACTTGGACCCTTACACTTCATTTAAATTAACCGATTCGTTTGAATTAAGTAATGATAAAACCCTATAATGCTAATTTAACAGACATATGAAAACATTCCGCCTAACTTTGGTAAAAAACAACAAAGTTTATATGATTAAAAACGTGAGTTTCACTATCATCGATCGAGCGCGAGCTTTCCGCTTACTCACGCTCATCCTACACAGACATTTACTCACAAACCGACTCGAAACTTCACTCTTTCACATGTTAGACTCGAATACATCACATAAAACGGCCAAATGAGAACTTTTGATGAGTAAAGTGCTCACTAACTGTAAATACTCACCATATTTCCCCAATGTTAGCGCACTAGCCTGTGAGCACGGGAGGATTCTGCTCGATTAGTTTTCCTGAGCTCAGACGAAAGTAATCGAGCGCGAGCAGCTCTGCGATCGCTTTTGTCCACAGCGACACACAGTGACGTAAAACTGACACGTGGGTATTTTACATTTTATTTATAAATAACTACAATTATCTGTCGTAAAGATGTGAAGGTGATATATTATATTACATATATTAATATCTGCCAAATGACTAAATGTAAATGTAAATGTATATTAATAATAAACATATTTCCTATCACATAAAACAATTGACAAATCAATCAATGTATGTTGATGTAATTCGATTAATACATGAACATCCTAAATTATATAGTTATCAATTAAAGTTCAATTAAAGGAACACATGGCACAATGTTCTGACCAATGGCATGTCCTTAAGCACAAATTAAACTTTTTTATTCATTTGAAAAAAATGTGTTGAGAAACCAAATATTCATATAGTTAGACAAGTTTGTCTTTTATGGATTTAGAAAATAAATCTTTGTATTTTTGCCATATTTCTTAAAACAAGAATTTTTAAAATACATTGTCATAATAATAATTTTAATTAATTTTCGTTGAACTTATTTGTAATGAATTTATTGGAATGCATGCTATAGCATTTCTAGTATGTTTTTTTTAAATCTAGACCATTAGGAAATATCATTTAGTTCAATGAAACTGAAAACATGTATAACTTCATTAAACAACGTTTTATATGTCTTTCAAATATAATTTATTTTGCATAATCATAATCCCTTTCTATTTTTTTATCATTTCCATCATTCTCAATTTATTTAAAACTTAAACTTAAAATATTGTAAACTGACCAGCAGATGGCAGGACTTTACTGTAAACTCTCACCTGATACCCAGATGAGGGCCCATTAAACATGACAATTACATAATAGATTTGGTAGTCTGTAATAGTTATGACATAAAAGTTTATATGGAAGTTTTATTAAATTTGATCTTAATAAATGGGCTAAATATAGAAATCAGAGGTTTCCGATGACAGGTAAATGTCGTGAATAGAGCACTTAGTGGCAATAAAATGATGTCAGAGTAAATGTTTAGACTTTATCAGAGTCGTTGGACGAAGCTGATTGGCTGACGGATGCTGCCTGTTGGCCGATTGGCCGATAGGAGATCATTTAACTCCTACACATATCATACATCATTTCTCATGGTCAATATATAGATGCTTGAACACTGTTGCTTCACACAGTTCAATCTATCGTCAAGTTCACCGAATTGATATTTGTACTGAACAGGAAGACACATCCATCGTCGGTGAGGTAAGACTTAAACTCACATGTAACAATTCCTTACCATGAAGAATAAAGACACAAATCATATTTCACTTCTCTGTTTGAGAAGTTTTTTTCAATAAAGTTTGAAATACAGGTATGTGATCCATTGTATCCATTGAACTGATGTTGTGGTTTTGTCACAGGTTGCCATGGTTCTTTTGAAGATCTCTTCACTTCTTCTGGCTTATGCTGTAATTGTGTGTCAGATGTCCAGCTCATACGCCGCTCCAGTGAGGTACATGTTCATCCTGTCATGTTTGGAAACATCAGCAGGTCTTTCATCTTCATCCAATGTTTTTGTGTTGTAGAGGTGCTCCAGACTCTCTGACAGACAGACTCTCGCTCATGGACCATGAGACGCGGCGGTTATTGAGTGCTATTGTCAAAAGTGTGGTTCAGATGACGGCAGAGGACCTGGAGCCCTCGGAAGAAGAGGAAAACAGGTACTGCACGAGCGTTCTTCACTGTGATGTGAATTTTTTAATGTGTTTAACTCTATGAAAGTCAAAGTAAATCCAAAAGTGAACCCTAGTGGAGTTAAAAAAGTCAGGAGGTACGTCTCTGCGCGGCGGACTTTCTTTATTTCTCTTCTTCAGTAACCTGCCTTTGTCTGTCCGATCCTCTGGTGTAATGCAGCGGCAGCATGTGGATCTTTTCCCTGCATGTGTAGTGAACTTTAGAGCATGATGTATTGAGACAGCATTTGATGAGTTGTGCATGCGCTGCATGTGTGTGATAACATGCATGTGTTTCTCCTGACAGCCAGGGCAGATTCCTGTCCAAGCGTTGCTCCAATCTCAGCACCTGCGTGCTGGGCAAACTCTCACAGGAGCTGCACAAATTACAAACCTTCCCGCAGACGGACGTGGGAGCCGGTACGCCCGGCAAGAAACGCGGCCTGCCCTTTCCCAGCTATGAAGAAGCCTTTAACGGAATTTAATCATAGTGTCTGTCATTTCGTGCATGTGCGTTCTGCCTGATCCACCGGCGGCACACGCAAATGCCTGGATGCATTGCTTTTCTCTTCCTTCCTTCCTTTTCTTTCCTTTTTTTCAGCAAAGAGAGGCATGATAGAGTTAAAAAAATCATCCAAAAAAATTGAATGTATGTATTCTTAAAGTAATGTCTGCTGATGAAAATCATTGTTACTTTTATGTGTTTTCAGTTCAATAAATTTATTTTTATATCAGGATTTCTATCATATTTATTTAAAATTACTCAATGTGATTATTAAGAATCGACAAAAAAAGATGAAATTCATGAAGATTTCTGCAGGTAAGACCTCTGAAGGTTGGGCTTTTGACGTTGTCTTGTTTTATATTCTTGTAAATGCAATGATGTATATTAATGTATTTGTGATGTAATGAAGTGTGATGTGTTGTGTCCTGAAGCAGTGTGACGGCTCACAAGCGAGCGTGTAATACAGCAACATGTGTCACGCATCGACTAGCAGATTTCCTCAGCCGCTCCGGTGGGATAGGCAACAATAACTTCATCCCAACCAACGTGGGCTCTAATGCATTCGGCCGTCGCAGGAGAAACATTCATCTTTAGTCACTAAGGGTACATGTGAACTGTAAATTGATTCCTGTGTGTGCATTCACCGGTTTATCTCTCATTGACTCTTTTCTTTTTCAGCCGTGTGGACAACATCCCTTTACATCCCATCTGAGGACAGAAACCTTTTCTCCCTCTCCTTTCATGATTTTTAAAAACAAACAGAGAATTGTAAAAATGCACTTCCGCACTTATGTTGTGATTCATATGTATTGACTAAGCGTATAAAGAGAAATTCTAGATTTTATATGAAATAAATGAGATTATTAAAGACATCAGTGTTTATTTTTCATGTTTGTGTAACCAAATAACAAATAAAGACATGGATATCTGACCTTCAGCTTTACTCCTCTTGACATATAAATGTCTTGTTAGCCCCTCTGGTTTAACATTTCTGGTGTTATGGTTTAATATAAGAAGAGACCGTGATTATGATTATTGATGATATGGAATAAGATGATTGAACAACAGGATTGGGTGTACAGTCATACTTTTGTGAATTAGATCAAAAAGGTGATCTCTACAAAGATATTTGATCAAATATTGGTATTATAATATTTAATATTAGGTTAAATACTGCAGTTGTCTCCTACAGTGAATACAAAATTATCTGTAAATTGATCAGAGAAGTGAATATATTTTGTGATTAAGTTAACATCCTTACTTCATTTCTGTCAGATATAACAACAAAATCTCTGGTGTGTTATAATTGTAATGAATAAATACAAACGCACACACATGCAGATATGTTATAAGCAGGATTTGTGTATAAGAAAATTACTGTAAACCGGATTTTAACTGTTAAAAAACAAGACTATATTCAAGAGTCTGTAGAATTGTTATATTAATAATAGAGGATTTATTTCTTGATTTTTGTCCGCAGTCTAGTTCAGTGAGAAAAGACTAAGTACCTATAGTGTTAATTGAAAGGTACAGTTAAATAAGTTGTAATCATAATATATGTTTCACACCAACTCTTAGAGAACAATAATGTACCCAAGAAAATGTGTATGTGCTACGTTGTCTATCCATAAAGGTATACAAAATCAACCTATATTGGTACCACCCCAGTGAAACCTCTTTTTTTGACAGTGAATAATTGTGTTTGGACCCTTTGAACAAACACATCTGGCATCAGTGTATGTACAAAAACAAGAGACTTAAAATATTATAATCCCTACAGAAATATATTTTTTTCATCAACTTTTATTTAGTGATTTAGTGTTGAAGAAAAGCAACACTCCAGCAGCTCTATGTTATTATTCATTTATAAACTGACTGTACTTAAAGTGCAGTTATAACATTAGTAAAAAGGTTATTTTATTGTCTTTTGTATTTAGATTAACCCAGCTGTGGTTCACTCGAGGTATTCATATGGAAAGTAAAGTCAGAGTTTTTTTCTTCTCAGAGTCAATGAGGAGAGCACCCATAACCGTAAGCAGCTGTTTGTCATTTGTTATGAAAATATAACATTTAACATCCAGTGAGTGTAAGAGTCAGCGTTATCATGTTAGAAACAGATGAATATATTCCTTCATCTGCTGCCTCTCTGTTGTTTTCATATGGCTTCTTTTTCCATTGCTGACTTTTCCACGGAGTGACTGGTGTGAAATCAGATCCTTTGAAGGTTTTATGGTAAAAGTCTAGAAATAACTAAACCCAGACAGCTCCCACCAAAATCTCCCACTCTCTTTAGAGATTTTTTATTTAAAAAAAACACCCTCGTGTCACAATCCTGAGCTCTGGCTTCTGGCTCCACTAACTGTTTTTCCAAACTCGCGTCTCATTCCACATCTGGATTCCAGGCCCACATTTATTTATGTGTCTTGAGTTGTTTTTTAAGGCAGGGGCCTTTAAAGTCTTCTAGCATGTACCATTGGCAGCACGGGCTGGATCTGATCTCTGGATCTCCAGTCTACAATTACATTTGACCAAAGTCGCTCACTCTGCAATTACACGTGTGACCACAGAATGTGTTGAAGTGCTCATATGGCAGACAGAAATAGACGCTGCGATGGTTTTTAATGTCTGGTTGGACTTTAGCCCAGATGAAACTATGCAGTTTGACTGATGAAGAGTCTGAAGCCACGTCCAGAGAACTTCACATCGACACTGAGAGTCCAGGAGTGAACATCTCTCCTGAATGCATGGAAAACAGAGCGACGGATAAAGTGTTGTGGTAAGTACACGTGTACGCCGTCTGTGTGTCTTTATGAGATGACATTAGAATAGAGTTATGCTGGATTTCAATGTTCAGAGAAGTCTGAAGTCACGGCGGTAGGGATACACTTAATGAAAGACTCTTTGTCTCAGACTCACTCAGTCTTAGTCTTACAGCTTTCTTACCCTCCATTCTTTCTTCCTGCTGAACATTTCTAAAGTAGTCTTGCAGTGGAATGTTCAGCTTTTCATTCAGTCTAAGTGCAGTCAATCTTCCCAAAACACCACAAATAACTCACTTCACTTTCAGAGAGATTTAAGATCCTGACACGGATGTGGGTTTGTTGAAACTTCTGACAACTAGCAGGTGTTAAGATTCCTATCTGGACAGTAAAGAGGTGAAGATTGTTGAAGAAAAACAACCGAAGATTGCTATTTGCCTCAAACCCTTAAAACTCTGATTCATTTAACATATGGAAACATTTTCTTTTCTGTCTTGTCTGTCATGGTTGGAAACAGTTGAGGTTAAAGCCTGCTTCAGACTCATACCATTGGTCAAGCAGGAAAGAGCGGACCAAAAGATTTTGTAGAATCTGATTCATCAGCACTTTTCGCTGCTTTTAATTCATTTCAAAGGGGGTTCGAGTACAGGGAAACAAAGAGAAGGGAAGAAAAATATAGAATCCTACCAGTTCTAGTAAAGCACATTTGAGTCTTCTAAGCCATTGAGTACAGGGGAACAAAGAAAAGGGAAGAAAAATATAGCATCCTACTGGTTCTAGTAAAGCACATTTGAGTCTTCTTAGCTATCCAAGACCTCTTTATCTCCATTCTCATAATATACAGATGCCAGGATATTTGTATTGTGTGATGAGATGGTTTATTGTTTCTCCACCATCTCCAACCCGCTGAAACACTTCAGCTCTAGTTTATACCTAGGATCCAAACTTCACCTCCACAAAGTGCATAAGGCAAGAAAAAAAATAAAAGCGTATCTTCAATCTTTTGCCTCTTCAAACAGAAGGTTTTTGGCTGTGCTGTTGGACAGCATGTGGGCTACAGAGTATTGTTGCATGTCATGAATTATTAAGAGATGGCTTAGTCTACCTTAGACACAAGTCAGGCCTTCAGAGATGTGTCCTGAAAGCACATGAACATCACTTCTCAGCGACTGTGTTATTTGTGTCAATGGAGTTTTGCTGGTTGTTTGTTATAAAAAAGGTAATAGTTTTATGCACTTGTCTGTGTGTCGGTCTGTTTAACTGATGATGTCATATGTTAAAGTCAGGTGTTTGTGAGACATGTGTGACTGATCATTATGTTGTTGGGCATGTGTTTGGTGTTATTGAGACAGAGAGGGTTATGTGATCTGACGTAGTAACGTGACCTGGGTCTGTTGTCTGTTTCATGAGGATATTCTTCATGCTCTTTATGGCTGTATCTGTCTGAACATCTTGAATAAATGTGAGTTTGATGAGCTCTACACAGAAGGTGTGTCATAAATCTAATGTGTTTTTTGTTTGCAGCGGCATCACTTTGTCAGTGTGAAATTTTACTGTCCACCCGTTCACATGTTTATCATTTTATTGCAACTTAACAGATAGGAATGTTTAAAACGTATGTATATGAATGAACATTTATAAAATTCCTTTACAAAATTTTTTTACAAACACAGCTAAAGAGTAGAGAGTTAAGACATGGCGGGTGAGTGTGCAAAGTTGCGTTTTCAGCTGTTTGTTGAAAGTTTCAAAACAGTTTTAAGGGAATTCATGACATTGTTATTAACGACAAAATATAATTTGTGTTCCTGGACACAAATGTCTCTTTCCTGGACACAAATATCTCTCTGTGTCAGTCAGCATGGCTTTCTATATTTAGAATTTTAGTATGCAATGTCTTTCATCTGTATAAACATACATCTACACAATTTAACAGAAATTCATATCTATTTTACTTGATGGGTCATTTGATTAAATTACTAATTCATATGATATCTCAAGTATGTTTTGTTATACTTTGCTTTTGCCCTGTAGTTTGGTTGAGGGGAGAGTATGGGGTTGCCATTTATTGTTGCCTTTCTAACTTGTGAAATGTATGTTTTATGCAAAATTTGCCTTTGCGTGCAAAATTTTCCCTAAACTCTGCTTTGAATGCTAAATTTATTCATTTTACTTTGTGGGAATATTGTTTTCTTGACACAAATTAATATTTTCAAAATGGTCAACCGTATCAAGATATGGGACGAAGGTTTTGATGGATTCTTCAGGTCAGGTGGAGCCTGGTAGTTAAAAAACATAAGAATTATGATTAGAATTGCATGAAATTCTTTAAACAGAACTGTGCCATATTTTCTATGCGACTAATGTTAAAATTAAAACAAGGACAGTAACTGCAAAGGATGATATCAGTCCTAATCATTGGATTACTGTGAAATTGCCACTTTTATTCAAGTGGAGTCTCGAAACATCACCTGTCTGCTCGACTTCCCCAGAAAAGTAAACGTTCAAGAGGCGCTTGAGAAAGACATGAACACAGTTTACTGCATGAGATTATGCTAAACTCAGCTTGCAGTAGACTCCTCCTAAATATCTTCATTGATGTTTCAATCAGGCCAGAGAAGATCTGCAGCCAAGAACCCAGAACTATAATTCAAACAGATCTCATAATAGGAGCTCTTTACACTCACCTGACCATAACATAGATGTGCTCGCCTGAAGAGATTCCAGCGTGAGCATTTTCTTTTCTCTGCTTCTATAGAGTTTTTTTGTAAGTTGTGTTTGCAATGTACTATTTATATTCATATACACCTATATTTAGATACTAACTAACAGGAGCTCTACAGACAACAGTTGTTTGTTTAGTTAGGAGCAGACTGTAATGAAGAATTAGTTCTTTATTTACGCTAGGATTACAAACAAATAGAGAGTTCTTGTTTATGATAGAAACGCTCCAAAACACTTCATTCACAACAGAGAAGGGTATCGTTTTACCGTTATAAGTGGTGCTTGCATTCTGCGAAGCATCACTATTATTATGTTGCAGGGATATAATTATCAGTGGTGTCTGCCGAATTCATGGCATCACTATTAATAACATGCGGGATATTCTTCATCTCCTTCTTCTACGATTGAGGTGAGTCCCTTGAGCAAGGCACCATTCCCCCAACTGCTCCCCGGGCGCCGCAGCATGGCTGCCCACTGTTATATCTCAGAACATTGCAGAGACAAGGGGTTTGGTCCATTTTACTTGTGTCTTGAAATATTTTTAATTTAGATATCCCAAGCCACGCCCATAGCAACCAAACACATTTGCTCAGCAACCGTTAAGGGAGACATATATCTCTGCAACAGATCATCATAGAGACATGGATGAAGGTTTATTTTACTTGTGACTTAGAATATTAGTAATTTAAATATCACAAGCCATGCCCATAGCAACCAAACATATTAGTCTAGCAACTGTTAAGCCAGGTTTATATCCCAACATCAGAACATCATGGAGACATGAAAAATGAAAAAGCTCCAAAAAATGTAAATTTATAACAGAGTAGTGTATCATTTTTCTTACTGCCCATTTATGAGTTCTGCCATGGCAAGCACCTCTCACATTTCTTCATCTAGTTATTTTATACTTTTTATCAAAACCCACGTATAGATTGATCAAAACAATGCATATGATAAAATAAGGAGATATAATTATATAGTTGTCATATGATGTGATTCTTAGAGACTTGTGTTTAAAACGCCTGAAAGGACTTCCACATATTAAGCTTAAATATTTCAAAACTCAAGAACATCTCGAAATAATCAAATCTTTATTGAAATGCTACTTGTTTAATGATAATAAGGTTACATTTTATTTGTGTTGTAGGGGTTATGTTGAAGTGTGGAGGACATGGGGACCCCTCAGACATCCCGACAGAGCAGCTACTTCTCAATCTCCACAAAAAAGTGAGTCAAAACAAGACTTTCACCAACTCATTACATGAACCGTCTTTTGTATAACTAAAAAGTGTACACAAAAATGGAAAGAGAACATTATTTTATGAAAATGCAAAATGTTCTTGGATCAGATGATTTCACAGCTCATGAATATAATCAAGGTGAAAGGATCTTTCTACATTCTATATATCATTACCAGATTAACATACCAGTTATTTTTCCCCTTTTTCAGAAGAGTAATGTTTATGTTAAAGTGTATGCCTAAATGTCTGAAATTAGTATAACATATAACATATAATTTAGCAAACATACATGTCCTTTTCATTACAAAACATTTATTTTAACAAATGTTTTTGAAATGGAATACTTTGACTAAATCTTGAAGAAAAACAGTCAATCCAGTGCAGAATAGACAGGAACTGCCTTTTTTTTAAAGCATCCCATGGAGAGACCTCAAGAAGCAGCTTGATAAAATAAAAAAAAACATTTATGTAAATGTTTCTTAAACACTGAAGTCACGACAATACATATTTAAAAAATATAATGAAAATTAAATATGCTAAATTTATGTTTGATTATATTTAGCAATCACACATTTACCATGATTCCCTTTGTTTTATTTCATTGTTTAATAAAAAAATATATATTTTGAAATGTGAATATATTTATATATTTAGTATATTTACAACTCACACTGAACATTGAGTATAAGGACACATTTAATCGTAACTCAATTTGACATAATGCTTACAGGTAGAATACAATCTACAAAGTGTCTTTGTAAATTGCATGTATTAAAAACAACCTCATATTGCTTTATTTTTTACTTGTGTTATCAATTGATTGTATAATTTCTTTGATAGGGGAATACATTTGTAAATAGTGAGTCAGAGCTCCAAAAAAGTAGATAGAAAAGTGAGTGTCTTGTTTTCTGAATCATTTCTCTTCACCCCTGATGAACAATTAACACAGCACACTTCAGCGGTTTGAACAGGTGCTTGTCTCTGCACCGCTGAACTTTCCATCCCTGTACACACTTACACACACGCACACACCTACACACACTCACTCACTCACACACGTACACACCTACACACACTCACATACACACGCACGCACACACACACACACACACACACACACACACACACACACACACACACACACACACACACACACACACACACACACACACACACACACACACACACACACACACACACACACGGTTGTGATTCAGATGAACTTCATGAATAATATCAGAGAGTGTGGTGACAGTGCGTCTATAGCAATCTTCACTTTCAGCATAAGATGCAGATGATTCATACAGAGAAACATCACATGAATTCTGTGAGCTTTGAGTTGATATCATCTAATATCATCTGAATTGATGTGTTTTTGGAAGGAAACACACGCTTTAATGGGTCAGTACGTCATGTTTGGGGTGTTTTATATGTTTGTGTTAAAATAATATTCACTTTCCACTTGAAGATAGCAGATAGGATAGAATGAACAAAAAGCCGCAAATGAATTTGATAGCTATTTTTTTAAGTCTGCCATGTATCAGCCCGTGTGTCATCACAGACATTACACGTTGTTTGTGATAATTCACCTGCGAATCTCTCTCTCTCCCTTGCCTATGAGTGTTTACTCTGTAAATGATTTCCATCCCAACACAGCCAATGATTCTTACCTTACAAAAGCTGGATATGTAAATATTTACTCTAGAGTGCAGTGCTTTTTCCCCTGAATTCAGTCAACTATTATCATGATGGTCCATTGAAAAAAAACGCCCATCATCACAGGCAATACCTGTCCAGATCCCTTCTCAGAAAACACACAGATGCCTGGCTAACAAAACTGCTTGAATTAATCCATAAGAAATAATTATAATGTTTTTCTTTATTCTTTAATTTGTGCAGATTATGTTTTGTACTGATCATGTACACAAAAAATATGAAGTAACACACACTTCCGATCACTGTACTTATCTTTCATGTGTTACACTTACATTCTTATAACATCTTATAATACAAGACGAAAATATCATTGTAGTAGTCACGACATAATTAACAGAATTCTGTCCACACTTTTAGGTTCCATGTATTATTAAATCTCTGTCTATTCAGAATTCTATTTTTTTACAAAGTACAATTTGTATTTCATTTTTTGATTTTATAATCGAGAATATTTTTGTAAAACATGTATTAAAACCTTCAGATATAAGCAATGACCTGCACACAGTCTCAGTGTGTCTATTAAAGGTCATGAATTACAGGGAGTTTTGAAAGACAGTCCTGCTTTTCTCCACCCCTCCATGTTTAAGGAAAACTTTAGTCAGAAACTCTTTCTGTCATTTTCACTCAATCTCTTCATTTTTGTATGTTTTATAACAGATATTGTTCGGTAGAATTTCTGCGTATTATCCAAATTAAGTGAAGACGTGTTAAGTGTCGTACGTATGTGTGCAGCAGGATGCATGTCATAGAGGTGGACTCTGTCCAGCGCTGGATGGAGGACTTAAGGCACATGACAGAAGTGGAGTGCATGTGTGTTCTTCAGTCCAAACCCATCGGTGTGGATGAAGATGCTGCGGGTGAGCTCATCGTATCCGGGGCGGGTGCTGTCAGTGATCATGTGACCCGTGATAACCTGCAGACGTTGCTGAAGAGGGCACTGGTGGTCAGCACTGAGCTGGGGAAGATGTTTCAACGTTTGGAAAGAGGACGCTGGCAAAAAGTTCATAGTACGGCCATCAGGGTCAACTGTCATGTGCGCTCTCTCATTCAAGAATATAGCATGGCTAGAAACGCCCCGCCGGACATGCAAAAGGTACACAACGAAATAATTCTAAACAATCAAGCAATACTTGAGCTCAAAATCACTGGCTCTTTTGTTTCTTCAGCTGAACACAAGATCTTCAAAGAATCTGTCTTGCTTATAACTTGTTGCTATTAGTCTCTTAAGTTTTGAAGCAGAGTTTCATTGTTTGTTCTTTCAACAATCTCTCTATCAGTATGAGAAATCACTGCTGGAGAAATGCATGGAACTCAACATCATCACAGAGAGGTAGGCCTACACATATTTTGCCACATACCATTTTGTTGATGATAAAACGGTTTCTCGTTTACTCTTCAGGTGTCTTCATACTGAAGATGAGTACTTCCTCAGATCCATGAAGGAGGCCATTCACGAGATCCTAACTGACCTTAGTGATTCTTTCAGCCATATGATTGATATGGCTCTGGCCAATGAAATAAAGGTACCTTATGCTTCCTACTTTCTGAGGTGCAGGTCAGCCCTTGATGGATGTTTTCATCAGGACACAACCAGCACATATAATCGTAGACTGATACCTCTAGCTTTAGATTGATAAAACACTATCGATGTTTAATCCACAGATTTTGATCAGACAGATCGAGGAGTCTGACGATGTTCTGACGATCAGTACTGCCATCAGTAATCTGCTTTCTTTGACACAAGATGGACCACAACTCTGCAGCATTATTGCAAAAGTAAGACACGAGCAAGCGCCAACGCAATCACACACACAGTTAGAGTTAATGGTGTTGTTTGTTTGTTATGTGAAGTTGATATTACAATTACGATTATTCGTTTTGCTATTAAAAGTGTTTAAAGGCTGCATGCAGTGTTGTATGTGAGGGGATATCGTAACATGTCATTTATGATTTAACACACATCACTGAACACATGTTTTTGTTGTAAAAGGTGTAGTAAACGCATTAGAGTGTGTTCTGATACTTCACGAGAGACTCTTCAGTTCTCTGGATGAATGTCTAATTATAAAGCGTTTAAAACACACCTGCCATGATTCACGTTCACATAACAATACATAAACGTTTCAGATATGAAAAAAAAGTGTATTGGGCTGTCCAATTAACCTCAACACACGAATCCTTCCCTCAAACTGGATCTCAGGTTTAAGACTTTATCTGAAACCAGATTTTTAGTATCGGCCTAATTCTGCATCTATAAAGATTTAAGCATATCTGCAAAATCCAGCTCAAGAGTCACATTAAGTTATCCAACTGCAAGTGAAAGTTTGACAGCCTGACACAACACGTGAAAACCAGGTGATAAAAGTCCAGGATTTCACATGAAAATACAATTGTAAAACTCACAAAATACATAATAAAATATATCTGTTAAATTGCTTTAAAGTGAATATCCTGCAGTTAAGAAATAAAGTGAACTGTGAAGGTAAAAAAAAGTACTCTCTGTCGTGAGCGCACTTTAAAGCAACTTTGAAAAACATGAGAAATTTTATGTCTTCATCAAGACTCTTTCAGGACCGAGACCTTGCCTGCTTACAACAATAATTATCACAGGCTGTTGTAGGCTGGGCAGGGGAACGTATTGTGTACATTTTTAAGGTATGTGCTATAGATCGTTATAGGCAAACAGCGCAGTGAATAAACATGGCATGTACATGTGCGTATGGCCCTGATCACAACATTGGGCTTTTGTACAAAAAGATTAGCACAGGCCATCTCTCGCTTGGCAAAATCAGAGTGTATGTTGTGTGTTTATAATCAGATCCGATGCTCTCTGTGAGTTTATCTTCTCTGTGTTCATTATACAGATGAGCATGGATTATTATCACATTTATTGTGGCTTAACTCAATTTAATTGCATTGTTTAATGTTTTCAATCACACTTCTATTATAGCATTTTATATAGTTGCATTTTCATTGTCGCCCCTATTTCATATGAAATACCTACACACAAATAAAAAGATTTCTGTTACATTCAATATTTGAGGACAGGTCAGATTGTGTAAAAAATACTTAAGAGGAATTGTTTGTTCCTGTTCATCATGTGTTTTCCATGTGTTTTTTTGATTTTAATCGTTTGATAACATAAGTGTTGATCAGTTTTAGAGATAAACTCACTGGATGAGGTGTTCTGGATTCCTGGAATCAGGAAAAATCTGTGTGATGTGAAGGGTTTGGAGATGATGGAAACCTCTCCAGCGTGTCATTGTGTGGCCTCTGCCCCGCGCCTGTTGTGTTGTCTGTATCATTACGTTCATTCACATAATGACGGTGCTTACATTGTCTTACAGTCCTTTTCTCTCTCGTGTTATCTGCGGTTCTGCTTGAAAACATCTTCATGTTGTTTGTGGTTTTTTTCTGAATGGACCTGAATGTAGTTCTCCCTCAGCATTTAGTTTAGAGTTTGTGTGATGAAGAGTTGGGTTGTTATGCTTTTTTGTGAATTGTATTAATAAGTTATGTTTGTGTTGTTGTGTTATTGGGATTAATGAGATGAGTTGTTGTGTTTTTTTTTGTTTTGTATGATCAGTACTGATGAGACGTGTTGTTGTTTTTTTTGTGAGGTTAGTATTAATAACATGTGTTGTTGTGTGTTACGTGTGATCAGCACGGATGGGGTATGATGTTATGTGTTTGTGTAGTAAGTGTTGATCAGTTTTGTTGTTGTTTGTGTAGTCAATATCAATGAGTTGCGTTTTGTGTGTTTGACAGGAGGGTGCAGTTGTGGCTTTGCTGAAGATCTGTAGACAGGACTGTTTCTCGTCTCTATACGCTGATGCTTTGAGAAGTGTGGCATCAATTTGTTGTGTGGAAGAGGGCATCAGACAGCTGGAGAAGGTAACGCTTACTTACACAACACCAAGAACAAACACATGAGAGATTATATTCTTTTGAATATTTTACATATGAAACTGAAACAGGAATGGACATGTGATTGAATGATATAAACAGACACAAACCAAAACACAAAATCAACAACAGTCATGTTTTGATCAGGATTGTTATGCCACACATGTCTTACAGAACAAAGTGTTTGTGATTTTTGTATCACAGTCATGGATGTTTGCCCAGTTATATCTGATAAAACACTGCCACCGTGTGTTGGAGTGGTATTACTGTATTTCATTTAAATAACATAATAAAAGAACAATGCCAATTATTAACTTCCATCATTTCAACTAGCTTCTTTAACTCAAACAAACAAGTGAACAAATGTTCAGAAATGGGCAACATACATCACTGTAGTCCTGCAAACAGCAGAGCTCTAGCTTAATTCCATCATGTTCTCTAGGTTTATTTAAGTTTTAAAATAATTCTTAAAGGTTTTTAAAGGAATGACATTTCATCAGTGATTTGCTTTTGAATATTTCTTATAGAATTAATGACTTTTACAATATGTGCTCAAAAAATTATTCTCCAAATTCCAACGCACAATGTGAAGTTAAAAATGAATATTCCAGCCATTGTAGGGTGTACATTACCCCTGTTTGCTCTGTAGTGATAATTGGCCTCTGCATAATACTAGTTAGTCTTAGTCACTTTAGTTAAAAGTATCTGTCAAATGAATACATTTAAATATACGTTTATTGAAGTGTGTTATTGGGTACTTATTTTAAACTTGAAATAGGAAAGTATACCTTATTGACTAAAGTGGGCCAATTTAATCCCAAGTGCTATAAGTACACTTAAAAGTTGACTATTAGTAAATTGATATTAGTATACTTACTTAAATGTGTATACTATTGCATATTTGACGTTTACTTAAATATACTTATAAACATGAACTTTAAGAATACTTCTTTTTTATAATGGTATATGAGTTGATAATTCTGTAATTTAGAATTGAGTTTTTGTCTGCTGATTGACAGAGTTCCTGTAACGTAATATAAAATATAACGTGCAACAACCTAAAATGTAAAACACAGCAGTTACATTATATTTTTCTGTGCGTGTGTTATGTTCAGGTGGATGGCATCCTGTGTCTGGCAGATATTTTAACGGATGCTTCGTGTGCTGAGACTACACGAGCTGAAGCAGCTGCTGTTATGGCACAGATCACATCTCCACACCACACATCTACACAACATCTTGCCAGCTTTCTGGAGAGCATGCAAGACATCGTCACAGCTCTTATCAGTCCGTTTCACTGTGTTCAACCAAAATCTATATGTTTGCTTTATTGAATAAATAATGCAGAAATTGGCCGTATGAATAGATGTTTGTGAACATGTTTTCATGTTTGTGTAGATCTGTGTGAGACTGCCTCCTGCGGAGAAGTGTTTCTTTTGGCCTCAGCGGCTCTGGCAAACATCACATTTTTTGACAGTATGGCCTGTGAAATCCTCCTGCAGCTTAATGCTGTTCACATCCTTTTTCAGGCCTGCAGAGATCGACAAAGAGTCGACACACCATACTCCAAAGACCAGGTACTGCTCCAACATTACCCTACAACACAACATAAATAAACATGACTCTTTACACAAACGTAAGCAATCAAATCTTTAATGTGCACAGGTCGTGACAATCCTTGCCAATCTGTCAGTTTTGGAGCAGAGCAGTGTGGAGGTGCTTCAGGAGAAAGGTTTGTCAACACCCGAAAATAATACAAGCTAAATTAATCAGTTCCATTTAATCCATTTCTCTTTAGTTAATGTGTTTTCTGCGATATTATATTAGTTTAACTTTTTTAGATTTAAGATGATACACGAATGATTCCTTGGATGTCTTCTGTACAAGAAAAATAAGAGCTTCCTAAAATATTGTGGCCAGACAAACGTTATCAGTAGGAGAGCCTCAGTGTTTTATATAAAACATAAATGATAGGAATGACATTTCTCGACAGGCAGCAGAATATATCATTTACAAATCCTGAACACAATTAAGTTCTGATGTTCTGATGGTTTGATGTAGGAATTGAGCAGCTTCTGCTGTTATTAAAAGAAAAGCCTTCATCCTCCAGTCCGTCTGAGAGCGCTGCATGTGAACGTGTTCAACAGAAAGCGGCTGTCACGCTGGCTCGACTCAGCAGAGATCCAAACGTTGCTCAGACTGCCATTCATCTTATGGGTATGTGTCAAACAACTTTCAAAGTTATAAATCTCCAAGGTCATTATAACTCAAGTTTCTTTTTTAGAAGAAGTCTTAGACTTAGCAAGTTAGTAATGAAACGGTGACAACTTGTTACGGAAGTAAGTTTTCATCCTTCACTCGAAGGTGATATATGGCTGAAACCCGAGTATGGTCATGGGCATCCCATTGCATCATGGTATGACGTTCTATCAAATGCAGGCTGCCAAATCTATGTGCAAGCAGTGGACAATCTGGGTATTTCTCAAAAATAGAAAAAACCCAACAGTCACTGTTTGTTTTCTGAATGAATTGAGAATGTAGGGACACATTACTTGAAATAAATTTAAATATAACAAGTGAGTAATATTGTGAGTTTTATTCTTCAGCTGTGCCTTTTCTCATCGAGCTGTGCCGCTCTCCAGCAGCAAGAAACAACAGTGACTCTGTGCTAGTGGCCTGTCTGGTAATAAAAGCTTTCTGTGTTTGTAATGTTCAGCTGTATTTCTCCCTTGAAATCTGTTTTATATGTGATAATGCAATAATAATAATAATATTAATAATAATAAAAATGAATATTTTGTCCTATAGCCATGAATATAGTTTATAGTTAATATATAGTTATAAATATATGTATTTATATATAATTATATATATGTACTTATAAAGGCTGCTCTCAGGAGACTTGCGGTTGAAAGTCCAGACAGTATAACACCCGTTGACCATCAACAGCTCATCAAACCAAGACTGGTGGATTCATTTCTCTTGTGCTCCAACATGGAAGAAAGTTTCGTCTGAGACACCTACAATCTGTCACTGAAATTAAGACTTGTGTATTTATACGTGTCATGCTTTACAGTATATAGTACGTTCAAACAGAGCATAAATCCTGCATGAGGTGTAAACAGATGATATGTATGTATTCTGAATTATTTAATACTTTTGTTATATGAGCATGTCCTGAGTAAACGCTTATTGTCTAGATCTTTTTGTAACTTGAATTCTCTTTCAAACATCATTCACAAAGAATATAAAATCATTTTCTATTTTTCAGATTTATAATTTCTGTAATTTAAGTGTTTAAGGAATATATGTCCATGTCCTTATAAAATCATGAGCAAAGCAGGGGTACCCAAGTACATCAGTCTTGTCAAACACTGAGAGCCAAATTAACGCAACGAAATGCTTTTTATGCCAAACCCTGTTCACTTTCACAGATCTTAAGGCTCAGGCCAGATGTGTCAAGAATTACCATAGACCAAAGTCTTGCGTAGCCAGACCCTCATACAGACGGCTGAAGACTTAACAAACAACAAATCAACAAAACCAAAATCACAGTTAGTTTTTATTCAACGTCATGTTTGGGTTCATGGGAATGTTGCCAGAACAGCAGACAGGAGGGCTCCAAGTCAGTCATTGCAATAACCAGCATTGAAAATCATAAGCAGTAGTCAGCAATTTTATCAAGAACTTGGCAATACTGTAAGACATCAATAGCCTTTTTTTGTTGTTGTTGCCAACACAATTGAGATGTTTCCTTTCTGTCAGTATTTTGAAATTGTTTCGACTGCCCCTTCTGATTGAAGCGAGTGCTTAAAGGTAAGCTGCAGTTAGTAGCTCACTCCCAGACGCTGCAACTGAAATCTCATCTGCGTCATGAGGAGCAAGATTGTGAGACTTCTCGAGAAGAGGTGGGAAAAGAGCGTCCGAGAACATAACGCTGAAGTCAAAACCATATTATTCCCCATATTGTATATTGTATCGTTTATGCAGATTGGGCAGAGAGCTTGACAAGGTGGTATATTTCTTAAGTAAAAAAAGACACCCAGCACTGCAACTTCCTGCTCTACATATTCTTACAGTGGGGACACTCAGATCGCACAAGGACGTTCACAGCGTATCGGTGACCCAAATTCGTGAGGCAGTCTTTGTGGTGTCCACGTCTTCAATGAGCCAGCTGCATATAAGAGCACAGAAGTGTCGCACAACAGAACCACACACTGTGTCTACGAATGCAAATTGCCTTTTTGATGTATATCACCACAGCCAATTTGCCAAAGCTCCAGGGAAAGCCAGGCACAGGAGCGTACCGATCCAGCGCATAATCAAGATCCAGCAACATAAAAATATATCGAGACTGACGGGAAGCATGTACAAAGTGCACTAGATTCTGAATAACAAATGGTAATGAATGATACATTCTATCAACTCTTATACCTGTCACCAATGCTGGGACATGAATTGATTCATATGCTAAATTGATTGTCTATTTCAAGTGGCTCAGAGACAAACAGGTGTTCAAGTACAGCCCCACTCAGTCGACATATCGTCAAGACACTGACTGTAAGGGAAGTGTGCCTTATGCCTCAGATGTTCAGTCTACAGTCTGTGTGAGTGTCGACTGAGACTAAGACTACTTAGACTAAGACACTGAATGATCAGTAATATAACACAAAACAAAAAGACATGCTAATGCTGATATTCCAGCCAAAAGTACACAGGATAGGGTGACGTGAAGAGAAGATGACCGCTTGACCCACACTCCAAAGAGATAACAGACTAAATCTGAAAAGGCAGTGACAGGACTACACGAAACATAATGGGAAAAACAGACAATCAATCAGAGATTTAATGCTCACTGCTTACAGCACCTTAAAAGAAATTATTCCGCCCATTAAGTTGTTTCGACAGTTGACAGCTTAGACTTTGTACAACCAACAAACAAATTTTATATCTTGTTTTCACAAAATGTTCTTGACATCAGCTTTCTGGTCTTATGATGTTATTTCAGCATCAGCACTACATGCTACAATCCAAATGATATCAGTGAATCAAGCTTCTTCTTGTTGTCCAGGAAAATATGTTAATCAGTTTCAGAAAGGTCAAATTATTGGCATGCATCAAGAACTTAATCTACTTAAGTTGGGCTAAGATCTACCTAAAGCAAAAATAACAACTGTAAAGATTGTGGTCGGAATAAAAATCTTGAATAATTGTGATCAGCAATTACCTAAAGGCCTAAAGGAAAAAATTTCAATCTGCTCAGAGTAAGACGAGAGCGGAAGAAGCGAACCCATCATGCCTATTGCAACGCTATGATCAGTGCTTGCTGCAGCTTGTCAGTAATAGATTTAGCAATGTTATAAGTCCAAAGAATGAGGTCACCTAAATATACTAAACGACCAGGGTTAATCCATCAATGTTTTAGTAACATTTGATGTTATTACAATTTTCTTCCAAGATGGCAATATTGAGGCCTATATTAAATAACCCAGAAGTCAAGGACAGTAAGTAGAAAAAAATTTATATAAAATAATCACAAATCCAGTAACAGGGCCGCCAGGTCCCCATAAGTTTTGCAACACATTGCCGCTTTCAGCTCACTCCACCGAATGTAAGCCCGACCATGATTTAAGGGTTAACTTTAGTCATCTTGGAGATCAGATAAGTTTATGGCTACAGGTATCCCATTGTTTACTTGAAGCCATTTTTATGGAAAGCTCTCTCTCACACAACAACTATTATATGTCAATATAATAAAGATGTTTACACACTCAGCTTGAGCTTAAGTTTAAGTTTAATCTACTGTGTACCACAAAACATCTTGACAATATGTTCTGTGATAAACTCTGGAATTTTAGAAATTTTCTCTTAGAATGTATATATGCAATATACAGAATGGTGTTTTTGTGTATTCCTTGTCCTTTAATAGCATGTACAATATTGAAAAATGTGTTAAAAATCTAGAAAATATGTCATTTTGAAAAAAAAATTTTTTTGATTAGTGTTTAATTCTTATTACAGTTTTCTTCGATTGTTTACACAAATTTTCTGAAAGCATGCCTCATATTCTGAGAACTCTACACACAAATCCAAAAGCACACAAACAATGGGCAAAACGTCTAAATTCTATTGCAAAATGTAACTTCACATTCAAAACTATGTTTTTTATTCTCAAAATTGTATTTTTTGTTTTTAAATGACACACACAAACCATGATACATAGACATTTACAAGAACCAGTTGAACACTGACTGGGTTTTAAAGACACTTGTTTTTGGATTTCGGTCATACACTTTCCATCTCCAGGCAGAAAAACCTTCCTCAATAGGATTTAGGAATAGGGAATATGGAGGGAAATAAACAAAGGACTCACTTGCACTAGTTATGTCGCAATTCTTTGACTATCTCTGAATTGCATTCAAATGGCTCCCTGTAGACCTGCTTCAACCTCAGAAAATGTATGCGCAAGACATGGTCCAGTGTTGATAAGCTAGCCCTATCAGTATTTTGAAATATTTACATTTACATTTAGTCATTTAGCAGACGCTTTTATCCAAAGCGACTTACAATAGTCGAGGAGACAATGAAGCGGTAAATAGCCGATACAACAATAGGTCACCAAGTGCTACAACAATGCTACCGAGTTACACAGAGAGAGAAGTTACAAAAAGTATATATATAAATGTTTTTATTTTTTATTTTATTTTATTTTTTTTGATAGAGTGAGTAGTTAGAAAAGTAGTGAGTTAGTGAGTTAGATGTAGCCGGGAAAGATGAGTTTTTAGGTGTTTTTTGAAGATAGAGATCGAGTCTGACAAGCGTGAAGCCAGAGGCAGATCGTTCCACCATCGAGGAACTGAAGCAGAGAACGTTCCAGAGAGAGAGAGAGAGAGAGAGAGAGAGAGACAGAGAGAGAGAGAGAGAGAGAGAGAGAGAGAGAGAGAGAGAGAGAGAGAGAGAGAGAGAGAGAGAGAGAGAGAGAGAGAGAGAGAGATTTCTTACCCTTTTGAGCTGGTACCATAAGTCTCAGCTCATTTGCGGAGCGCAGAGATCTTGAGGGCCTATACCTTTGCATTAGTGAGTTAAGGTAAGTGGGTGCTGAACCGGTGGTGGTCTTGTAGGCAATGACAAGACATTTAAATTCAATGCGAGCTGCTACCGGAAGCCAATGTAGTTTTATGAAGAGAGGTGTTACATGGGTCCTTTTTGGTTCCTTGAACACCACTCTTGCCGCTGCATTTTGAATCATCTGCAGAGGTTTAGTTGTGCACATCGGGAGTCCAGCAAGCAGCGCATTGCAGTAGTCCAGCCTGGACAGGACCAGAACTTGAACCAGGATTTGTGTGGAGTGTTCTGTGAGAAACTGTCTGATCTTCCTGATGTTGTAAAGCACGAATCTGCAGGATCTGACAGTCGCGGCAACATGATCTGTGAAGTTGAGCTGATCATCGATGATTACTCCCAAGTTTCTCGCAGACCTGGAGGGCACAATGGTTGATGCTCCTAGTTGGATAGAGAGATCGTGACGAGTCTTTGGGTCGACAGGGATGACAAGAAGTTCCGTTTTCCGTTTTTGTCATTGTTTTCTATTATTTTTCTTTGTATTTGCTGTAATGTTATGGGATTATTTTCTAGGACCATGTTGGTAATTTCAGTGTCCTGTTCAGGAGATAGAAGACATTACCGACCACCTTGTGTTGGTAATCTTTCAGTTCTCCCAAACAAATAGTAAACTTTGCAGTATATAGTAAAATTATATTTTATAGTATATGGTAAAAATATATTAATTATAATATAAATTGCAGTACTGCAATTGTAAAATTGCAGTACTGCAATTTTCTATTGAAAGTAGATTTCTTGCCTATTTTCATTACGGAAGGTCCGGTCAATGGATGCTACAGTGTACCTGCTCAATGTGGCTTTACTCTTTGCCCAGCCTCCCTCATTGTTAGACCATTGTTGATCACACACACGTTGTATTCCATAGAGGAGTTATTCTGTGTTCTGATGAAAAATGGATTCCGTAGGTTTATCAAACAACCAAATGTTAATTAAATGCTTAATTTTCAATCAGTAGGTAAAGTATTACATTGTTATTGCTTTGTTATGGAATTTTTTTAGAAGGCATACAAATATCCTTGAACATTTTCATTGCATATACAACGTTTAAATGCAATATGGCTCGCATAGGAGTGTGATGGTGCTCTATATCAGCATGACTGTGATTAGGTCAGAGGCAAGAGGCCGAGGGCAATCACAGTCACAGAGGGTGATAAAAGCACCATCACACAACTACTAGTGTCATATTGCATTTAAACAACAGTTTGATGGCACAAGCAGATGAAACAAACAATATCGGAGTGTCTTTAAAAACCGGTTTCAAGGAATCTTGGGAACTACTTTTTTTCATGCTGAATTGCAGCGCAGTAAAACCATTAAAAAAACTCCAGTTACTGATTCTACACCGTAACCTTGTACAAATGAATAGTGTGAAGTTAAGTGACATGACATGACATGAATTGCTGTGACTTGTGGCCAAGTATGGTGGCCGATCCCAGTGTACACACACAGTGAGTGAACACACATTCGGTGCAGTTGGCACACACACAATTCCAAATCAGTTATTTATATTATTTAGTGTAGTGTGCCACTAGAAAATATGATTTTTTCATATTTCTTGAACATTCATTTCAGAATTATAGTTAAAAATACAGTGAGATTTTTGTTTGCACAAGATGTGTGATAATAGCCAGTGCTCCTGAGAGAGATCTGATGTCTTCATCTGTTTCTTTTGTTATTACATGAAAAAAAGGTTCGAGACTCGGAACCAGCGGGAATACCATGACTGAGGTGAGTCCCTTGAGCAAGGCACCCCCCCCACTGCTCCCAGGGCGCCGCAGCATGGCTGCCCACTGCTCCGGGTGTGTGTCCACAGTGTGTGTGTGTTCACTTATTGTGTGCATAAACTGGGATGGGTTAAAACATAGCACAAATACCAAGTAAGGAACACCCTACTTGGCAACACGTCACGTCACTTCACTTCACTACAGTGTGTGCCATGACCTTCACAAAAGAGAAATTAATAGACTAAATCCAATAGACATATATGAATGTACTTAAGACGCATCGAAACACCAACTTGCAAAGCTAAAGTAACTGTTAAAAGTCATTTAAAGAACAGCATACTACAATTTTGACAGGACGATTAAAAATAACGATGCAAGAACAAAATAGATGCTAGAAATATCAACTCAAATTGACTAATGGCACACTTCTTCAAATAAATACAGACTTAAACCATTGAACCAAAAAAGTACAGACAAGACTTTGCACGGTATTATTTATTATAATAAAGAAAACTAAATCTATAAAAGGAGAAAAAGAAAGTGTAAGAAAAGAAAAAGCTGTTTCTGTTGGAGATGCATTTGTAATGTCTAAATATTGTGCTTATCTGCTTCACATTCAACATTGAGACATTTCTTTTTAAATGTACCTTTTTCAATTGAAACGGTAGTTAATAAGTAAACTTCAAACTAACTAAGCAATGAAGATGCCCAAAAGAACATTGCACTGTGATAAAGCTGAGTCACTGAGCACATACCAGAGGGGGTATTTGGATTGACAGACAGATGGACACATGTTACTATAAGGATACTAAGTCCATCAATTAACCGCTTTAGGTAATCTGATTTAAAAAATGGAAATCATGACAAGCAATGCAACTGATGCAGTATTGCATTTGGATGTCAGTGTTGATGAACGCTCCACTCGGCTTGGGATTACAAAACTTCTTAACAAACTGAGACCCCACTGGAAACCTGAAGAGGTTCAGATCAAGGCAAGTTGTTTTCAGAATTATATACGTGCAATTGTATTTTTTCCTCTATCGTAGTAGGAATTGTTAGAAAGCCTCTACAAAGAGGTTTCATGTATTAAAAATATGCATATGCAAACTTTACAATATACAATGCTATTGAATTTACTAGATTAATGTTGATTTAAAATCAATCTATAATATATGTATAGGTCATTGTATTCAGTCATAATACATTATCTATGGTTCATTTGGACAACTTTAAATTATGAAACTATGTGCCGAGGACAAACAGTCAACTTGTAGAAACAGATCCACCATTAATCTCAGATGCACTGTAAATAAATACATTATTTCAGCTTTGTTGTGAAATTGCTGTTTTTTACATCAAAAAACAACCAGCTTGTTTTTGCTTAGATCCAGTGAGTTAGGAGACCCAATGCTATTGAGTCAAATGTATCATGCTTCTTCTGGTGTCAGTTTTAAACAGTCTGTTATTCATCTGTACTGAGATTTATGGCAGATGGTAATCAGTTCGTAATCTGTTCCTCAAGTAAACAAACCATTGGCTTTGGCCTACTTATAATATCTGCATTTTGCTTGTATCTTGTGTTTTATATAATAAAACTCACATTAATTGTTCAAATATCCTAACCAAACACTATTATTCTGGATATTAATCTAAAAATCCCAACACATGTCTTCCTTGTTACTGTAAATTTTGAATGCACACCACATCTCTGTGTTTCACCAATGGTTTCTCATAGAGATCAATTAGAGTATCCTATGTGTTTAAAAGCAGTGCTGAAGGGAAGACAAAACTTACTAGCTATAGATTATTGGTCATTATTCAAAAATGGCATTCCGTTTATGGCAATGAAATGTGCTTTGGGAATTATACATTATATAAAGCACAAAGGGTGGCAGATTTACTAAAAATCTTGTTTATTAATTTTTTTACCTAAGAAAAAGTGTCACATACATCTTGGATGGCCTGGGGGTGAGTTAATACGGAGCAGATTTGAATTCTAATGTTAAAAACATTAAAAACAGTTCTGTAAATCAACTTGTAAAAAATGTAAGATTTTTAAATGCAATATGGAGCTTTTTTGCAATCCTGGGATGTCTTAGATCAGAGTCAGCCATTTTAAGACTATATTAAAGATAGGCACTTTTTCCTTATGTTTTTAGTATATTATCTATATATTAATTTCCCTCATTATTAAGCATAATACAAGATTTTTTTGCAAAAACGATGTGTTAATTGTGACCCCACTTGAGGGTCGAAACTGCACATTAAAAAAGAAAAATAATGAGGAAATGCTTTCATGCCATCAAGTGTCCGTTTTTTCTAACTATATTTGAGAATTCTCCATTAATACTCAGAATATAAACATTTAAGAGTGTATATTTCAACAAATATCATTCATTACAATTAGAATACAATTAAAAATATATTCATTTTTTACCAAATATACTGCAAACAATTTCAGTACATTATAGTTTTTTGTAAAATATGTTTTGCATGTTTTCATAATGTCATTTATGTTCAAAACTGGTTTAATAGGTGTACATAAGGGCAGAAAGTAAGAAGAAGTGCTCCACGTGTAAGGGTTTATGTTCTGGTTTTAGTTTTACAGTGCTTCAACATAAATCATCCACTTTAAATGAAATACAATAAAAATAGTGAATTTTACACTGTAACGTTTTTATTTGAAAAGATATCATGTTTTAAAATGGAGCAATTTCTAGTCCAACTGTTCTAGACTTCTCTCTCATTCATACACACCCATACAACTTGCTCTTTTTTCATCGGAGGACACTACATTTTTTATGTTTTCTTTTGTGCATTTAATATCTCGACAAAGGAATTACAGCACACAAAAACACAAAACCCTTTGAAATTATATTACAAGAGATAGAAAGGAAAAACTCGTACATCATAATATTTTTTACAATATTTTTATCACTGAATTGTTGATTTCATTAATCTCTTAGCAATTCAATACACAATCGGCAGAGAATGTGAAATATGTGTATATCTAAAATAAACGTTCTAAGTACGCTGTGATTATGTTCTTTAAAAATAGACTCGGTCTCTATCTTCAAAAAACACCTAAAAACTCATCCTTTCCGGCTACACCTGACTCACTAGGAGTACATTCTTTTTTAAACTACTCACTCTAACAAAAAAATATAAAAAAATTATTTTGTAACTTCTCTCTCTGTGTAACTTGGTAACATTGTTGTGGCACTTTTTCACCTATTGTTGTATCGGCTATTTACCGCTTCATTGTCTCCTCGACTATTGTAAGTCGCTTTGAATAAAAGCGTCTGCTAAATGCCTAAATGTAATGTAAATGTAAAATGTAATGTAAGCTATTCATTTAAATGCGACAAAGTTAAACCAGCCAACACACATTATTTATTAAACTTGAAGGTGGAGAATCACCCACAATATACATCTGAATAGTTACAGGTTTGACAGAGACAGACTTTAAAATGTCGAACAAAGCCAAGCTTTAGCGTGCATATTGTGAGCCCCGCTTATACCAATTTCCTGGGTCGTATGATGGGGATTAGTTCATTTCAATTATGACTTTGGCAATTTTTGATTGGCAGGTGGCATGCCAAACCCATTGCACCAAAGTCATTACCTTAACAAACGTTTAGTAAGATTTATATCTTAGCATCCAAACATCACAGAGACATTGGTTTATTTCCGTTGTGCCTTGGGAATCATTACTCTAACCGCCCAATTCCTAGGTTTTCAGTATTTGTTTCAAACAGTCAGAAACGTTTGTGCTGTGTTCTCCTGCGGCCATCAAATAGGACAAAAGGCAAGGCTAAGATTTGGGATCATTTAAGCACATGCCAATAAATGTTTTTAGCATTAATATTTTCATTCCCTTATAAACTGTCATTTACCAACATGAAAACAATTGTGTGAAAGAAGCATAACAAATTATGGTTTTGTTGATAGATGATGATAGACTTATACTGTAGATCATAGGGTTCAAGTTAAAATATAGCCATTTTCAGAGAAGATCACAGTCCAAAATGAACACTGTTTGTTTTCCAGCTGTAAATGGTTTACTTGTCACTGAGATCTTTGAAATGTCATGTTTGATATTTCGTGTTCAAAAGGTAAGTTGTGAGTGGTTGTTATAATGGACACAAAAGATTAATCAGGAAAACATGATTAAAGTAAATGCATGTATTATGTTTACATGGAGACTCATGGAAAATAAAATGCTCTCCAGAAAGCTGCACAAAAATCTACTGTACATACTTAAAGCTTTTATAATGTTTTTTTTCATATAGGCCTTTACTGAGGGTATTACCAACCAGTTAATGGGCTGTTACGTGGGCTCACTGACAGAAGATGCTGTTGTACTGGTGAGGGTTTATGGACAGAGGACTGAGCAGTTTTTGGACAGAGAAAAGGAAATGGACATGTTCAGGGTGCTCCACAAACATGGCTGTGGCCCACAGCTGTACTGCAGTTTCAACAATGGCATTTGCTATGAGTTTGTCAGGGGAGTTGTGCTGGATGATGTGTTACTTAAGGAGCCATCTGTTTACAGGTCTGCCCACACACAACTTCTTTGACAAACACAATGCAACTTGGGTCTATCATGTGCTCATCATGTGTACATCCATAACTAAATATGCTTTATTTAGAGCTTTTTATTGATACTTCAGTGTCTCGTGCAACATAAATAATAACTTTTATTAACTGCAGATTGATCGCAACAGAAATGGGGAAAATCCATGCAATTAAATCTGGAGAGACTGAACACAGTTCACCCATGACTCCTGTTCTGTGGTCCAGATTGTCAAAATTCCTGAAATTGGTTAAAAGTTCTGATGCTCCAGTACAGTCCAGGTAAGATGACCTCAATCATACATAATTATGTGGAAGTAGCTTTCCTTTCTGTCCGTCACTCGACGTTGTGTCAAGTCGACTCTGACTTTATTTAAAAGGCCATTGAAATTTGGCGAATAAAATTTGCATGCCGTGTCCCGCCCCGGACATACGGGTATAAAATGGGAGGCGGCGTGCTCATTAATCACCTTTTGTTCTTCGGAACCTGCGGATGACGACTAGTCTGAAGCAAGAATCGACTTCTGGCGATCATCTTCCTGCTGGTGTTACGACGCGTTTGCAGCGGATTGTCTCTCTTCAGCGGCTCCCCTGTGCATTTCAGCAGAAGCCAGAGAGCGTTCATTCCTCGGAAAGCAAGCCACCACTTTGTCAGCTCCCTTTGGTTCGCTGGCTGCGGCTACGGCACAGTCAGCAGCCTCAGTGAGCGGTGTTGGTGATAACGAGGGTTCTATGGACATCACCCCATCAGCCTCCAGCTCGCGGAACGTTCATACCTCGGCACACTCGCCTAACCCGTCGACGAGAGGCGGCACGCAGCATTGGAGGGCAAGCTGCTAGCCTCGGACCGGGATGACTTCCTTGAGCTTCCGCCTCTGGTAGTTAAGTCTCAGGATGATCTGGATCCTGAGATGGCAGCGATGCTTTCCCGGGCCGCCGCGAGCATTGGGCTTCAGTGTATGGCCCCGCCGTCACCCCTGCGTTTGCGGTTGGATGCATGCCACGCAGCTGTGCCTCTCGCTGAAGCGTTAGTGAGTCATCCTCACGTTCCTCAGCACAAAAGGTGATGAATGAGCACGCCGTCTCCCCTTTTATACCCGTATGTCCGGGGCGGGGCACGGCTTTCAAATATCATTCGATCGGTTCTCAAGAGCGAACCCCATACTGTCGTCTTCGACACAACGTCTCGTTCCCTCCATCAGGGAACCGGGTTTACACTAGTAACCTAGACGTTTTCAATGCTTCATGTTTATTAACTTTTCCTTATTATTTGATGAAGATGTACCTGTCAAATGACAAAAATAAAAAGAGACTGATATTGCAAATATACAACAGTCTCCTGTAAAATCCCACCCATGTATCGATCAAAGAGTGTCGAAAAGAAAAAGCTTCAACGTGTTCATTCCAGGAGAAGCCCTCGTCATGACATCTGCTTTTTCTGGAAACGGTGGTAAAACTGTAACGGTCTACTGTAAATGTGAGTAAACCAAAGACGTTCAGAGAAATTAACAAAGGGATTCTACAAGACAAGTACTTGATATTAATGATGAGCCAATGAATCTAAAACTTTCAGTTTCCAAAATACACTATTTCTATCCCATCATACATGTTTGGCTAAGGCTTCAGAAGTGCATTCACTGTCTGCATTAAACCGGACCATTGGTTAAAGTTATTGCTGCATAATATACGTCACTGTCTCTGCATCATACCTGCCCTCCTACTTAAACATGTTACATGAGTATGGTTGTTGCATGGTTTGTATAAACACATGGTATACTGTTATGTAAGTATGGTACACTCTTGTATCCCTTAGATCAAGTGAACGCCTGGAGACACCTAGCATGAAAACCATCATCAAAGAGATTGAAGAACTGAAGAGTCATCTTAATCATATACATTCCCCAGTAGTACTGTGCCATAATGACCTTCTGACTAAAAATATAATCTACAACAAACAAGAAGGTAACAGCTATAAAATATCTCTTTTTGGAATTCTTTATAAGCAGTAAAGGGCAAAGGAATGCAGAAATAAGTTTTGCAAACAAAAGGTTCTTTATTTGCTCGAGCCAACATAGATGCTCCAAGATCATCCCACAACACAGCCTGTTACATATACAGTTAAGTGCTACTTCATGAACATTACTATATATTACCTCATACAATCTATAAAATAATACTATATATTAAATACATCAAACCAGTTCATTAATTCACCAGTGGTTAATGAACCAGGGAATTATTTTTTTACTATGTATTGAATGAATAACATTCATCCAAAACACACACTATTTCTAATCCAGCATACATGTAAGGCTTCAGAAGTGCATTGACTGTCTGCATGGAATTATTTGTACTATATATTGAATTAATAAAATTTGATTATGCGATTGATAACACTATTTTAACACTGATTAGCAACATTTGAAACACAGTGACCCTGTAGCTATTTTTGCATAGAGCCTCAAGATTCTGTGCTCCGCCACTGATAATAGCATGGCTGGTTACCATTTGCAGCAGACTGGGTTTGAAAACATAAGAGTTCCTGTATCTCAGTGGTTAGATCATGGCACTAGCAATGGCAAGGTACTGAGTAGAAACCTGGGAATTGCACGTAACTTAAAACTAATGTATGCATGATACATTAAATCACCCAGATGGATGTCAAGGATATATTGATTGTAGTACCAAATCATATTTGTACACGACTGTCCAATGCATGTTTAGAAAAAGAAAATACAACCTACGATATTAACACCCATCACTAGTTACACAGATCACTAAAATTTGGATTTGTTAAGTCTGCTAAATTGGAACAACTAATTTTGTACATAATAGTTAAAAAGTGAAAGTGAATTATTTGTCAGATATGGTGATCCACACCTGAAATATTAACTCTGCATTTAACCAATCCAGCGAGTAGTGACCACACACACTGCCAGTTGTGAACACACACACCCAGTGCAGTTGGCAGGGGCAAGCAGGATTAGGTGCCTTGCTAAAGGGCATGTCTGTCCTTACCTGCCAGCCCTGGGTATTGAACTGGCAAACCTTGTTATCACGCGTTCAAATCTCCCTGTCCTAGACGCCCCCTGGCCTAGTTGTGCAGGAATATTGCTGAAGTCCAGTTTAAGATTTGTTTAAGTGTTTTTTTACACAAGTAAGAAAGTTAAATTAGTACATTTAAGTACACATAAGAACTGGGTAGACTTTGAGACAAAACAGTGATAGATTTAAAGATAAGTGTAAGTGAAAGCTTTTTTTTCCAGACAGTTTGTACATTTCTTTTGGCCTAGGACTAGCTTGAACCCTGTAAAAGGAGACCACCCAAAAGTAATAATGCATTGAATAAAGCAGAACATTTTTGTTTTCACTTAATTATATTCTGTTCAAATGTAGGCATGGTAAAATTCATTGACTATGAGTATGCTGATTTTAATTACCAGGCGTATGACATTGGAAACCATTTCAATGAATTTGCAGGTACAGTGTTTTGTTAAGAAATCACTTGACATACATTAACCTAAACCAAATGCCTTTGATTGCTAATAGACAATTTTCCTGTGATGTTTCAATTCAAGGTGTTAATAATGTTGACTTCAGCCTCTACCCTAGTTTTGAGCTTCAGTTTGATTGGCTTACTGCTTATTTGGAAAGTTTTAAGAGGTGCAGTGGGGAAGAGTCACCTGTCACTAAGAAGGAGGTCAAAGACCTTTACGTTAAAGTCTGCAAATTCTCTTTGGTGAGTATATTTTTGACCACCTAACCCCACTCCTAATCTAAACCAATATAAAACATACAGTGTACAAAAAGTACATGTCAGTCACAGCTATCTATTGACATGAGACAGTAATAAAGCACTGCAATATATTGCCTTTTGAGTCCTCTAAAGCTGTATCATACCCCTGCTTTGTGCAAACAGTAGGTTTTAATCTCTGACAATAACATTCCACTGAAATGCATTGTGCAGATTTTTCAAACATATACAGTCATATTTAACATGTAATGCAGTAAGAGCAGGACAGCTTATTTACAAGACATACAAGACACATGCAGTTTCATGGCTACGTTGGTGGGATTGCTTTTCGGACTGTTCTTCAGCTTCAGAATGGCAGGAATAATTTCACTTCCGAATAAACAACGTCTTTAGCCAAATCTGCCTGTTAAGTATTGTGCTTTTATTGTATAATACATAAACTGTTAGGTTAAGAGGTAGGGTAACATTGAAAATGCCAATTAATGCCAATATGTTGAATGAAATCCCTACAAGTCTTGACAGCAAAATTACACCAAAACATATAATTTCACCATTCAACACATTCAACACATTTTTGCACCACAGTAGTTGATTGGGTTGGTAACAAAAGAAAAAAATATGGTTTTCTGAAGAACACTGATCACTATGATTTTCAGGACACAAGTATCACAAATATAAAACAAAGTATATAAAAGTCTAATTTCTCAGCAGTTAACAAGTAAATTTTTGCCAACATATTTTTGTACAGTTGATAGACCTTCGAGATATCTGCGATAATGTGTTTTTCGAGATTGCCTGACATATGCCGTCTACAGCAAAGCAAGCGCACTGTACCTTGACCCACTGACATAAACAAAGAAAACATGCATTTTTGTGATCTGCAATAAAATATTCCCATTTAAATTTTTTGAAGCTCTGAAATTTGTTTGGATACTACTCTGTTAATGAACAAGTTATTGCAAGTGATAAAATAAACAACTGTTAGTATTTTCTTCATTTCAGGTGGCTCATTTCTTCTGGTGTCTATGGGCTCTGCTGCAGGCTAAACATTCTACTATTGACTTTGACTTTCAGGGGTATGTTACATCCTTTAAACAGTTACACAAGGAAAGTTAAAGGAAAATAGTTACAATTATTCATCTAATAGAATCTATATTTCAGAAGTATATTAGTAAATAAAGTCATTACTGCTGTGATGCTGGGGATTGTCAGCACTTCTTGAGGCTTTATTTTTCATTAGTTTAGACACTGTATTAAATAAATATATAGGCTTATGTTTGTTTTCTTCCAAAAGAGTAGAAAAGTAGTCGGATCTAGCAGTTTTAATGCTTTTCTGAAGGCAGTTACTTTCCCACCAAGCAATACGAAATATCTCTAGTTTTGTTGTCCTCCAGCTGTGTTCCATTTTTCAGGCTGCTCTCTTTAGGGTGCAAGTATGGCCATTATACCATAGTATCAGACTTTTTCCCTTGGATTTGGGTAGCATGTCCTAAAAGGAAAGCTCGGATCTTTCTAATGTTATATGGCAGTAATCTTTTGTAGAGCCCACCCCTAAGTCTCTATGACACTTTCTGACCTTTTACAATGACAGATATGTAATGGAAATAAGTAATTTACTAAAGAATATAAGGTTTTATCATGTTTTTTTTGTGTTTTGCCTGAGGAGCCAGTGTATAAGATAAATTGATTGTTCTATGTATTATTCTTTTTTTTTCTAAAGATATGCTACGGCTAGATTCAACTTCTACTTTGAGAAGAAGCAGGAGTTCTTTGGAATGACGCTTCAATAACCGTTCTGCATGTGGACAAAGAGAGTTACTGACAGTGCTTCGAGTACACGGATAATGTCTTGCACAAAAACGAATACCTCCGTCAGGGAAAAAATATACATACCTTATATACATATTTTCAGACCTTTCTTGACATTTGTTTAAAAAAAAAACATTTAAAATAATCTGACTAAGCACACTATGGTTTTGGTTGGATATGTACAAATTAAAGTTAACTGAAATAAACTATTCTTTAAAATAGTATTATTATTATTATTATTAGTTATCAAGGTTCAGGCAGTCACGAAAACAGGGACAACACATGGAGGTAACAATATACAGTATGTCTGCAAACATGTGGTAACATGCAAATACAAACATGTACTGGGACAATGAGACGGAGCATATCGCACATTTACTTTTTATCTGTTCCTTGATGATGTCATTAAACCTAAGATACAAAGAAAACTGAACACATGTAACCCCCAATGTGTTGGACTAACAATATACAAACATTTACATTTACATTTAGGCATTTAGCAGACACTTTTATCCAAACATTACAGCCTATAGCGCTTTATCACTGTCTGCACTCTTGTTATCTTTAGTTGATAAAATTATGACCTTTGGGAAGAAAGTGTGAGTTATGACACATCAAAAAAAGCCAATTCAATGTGTTTTCGTCATTAAAATTTACGACATCCTAATTGATTCCCATGTCCTATCATCAGACACAAGTAAAGCAAGTTCTAAAGCGACTAGTATTTC
This sequence comes from Triplophysa yarkandensis, assembly GCA_033220385.1. Taxonomy (NCBI): domain Eukaryota; kingdom Metazoa; phylum Chordata; class Actinopteri; order Cypriniformes; family Nemacheilidae; genus Triplophysa; species Triplophysa yarkandensis. The sequence continues at coordinate 3,407,163 of CM065677.1, read as the reverse complement.
AGCTTAGTCCTGTGCACTTAGGAAAACATACTTATCAGCAATGGTTCAGAAACCTTGTTAGCATTTGACACCTCCTTTTCCTTTCTGCAGTGTTTTTTGTCTGTGGGTAACAAAACCTTAAAATGGTTTCCTGTCTTCATTTGTGACAAGACAGAGCTTTTTAAACCTGCTCATAATTAGAAATCTTTATCATCTCTTAAAACGACAACATCAGTTGGTGGGGACATTAGACATAATTACAAATACAATTCTAACAAATAATAAAACATGAACAACACAATTTCCAGGGAACATGCTTTTAATGGTCTTAAAAACCGGTTACAGGCTTGCTGTTGGTGATGTTGATATCGAGTTAACATGAACCAGTTTGATTATAGCATCAAGTTAGCTTTTAATGTCTGGGCAAATAGCAAACTGTTAAAGTTGAAGGAAACGAGCTTGGTGTCAACTTTCAGGTTTGCCTACAATAATACATCCTCTTTGTACCACATTGTTCAGATACACTCACACTTACAGAAGACAGATACAGTTGTCTTCTGGTTCCAGAAAAAGCTGAGCTCCAGCAGGTGGGCTTTTATGGGAGAATGGCCAATAAAGAACTTGAAAACTAATGTTTCCAGAATTAGATAAAAACATTATAAAGTAGTTGCAGGGCTGTGAGAAGGATTTGAGCAAAGAAATATTATGCCAATATTATGCTGACTCATACCTTATGCCTCTAAAGAAACCTAATGAATATACTGACTATATGTTTGTTACAAAACCCACTTTAGAAATCTTCCTGTATGAACATTTAACCAAATTAACCAGCTGGCCCCTTGGCTTATTTATGAGCAGTGTCATCTCCTCACAAACAGACACCAATAGTTAACATTAGAACCAATACATTTCAAACGATATTAAATTAATTCAGTAATTGTTCTATAGTGCTTGGGGCAGGTTCCTATTTTGTAGCAGGAATACTTAAACTAGTATTCTAAAAAAGCCTTTATAACCTTACCTGATACATCAGCGTATCAGAGGCAAACTCTCAGACAGACTTTCCCTTAAATATGCCATGCAACCTTACACAGTTTAAAAAATGTAATTTAAGTCATGGTGTATATCGTATTTCTTTATAGTTTAGTCGTAATACAGACCATTCAATCTCTCGTTCTAAGGCAGTGATTCTCAAAGTTTTTAGTTGGAAGGCCCCCTTTGTGTAAGGTAAATCAATTTTTTAAAAACAAAAAAAACATTTTTTGCAAAGATGCAGATGAATGAAGCATTTTCAGCTAAGCATACAATGTCAATTCAGCCTTAAACCTAACAAGTTTGATAAGCGAAATGAGCTGATTTAAGGGTAATTATGTCAATATTAAACTACAGTCATTCCACCATACACAGACAACATAAAATTTTCTGCCTCTTTTTTCCAGGGTCACAAAAAATGTGATGCCATCCTTATCTTGTAAACATCTAGTCAAGTCATCTTTATTACTATAGCGCTTTAAATAAAATACTTTGCGTCAGAGCAGCTGAACAACATTGATTAGTAAAACAGTGTGTTCATAATAATGCAAAATGATAGTTAAAGGCAGGTCATCATTGAATTTGGTTATGTCCTGTCTGTTCAGTATAAATAGTGTCTGTGCTAATTTTCAATTCAGTGATGTCATCTCTTTTCAGTTTGAATATTATCCGTGCATTCAATTTCAATCAAGTCAACGGTATTGCTGTAAATGAAGTGACCTACTTTGTAAGCTAGAGGCAACAGCGGCACAGAACCAAAACTCCATCGGTTACAAATGGAGAAAAACCTTGGGAGAAAACCAGGGTCAGTTGGGGGGCCAGTTCTCCACTGACCAGACAAAACCAGCAGTTCAATTCCAGGCTGCAGCAGAATCGTCTGTTATCTGTGGTCATATCCCAATGGTCGTTTAAGATAAGGTCTTTGCAGGGGAGCTGTATCCGGGGCTCTAGTTGTCTGGGTATCTGCTTTCTTTCAGGGCTGTAGAGGACTTTCCTAGTTCCCGATACACCATCTGGTCTGGATACGTACTGGATCCAAGTGAATGAAATGCCCAATGATCTGGACATAGCATGCCATTGGATTGCAAGGATTCAGGATTGCAAGAAACTTGGGAGTAATCATCTATGATCCGCTCAACTTCATGGATCATGTTTCCGCCAATGCCAGATCCTGCAGATTCATACTCTACAACATCAGTAAGATCAGACCTTTTCTCTCAGAACATGCTACAAGAATCCTGGTCCAGGCTGTGGTCCTGTCCAGGCTGGACTACTGCAATGCGCTGCTTGCTGGACTCCCGATGTGCATAACCAAACCTCTTCAGATGATACAGAATGCAGTAGCAAGAGTGGTGTTCAAGTAACCAAAAAAGAACCCATGTCAACCCTCTCTTCATTGAACTACAATGGCTTCACATAGCATTAAATTCAAATCTCTCCTTATCGACGACAGGACCACCACAGGTTCAGGATCCAGCTATCTTCACTGACTGATTCTAAGGTATGTGCCATCCAGATCTCTGCACTCTTCAAACGAGTAACATCTATTGGTGCCATCTCAAAAGGGTAAGAACTCGTTCTCTTGCACCTTTTCTCGACGGTTCTATGGTAGAAAGATCTACCTCGTGCATCACGCTTGGCAGACTTGGTCTCTATCATAAAAAACGGCTAAAAACTAATCTCTTCCATCTACAGCTAACCCACTAGGAAACCTTCTTTCTAACCTACTCACTCATTATATACAACCATAAATCAGAAAAAAGGAATGGATGCATATTTACAAATGACTTGAAGGTGACCAGACAAAACGATTTTGTGTTCATATTGTCTGCAATGAAATACAAGTCAAAGTAAATTTAGAAATCACTAATTTCTTTTTTTATTTGCGTTTTCCATACTGTCCCAACTTTTTCTGATTTGGGGTTGAAAAAAAATCTAAACAAAAACACTTAACCTAACTTTTTCCTCTCCTACATGTTTTATCTGGCTTTGTGTAACTTAGTAACCTTGTTGTACCTATTGTTGTCTTTGCTATTTAAGGATTCATTGTCTCCTCGATTCTTTGTAAGTCGCTTTGGATAAAAGCGTCTGCTAAATGCCTAAATCTAAATGTAAATGTAAATATAGACTGGATCTGGTGGCTTTGGTAAGCTTGGAATAAGAGAGGAACAGACTAATATTAGCGTTGATGCCATTCCTCTAATAATGAAGCAAATATATCAGGTGTTGTGGAAAGTGTTCCCAGTTCCAGTTTACTTAATTAATGCAGCCTACAAATCCTTTAACGGATTTGGATATTAGAAGCATGTTAGTGTGTTTTGTGTAAGCCAGGTTAAATAGATGGGTCTTTAAACTAGATTTAAACTGCAAGGGTGTTTATGCCTCCTGAACACTGTAAGGTATGTTATTCCATAGTTTAGGCACCAAGTGAAAAAAGGATCTACCACCCACAGTTGTTTTTGATATTTTAGGTATTATCAAATCGTTTTGAGAACACAGAGAACGTAACTGTAGCTCATTAAAATGGTGCTAAACTGAGGTGCTAAACCATTCGAGACTTTATAAAAAATAAGCAAAATTTTTCTATACACGATTTTATAGGGAGCCAGTACAGTGTTGACAGGACAGGAGTAATATGGTCATACTTCCTGGTTCTTGTAAGAACTCTAGCATTTTGGACTAGCTGTAGTTTGTTTACTAAGCTACAACAACCACCTAATAAAGCATTACAATAATCCAACCTTGAGGTCATAAATGCATGGATTAACATTTCCCCATTTGACATTGAGAGTATAGGTTGTAATTTTGATATGTTTTTGAGATGGGAATACGAAGTTTTACAAATGCTAAAAATATGTCTTTCTAAGGAAAGATTTCTATCAAATAGCACACCTAGGTTCCTAAGTGATGACGAAGAGTTTACAAAGCAGCCATCAAATTTAAGACAGTGGTCTAGGTTGTAACATGCAGAATTTTAAGGTCCTGCAATTAACACCTCTTTTTTAATTAAACCTATATTATTCTATTGGTACCACTTAGACATCCAGCCATTGAGTGATGACAATCTACTATGAAACTCATCACCACCGTAAGCAGGGAGAGGACCAGAGCATATTACAGTGTCTGACATCGTTCACACACCTCTTTGAAGTTATTTTAATTGATCTCCGACTGTTGAAGTCGAACATCATTAGCACGTTTTGTACAGTAGAATCACCAATAACAAGAGGACTTTAATCAGGTTCCTCAGTGGGTGCATCATTAAGTGGGGAGAACCTGTTTAATGTTTTGATCGGAACAGGAGAGCAGGGTTTCAACCCCTATTCCACCTCACTGTCACCCAGTTGCCCTAATGCTTGGGCTCTTTTGCTGGACCGAACAATGTTTAAGAAACCCAAAGCTAGATGAATCCAAAGCCGTATCTACAGCCCTAACATTACTTTCCTCAATTAAAGTTTCTATGTGTCCCTCTGATTCTAAAATCTTCTCTGTCAGCCCTATCACTATTTCCTGCATTTGTAACATGTGAATCCCTCATCAGAGACAGAGACAGATTAACTGTACATTTGAAAGAAGAGCAAATAACAATAGCAGGAGAAAGCCATTCCTCACAGTGTTCAATGAAATAATATTGCCACAGCTGTTCGATGTATTTAGAAAAAACTTGAGCGTGTGAAAGAAAAAATTAAGATAAACCAAGCGATCTAAACCTATGACAAGAGTAAATAATATTGAGCAACTAGAACCCTGTATTAGACAAGAATGGGACAACATTCCTATTTCTAAACTTGAGCAACACAGGTCCAACAGTCAAAAGATGTTTGCGGAGTGTTATTAAAAGAAGAGGGGATGCCACACATTGGTAAAAATGGCCTTTTCCAAACTTTTTGGGGAAATTTAAAATCAACTTATATATTTTCAAAGTTTAGGCAAGGACATGGCTCACACTGTGGTGAAGTGTGTGCCCCTGCACTCAACCCATCCCAGAGACACAGTAAGTGAAAACATGCACTGAAAACACACCCGGAGCAGTGGGCAGCCATGCTGCGGCGCCCGGGGAGCAGTGGGGCGGACGGTGCCTTGCTTAAGGGACTCACCTCAGTCATGGTATTCCCACGGTCTTGAGTCTCGAACCAGCAACCTTCAGATCACGAGTCCAACACTCAAACCACCAGGCCACGACTGCCCCCACCAGGCCAAGACTGCCCCCACCAGGCCACAACTGCCCCCATATCACTTTTAATATGTGATTCATGTGTCATCTATGTTGTTTTCTGATTACAATTTTGAAATAACAAACTTCCACATTGTTGCATTATGTTTATTCACAATTTGTACAGTGTCTCAACTTTACGGTTTGTATATATATCACCTCTAGACTGTAGAGGTGAATACAGGACATGCACCAGGTTCCGAAGAACTAATGGCAATGAATAATCCATTCTGTCCCCTTTTATAAACGACATCATGGAAAGGGAAATTATGAGAGAGATTTGCAACACTTCTTCTTTCAAAAGTTACTGTTATGGTTGGGCCAGACTCCCAATCACAGAGAACACTTTCACTTAGTTCTAATTAGCCAGGCACCTGATCTTCATCACGTCACTGATCAGCATTACCATATAAACCACCCCAGAGTTCACTCCTTGTCTGGCCTTGTCTAACCAATGGAAAAGACTCCCATATGGTCAGTGTTTACTTCCCTCTCTAATAGATCTTTGCAAGCCACCAGCGGGTCTCCCTCGTTCGTTCCCTCGTTTGTCCCCATAGCTGTGGTGTCTTGTGGTTCAAAGTCCGGTTTCCTGATTCCCAAATCCCAAGTGTGTCTGTGAACGGTATGATGTCTGGTTCCTCTCTGTGTTCTACCATTCCTGCAAAGCAATCAAAGTTGCGCCAATGCCAGCAGTTCAACGTGATCCTGAACCGTTACTATTCTTACCAACTCAATCTTGTCAATAATCTAAAGGTGTTGTTTTTGTGCTAGGGAGAACCCAGTGGACCATTTTAAGTAGTGGGACTAAAGAATTGATCGAAATCTATGAAATTGTTGACGTAGACCATTGAAAGCTCTGTAAAAAACATACCTCACAATGGGATGTAAGATGTCCCCCTGGGTTAAAGGGCCACTTTAAAATCCCACAGTTTTACAATGAGAAACAGACAGATGGTTGTGGAAAGACAGTGAAAAGAGAAACAATTTCATAAATATAATTATGTAATCTGATGTTATAAACACAGGGAACCTTTTCCCTTTAAAGCTTTGGTTAACTTAATATTCTTAAGCACTGTTGTTTTCAAATGTAAATCCATTTCAAATTTAACCATAAATATTGTTTATTGCAACATTAGCCTAGCCAGTTAGAACATCCAACATTACATAATTGAACATAAAGTTAAATATTCTAACTACATTTATCTGAATTTTTTACAAATTATTACATTTGAAGAGTGCTGAGTGAGAGACACTTGCTTCGCTTGTTATCACCGTCCATCAGAGTGGCATTTCCTGGTTGGGTCAAGATGACATGGATCCTCAGTTGATCAGAGTGGCAATGACCGGCTGAATCCCATTTACCATGAATTCATCATCTTAAACCTAATTTTCCACAAAAATTGCATTTCCAATGGAATAAATAAACAGAATAAATGAAGTACTTGATTATTGATTAGTTTAAATACAAAATACATGGTAAAAACAGGAAAATATAAAATAACAAAAGATATGTGTTTAATAAATAATTGACAACAAATTCGCTTCTTGAAACACAAAGCAATATCCATATTTATCTCATATTCAAACAAATCACGTATAAATATTTGCCTAGTCTGACGTTCAAATGTTGAACTCTATATTGACGTCCAAATGGGGTCAAGTATCAGACCTACTTTGCACATCATGTAGACGTTCAAAATTGATCTTAGACCTACAGACACAATATAGACATGATCTGCAATTTTTAGTGGGATATCTCTCCATCAGAACGCCATAGACACGTAAGGGGTTGGTTCATTTTACTTATGACTTTAAATAATTTTAATTAAAAATGCACAAGCCACGCCCATAGCAACCAAACACATTTGCCTTGTAACCACTTAATGAGACGTATATCTCTGCATCAAAATGTCATAGAGACTTTGGGGACTTTGGCTCATTTTACTTGTGAATTGAAATACTATTCATTTATGTAACCCAAGCCATGCCCATAGCAATCACACACATTTGCCAAAAAACTGTTTGGCAATACTTTTATCTCTGAATCAGAATGTCATGGGGGCTGGTTTCATTTACTCGTGACTAGAAATACTTTTAATTTAAATATCCCAAGCCACGCCTATAGAGACCAAACTAATTAGCTTAGCAACCGTTTAGACATATATCTGTGCATCAGAACGTCAAAGAGACATAAGGGTTGGTTCTTTTCACTTGTGACTCTGAATATTATTACTTTAAATCTCACAAAAAACACCCATAGCAACCAAACACATTAGCTTACAAAACCACTTGGCGAGACATATATCTTGGCATCAGAATGTCATAAAGATATGGGGGCTGGTTTGTTTCACTTTTGACTTGGTCTATTATAAATTTACATCACACAAGCCATACCCATAGCAAACAAACACATCAACTTAGCAACAATTTAGGAAGACTTGCATCTCTGCATCAGAACCTCATAGAGACAGGTGTTGTCTTATTTCAGTCCTGGCTTGGGAAATCATCGCTCTAACTGCCCAGTTCCAAGTTTTGCCCGGGCAGGCACACTTATCTAGTCCCTGTCAATAAGTTTGAAGTCTATATGCTTTAGACAGGCACTCCTCTTCTTTTTGTCAAAACGTTCACTGGTCTTACTTCACTTAATGCCATCAGTCCATTTTAAATAAAGCTAGACAACTTTTCCATGAACTTGAACCATCTCGGCCTGCGTAACTAATCAGATTTGACTGGTTTAAACACTGCAGTGCACAAATTTAGAAGTAAAAATGTCTTTATTAATATTCCCCATTGTGGGAACAAAATATAGATATATTCAATTTCTGTGCTGTTTCACCTTCACCATTTTCACCTTCTGCACCTCCTCTACTTTCACTTTGTCAATCTTCTGCAGTTTCACCTCATCTACTTCCTCCACTTAAACTTTTTCAATCTCCTCTAACTTTACCTCTTCAATCTCCTCCTGTTTCACCTCCTCATCCTTAAAGTTTCCATTTCCTTTTTGTACATCTGTTAAGAGCAGTTAAAAGCTATATTCATTCATGTTTAGTGTCAGGTATCAAGATGAACACAGGATTGCTCTATTGTGACAAATTTATTTACTGATATTTAGCATGACTTACTTTAGAAACATCATTTATTTATTGACATATACAAAAAATCCTAACTTTCCAAAACTGATTTGAACTAAGTAGAAGTATTTTTGTTTTATCGGTTCAACCAAAAAAATAAAAAAAACAGTGCTTTAAACTGTGAAATAAAAGTAGTCGTGGTTTAAAACTTTTTAGGAAATGTTTTAGCAACTTTTTAGCTAATGTTTTAGACTTAAGGGAAGCCGATTGAGACATTAAGATTGGTTTCAGAATATCTTTTTACACTGTAGCATAACTTTTTTTGTCACTTTTCAAGTGACAAACACTTTATCAATAAATTATCCTACACAAATTACTATATACAGTTTTTTTCCGGAGTGAAATGACCAGTGTAATACTTATTAACAGGGCCATACCGGATCTTGTTATGATTGTGGAATGTCTGCAGAATTCTGTGAAATAACAATAAACACTGCATAAAAGTCATGTGTCACCTTGTGCAAAGTGTGCCACAATTTGATACATGTTGCAAATATAGTAAAAAACATGCGCAGTTGTCTAATTACTTTCAAAATCTCCCCCAATTCACACAAAAGCCTACAGTGGTAGCACAAGATGTACTTGTCTTTACCAAACAACATTTTCTGCATTTACACATGCCACTTCTAAACGATTCAATATTGATTAGTCATCACTTATTCCTTTAAAATCACACCAGTTTTGCAGACATGTAATCCATATTTAAATACATATGCTGGTAACTAAACCCCACATGATTAGATATACTAATGAAATTCAATCAGACAGTAGATCCCACGCTTTAATGAATTAAAATACTTTTCACTTAAACTTTGAGTAAAATCTGTGTAAATATTGTTGGGTCTCGGGTCTAGCACCTTTCTATGTTGCCTGTCTATTTTGGTGTCGGGAACGTGGCTGTGTTTTGACAGCTTACCATGTGCTCGGAGTCGCGTGTCTTCCCCCGCCCATCGTTACCTTGTTTCTCTAACTTGACCCTGATCTTCCTCACTTGGTTCTCTCTGCTTTCTATCCTCTATGCTGTTCGCCTGTTCCTGCGTTGGTTGCTTCCCTTTATATTCCTCTCGTTTTCTTTGTTGGGTGTCATACCGTTAATGTTATGTCCTTCCGGCTGCCCGTGGGAATACCGTCAGTAATAATAATAATCAGTAAATGAGATCACCCTGTCCTTCCAGGCTCAAGAGCTGATGGTTTTTTCTCATCTGTATATGCAGAGTCTGTCCCAGCGACCACCGGACCGGCCGCTCTCACGCCTTCATGGAGGGCCACGCTCACATTTTCTCCTGTTGGCTGCTTTTGAGGATTTTCCCTGATGTCAAGCAGATATTATTTTTTTTTGGTGAATTTTTCACAACAGCGAGATTTTGTTTCCCAAGATTTTTTTCCTGCTATCGAGCAGGTTTGTGTTTTTTGTGTGACTATTCCTGCTATCAAGTTCTTTCTAATAAACCTGAGTGACACTGCATCCTGAGAAATATTCATTAATGAACACCTTGAAAATCATCTTGAACAAAGCACAATCTATAGGGCTTCCAAAAGGCTCTAAGGGGTCGCCAGAAGATCTTATAGAAATAATTTGACAACTTAATGTTTAATGAACTTTCTTTTCCATTTTTATATGAATTTCAAGTTTCGTCTCTTTCTAGTGAGGTGTCGAGTGAGGACAATTTTACATTTATATTTAGGCATTTAGCAAAAGTAACATACAAGGAACCAAGGAGACAATGAAGCAGTAAATAGCGGAGATAATGACAGGTTTAAGTGCTACAACGAGTTTACTATGTTACACAAGGTAAGATAAAACATTTAGGAGGGAAGAATGAAGTTTTTTAAGAGGTTTAAGTGGGTTAGGTGAAGACGTTTTTCAAAGATAGAAACTAAGGCTGCCAATGTGTTCTAATGGGCATCGAGGAACTAATGCAGGTGGTGCGAGAACCATTAGTTTCCCTTTTGGGATGGCACCATAAGGCGTCGCTCGTTAGAAGAGCGCAGGGTTCTGGAAGGCCAGATTTACGCCCGTAAATCAGCGGTTGCAGGTAGAAGGTTGCTTGAGGAGAGCTGGGAATTAAATAGTAGCTGCTATGATGAGCCAATGTACCTTGAAGGAGAGGACACCTGACACCTTGACATGCGTTCTTTTCCGTTGTAAGATCTGCAGAGTAACATATAGAAACGTATGTCACAGGGGAACATTGCTCTTGTCTTTACTTAAAAGTCCATTCCTACATTTACAAAACTCATTAACATGTACTGCTCGTTGCTTCACGTCCAACCCCCAAAGCCAAATTTATGTCTTTAACCTGAAAAAACTGCAACTATTGCACATGAATTTGTTAAAACTTTTATAAGATATTATGTCCACCTTACAGCGCAGCAGTCTTTGTGGTGCACTTCACAAAGTCATCCTTTTGGCAGGCCGCTGTATCCAGCTGCAACCTGCTAGCCACTTCTCCGCTTCACAATGCTCCTGGCCGCAGCCCTCCATGCAGCAGCAGCCTCAACCTTTACAAGCTGTTCTGGCAGGGCGAGTTTATAATTATGCAATTGCCATGAGCCGCGTCACTGCGTAAGTACGTCTCCATCATCAACACAGCTGCACTGGTAAATGAGTATACCTTCCATCTCTTTTAACCTGTCCACCTGTCTATGGCCAGCATGCCTGCTACTAAGCTGGAGCGTGAGACCTCCACTCCCGGGCCGACCCAAGCATGATTTTAACAATTTAAAGAGTGATCAATGTTACAGTTTATTTAAATACAAGAAATTATTAAATGGCATTATCATGAATTGCTTTTGCCAGTTTCAAAAGTTCTAAAAGTAGCAGTAAACAGATGGTTTTCTTTGAACAATAGGCACCTGTGTTTAGTTTCTAAAGAAATCTTGGTTGTGAACTGTTCAGGTGAAGACATGATTGAGGAAGTCCCTGGACCTGAATGAATGATTCAATAATTGCTGTTCCCTGCTGGCCGTTTCTAATCTTAAAACATTAAGTGATTTTTCAGTATAATTCATTCTAACTTTATGCACATTCCTTTAATTTCATAGGTGCAAGTATTTGACAGTTAAAATACTTCTTTACACTGAAATACTCTGGCTGGTATTTTAATCGTTGCACTTAAACAGCATTAGTATGTCCGTGTAAGGTAAAGTCACGGCACACACTCTAATGAAGTGAAGTGACGTGTGGCAAAGTATGTTGTCCCAAACTTGGAATTTGTGATCTGTATTTAACACTTCCAAGTGTACAAACACAGTAAGTGGACGAACACCACACACCCCCACACACCCCCACACACACCCATTGACTGATATATTAGCAAGAGTCTTTAAGACATTCTTGAAATTTTGTGTGTCATGCATTACCCTCTTGAAATAACAATGTTTTCCCTCAAACCTCATTGTAGAAAGTTTGACTAGAGGCCCGAAACCCTTGATCAGTTCTAGGTAATGTTCAACGTAATGGTGTTTTGGTCTGAGCTTAAAATCTGGAAACATAGCTTTAAGAGCCTGTGATCACTTATTTTGGTCTGCAGGTAATGGGGGGATTCCATTGTGAAAGAAAGAGATAACACAAGCTGAACAATTTCTTTAAGGTCCATTATGATGTCCCTTATTTAATCACCTTCTGGGACCTTATTTCCTATCATCAAGGGTAATAATCTCAGCAAAGCGGAATTTTCATGTCCAATTCTTCCAATACTTTGGTATTGGTTTTGGCTTATCAATCTTATTAAAATGCTGATACGGAAATGTGCGGATCTTTGTGTTTAGATATTCAAGGGTGAAATATTTTCGTTATAATGCCAACTCAACAGGTACAGCCCCCTCAAACAAATTGTGCAGAATGTTTGATGGGAAACGCTTCAGGGCCTTGTTAAGAGGACACTCCCCTAAAACATCAAAATTAGCTATATTACCTCCATGAACAACATTTTGGACATGTAGATCATAACTTTCCTTCTCTCTCATGCTGAACTCTCCTTCCGAAACTTCGCTGATCTGTATTTGGTCTGTAGAACAACAACAGAATCTGCAGACATATTTTCCTCTGAAAGACTGCACAAAGCCTGCAAGACAATGCGCAGAGGGTAGTTGCTTCTTACAAAAGTCTTTCTTCGCTTACAAGTGGACAGCTCTGCACCTTCTTATGTAACACTGACAAAAACATTACTTTTCATGATACCTTCCAATATATAATTGAGAAGGACATCACTGATGGACTGTTCATGTTTTTGAAGAACCATAATAATAGTCTCTAACAAGAGGTTTTGACAGTGAGCGTAACTACAACAAATTGTCAATAGTGTCTAGTATAGCTGTCTTGGAAACATGAAGAATACTGTGAATTTTTAAGAACAAAGATGACAAGTTGACTCAAGAGGACTTCAGTCGGGACTTTCAATCTCAGGAGGATTCTAAGGAGAGTCGGCAGCTTCAACTTGACTTGGAATGGAGGAGCTGTTAGTCTCTGTTAAGATGATATAACTTGAGACATGAGGATCAGTATCTGGCTGATTCCTACTTTTGTGGGCATTAAAAGAGGTATACACATTACTGTGATATTGACAGTTTTTAAATGGACAGTCCACCATCTCATGTTGTTGTAAATGTGTTCTTATATGACCAAGAACAGTCTTCCCATTAAATGGCTACTTGAATCCACATTTAGGACAGATGTATGAAACACTCTCCATTAAATTTTCATCATGCTCCATCTCAGTGTGTTTTCGTGATAAGTGTATTTTTAATGCATTTACAGTCTGAAAAGTGAATTTTTAATGCATTTACAGTCTGAAATGTGCTGACACAGTCCTCATGAACACATCGTAATGGACTGACTGATGAAACATTGCTATGATGTAAACAATAATGTTCCAATACATGTGCAGCACAAAGTTTGCACACGCAAACCATTAGATCTTTATACTTGTTCTTAGATGTTCAACATACCGTACTTATACACTTTGTTGGTGTGCTGATTCAGCTTTAACCTATAACAAATACAAACGTTAGTTATGCTGCAATGTTCACCAAAACCAATATCAGTGTATATTCAACTTTTTTTTTTAGAAAAAATGGTCAATAACAGAAAATAAATATTTTATACATTAACTTCATGTACAACTAAAACAGTGTGTAATGCATTTATCCGTTTGGTACACTAAGAGTTGAATTAAACTCATAAACAATATAAAAAAAGAGGCAATAACTTTAAGGGTAAAATAAAGCAAGAAAAGTGTTTTAATATTGAAACTGAGATCAGCTTAAAAAATAACTTTTAACGTTACTTGTAAGGGCATACTAAATGTCCACTTTTACGACACCTTTATTTGTGCTGACATAACTTTATGCAGATAACTTAATCGTAAATGAGAGTTAAATGTAGTGATATCAGATAACTTACCAAATCAACCCAAAGTTAAATATAACAGCAGAGAATTAGAACAGAAAATGTGAGACTAATGAACTTTTTACCATTTTTAAGTTGTAACAACCTATTTTCTTTATCAAGCCTTTATTGTTCTTACAGTGTAGAGCAACACCGCTGCGTCAGTGGAGAGAGGGGCAAAGCAAAATTGCTGCGGCATTGGAATTTGGGTGAAAAGCTCCTGTGGAAGCAAACTGTTGTGTCCGCGGAATGTGGGTGCAAGGCAAGGTAGTGTAGGGTGGGTACAAAGCTCCTGCAGGAGCTACATTGCTAATCGACAATATATGTAAGTTTAGCAGCAGTGTCGCTCTAGTAAGAGCTTTGCACCCACTCTCCATTACCACAACCTTGTTGCTCTCACAGCCACAGCAGTGTTGCTATCAGTTATTTTCCAGTTACGCTGTAATCTCTTAAGTTTTCTGTCTCTTTCAGATACAGTAGTGTTGCTCGATCCCGTTAAACTTAATCTGCTTAGAGCTTAGCGTGTTTAGGGGTCATTTAATGCTCTTACTGTGCGTTCACACCGCAAGCCATCCCGCCGCCTCTGGAGCAGAAAGTTTTTAGATGCTCTTGACGTTCTTGACACTTTGCACACACACATAAAGAAACACATCATAAACTCAAGATTTCAGGCATTTTGAGTCAAACATCACTCAATTAATTCGTGTCCCTGTTTATGTTCATGTATAACTGAAAATATTTATATAATCAACAAGTAATAATTAATTTCTCCTCTCCTCTGCATGGGAACTAATGTAGTCAGAACTAAAGTTAAACCTGACTGTGTTCTCTTGACACTTCTGCTTCTTGATTCGTTGCCGCTCTAGCGCGTCATATCTCATTACCATAAAGATAAACTGATTGTCAAGGGAGGTGCAGGCCTTACCACGCCGCGCGGCTCACATACACAAAATCTATTAATAATCAATCTCTCTTCGCCTTATAATTCCCTGTTCCTAAGCATCAACAATCTAATAACACTGTGCGAATTTTCCATCTATTATCATGACATCAACCAAGCTATGACCATGATCACATAAGATGGTTGCGGTGCAAGGCTGCCTTTAATTAATGCCAATCCACCCTGGTTTATGGCATTTATTCGGTATATACTGGAACGCTAAATTCTACTTCTCCATACTTCTAGCCTTGGGTTGTAGAAGCAGCTCAAAAATATTTGACACACTGTCAGTTTATTTTCTGGATTCTATTAAACAATTATGCATGAATATACATTATCCACCTGCTAATTTGTTTTCTTGTCATTTCTCGCCGATCAAAGCTGCACATCTTGTCACAGTGCAAAAATGTTTAGTGGATCTTGGAAATGCTCTTCCAAGGAGAAAACCCTGGGGACCAAGTAAATCCATTGAACTTCTAGGCATTCATTTGAACTCCACTAAATTTCAGGCTTTACTCCCAAAAGAAAACATCCTCATTGCTAAACATCAAAAACTATTCTTAACTCGAGTTACTGTCTATTCTCAGACACTTAATTTTAGAATACACATGATTCCGCCAGGGAGCCCATTCATCGCTCCCTGCTGCTCCCTTGCATTCTCCGTACATTCACTTGAGAATCAGTTTTCCTTAACAAATCCCTGTAGCAATAAACTCAAGACTCTTGATTCTTCCATAAACTCTTATTCCTATTCCTCTCCACTTGTGCTAGCATCCGAAAAGTGGTGCAACTCTACTTCTATAGGCTCTCCAAAACTAGCAGGAAAGTTACAGCGAGATATGTTTACCTTGTCTAGGTTGGCAAAGTCACGTTGCCAGCTCTCCCACCTTGCCCTCAGTGTTTCTGGCAGAGAATCATCCCAGTTGATACCTTGGTGACACATTTCCTGCAGGATCCTTTTTCCGTGGAGCACATATGGCGCCAGGAAGCCAAGGGGACTGTAGATGGATGCAACAGTTGATAAGATACCGCGATGTGTTGCTGGTTGGTCTTTTAAAGTGTTGTCAAATCTGAAACAGTCCCTTTCAACGTTCCATTGGATGCCTAAGGCCCTTTCTTGTGGCATGTCTTTGAATATTAGATCCTTTGTTTTTATCTCTACTGCACATCCAGACAGTGGGATGCTTTGTAGAACAGCAGGGCTATTTGAGATAAATTTGTGTAAACGGAGCCCTCCTTGCTTGCATATCTGTGTGGCCTCTTGTGCGAGCTGTACTGCCTTTTCAACTGTGTCTGGGCTTGTGACTCCGTCATCCACATAAAAGTCATTTTTCATGAACTCAGATCCTACAGGGTATGTGTGACAGTTTTCTTTAGCCAAGTACTTTAGTCCGTAATTTGCACACCCTGGGGATGATGTCGCTCCGAAAATATGTACCTTCATTCTGTGTACCCGTGGCTGTGTCTCTATATTGCCGTTGTTCCACCACAGAAAACTCAGGTAATCTCTGTCGCACCGCTGGACATGAAACTGGTGGAACATCTTCTCTAATCACACATTAGAGCAACAGGATGTTGTCTGAACCGTAGGAGGATGCCAGTTAGATTGTTAATCAGGTCTGGCCCTTGCAGAAGATGATCGTTTAGACTTGTACCGTTATGTTTGGATGAACAATTGAACACAACACGAAGTTTAGTGGGTTTTTTGGGGTGATAAATCCCACGATGGGGAATGTACCATTGTTCACATTGTTTTCCTTAATTGTGTACTTCTTCGACGTCATCCCTTTCGATAATGTCTTCCATGTAAGTTATATAGTCTCTTTTGTACTCTTCATCTTTGTTAAACTTTCGTTTTAAGTGTTCGAGTCTGGTTTCAGCAAGCTTTCTGTTGTTGGGTTAGTGTGGCCTTTGTCTGAATGGCAGGTGCATCTCAAAGTGTTCTTGTTCTTTTTTCCTTATTCCCTCTTAGAGCTTGTCCAAAAAGATGAGATCCTCTTGTGAGATTGTTTTGTCGCTTGCCTTTGTGTCCTTGAAATCTGACTCTAGCACATTGATCACGTCCATGGGAGTTAAAGGGGGTAAATCTTTATTGTGATTCTATGACACAAACTTGACTGAGTTTTATTAAGCTCTGGTGTGGAGCCACCAACGATACTCCATCCTAGGTCTGTGTGGATGGCATATGGCTCCTCACCTTCTCCTAGTAGAACTTGTCTTGGAGCTAAAGATCTGGGACAGTTAAATCCAATAAGGAGTCCAACATCACATTCTCAGAACAGGTGGTATCTTATCAGCAATTTCTGTCAGGTGGGGCCATTGTTTTGCAGTGTCACTAGTGGGTATGTTGTCGTAGTTTACAGGAATAAAGTCTTTGGTATATGAGGGGGGTAGGTCCATGCAAATGTCTGAGTCATAACCTCTCACACGCAATCCAGATACTCTGTGACTCTTAACAATAGAGTGAACACCAAGCATGGTCGTTAGCTTTAACTTTACAGAGTGATTGTCTGCTCGTAGGTGGTTGCTTGATTCTTCACAGACAAATGTGCTGTCACTTTGTGTGTTTAATAGTGCGTAAACTAATTCCTCTTAAGACGGGCTCTGAACTGTAGACAACCATACAGGAATGATCATAGATGTGCTACTTGACTGACCCACCTTAGTAAAGTTGAAAGCTGCGACTGCCGCAGTTTCCTTTGAGTGCTTGGCGCGGTGTCGTCCGAGCTTCGAGACCTTTCATATGCCTTGTGATTGTCATTGTGCAGACAAGTGGGATGCCTTCCTTTGCAAATGACCCACCTTAAAGCATCCATAGCACAGTTCATTGTCCTTAACATATGTGCGCTTCTCTTCTAAGGGCTGATCTGAGAAGTTACGGCACTTTGACAACTGGTGTTTTTCATCTTTGCAAAACATGCATGGTACCATTAGATTTATGCTACTTGTCCTTGCCTTGTTGTTTTGTACCGTAGTTTGTGTTGTAAGGACTTGTGCGGATCTGTTTGGTTTGAAGTCCTTTGTGGTCCTTTTCTCATAGGGTGAGCTGCATGAGTGAAGAGCATATGAAGAATGACCGGGTTGCAAGTGATTTCTGCCTCGACTGCCACAAATTGTGCAAAATCCTTAAAGGAGGGAAAATCCTTGCCGTTTATAAGTGTAACTGTGACCTGGCGGTTCCAAAGGGCAGCCAGCCAGTCAGGAACTTTCTGCAACAACTTTTGATTTTCCTCACAGTCACTTAGTATCTCTAGGCCATTTACATATGGTGTGGCTTGGAGACATGCATTTAGAAAGTCTGAAAATGTCCTTAATCCTTCTGCGTCTTTTGAGCTTGTTTTAGGCCATTTAGACAGTTTATCTCTGAAAGCTCTCTGGACAACAAAAGTCTGTCCATAATGTGGTCAAGCTTTTGCAATGCATCCCTGTATGCCTCTTCATCACTGCGATAGAATGTCCCTTCAAGACATTTTTGTGCTGGGCCTGTGACATACCTTTTAAGCAAGTGAAGTTTATCAGCAGGAGAGATGCCTTTGCAGTCCACAAGTGAAGAGAATGAAGCCTTCCATTCAATGTAGGTTATCGGATCTCTGCTGAACACTGTGGGCATTGGCATTCGGTTTATGGCTATACTATTTTGAATTGCTTGGGCCAACTGAGAAATGTCTGTGGGAGTTGCTTGAGTGACCATTTGAGGGTTTGGGTTGTTCACCTTGTGATTTGACATATGCATAGACACACTGTTTTGAGGCATTAATAGAGGTAAGCCACTAGAGGGAGCTGCTGCTTCATTAATGTATTGGTGGTCAACAGAGAAAAGCATTTTAATCGGTTGTATTTACTGATTGTCCATATCCATGTTAATTTCTCTGTTGTAAATCTCAAGTTTAGTGCGAGCAGCTTGCATTTCCTTTTCTGCCATTAAACGCTCAGGTTCATGTTCTATATCTTTCATTTTTTTCTTTTGTTTAATTTCCACCAGCACAATTTTAGATTCTGCTTCCTTTGCAGCAGCATCCATCCTTTAGGCAGCGTTTGCTTGAAGTGTCAGACTGTTTACCGCCACTAGACTGAGAGGCGGTGCCGTAGATGGAGGGGGCGTACTGGTGTGACAATAGCTGATGAAGGCGTCGTCTTTCTCTATCTGCTTCAAAATCACTAAGTATTCATTAAGCATTTTCGTAATGTCCTTAGTTACTGATTCACAAGAGTCCATTTTGCGTCTAGTGTCAGGGGATGGCACAGTATGCTCCCTTATTTCACTGTACAACTTCATGTTATTCAAACCCCTTTCAATATCATCGGCCATTGCACACAATTTGTGCTCTGATAAGTCAGTCTTTAGGCTTTCTCTGGATGTTCTGATTAGCCCTTTCCATTGTTCATAGAGACTTAGCAGTTTTTTGTCCTTTTTATTCAGTTCGTCTTTTTGGTAGGCTAGCATTTTCTCCGTTAGCACATTAGTCCGCTCTGAACGCTTGGGTAATGACAACTCGGTCGCAGCTTCCATTTTATGGAGTTCAGCTAATTGTTTTTCTTTGCATTTAATATCATCCTTTATTGTCTCCTTGATGTAATAACGCTCTCGTTTCAGTGATTTTGGTTTGTAGCTTACGTGTTTGCTCATCGATGCCATCCAGTTTCCGTGTTATTGTAGCTTGCATCCGTTGCACTTAGCATCCGTGGGCCGCTCGCTGTAGTAGCACACTGTAGTAGCTTGCAGCTGTTGCCCTTAGCAGCCGTGGGCCGCTCGCTGTAGTAGCACACTGAGGCGAAGCTCTTACTGTAGCAGGCCTATCGAACAAGGATGAGACTTTTACTGATGGTTTTATGATGTTTAATCCTTTATGAACCTTAATCCATTCACCACATCACCAACGTAAGAGCTGAAATGTATGCAAAACATGTAATTGATCAGCTAACATGGTTCACATTCACAAATCTTACATTTTGCACCAAAACTAACATATTAACAAAAAAAATGCTAATATCTCAAATGATTTTACATACCTTTTGCCTCTTCAGAGGGGCCGCAAGTATAAAAGTGAAGTTTTAACACGGCTCCGTGTCAAAGTTATTGCCGTACTTGCGATGAGCTATGTGTTATAAACAGCACTAACCAGGGAACCAGCTTCCAGAAGCAAAACAAAGGCATTTTAAAAACACCCATTTCAATGCATAACATTTCAAAATAAAAGACCTTTTTCTGCAACAAATATACTTGTGGTTATTTACAAAAGAGGTGCTTCCAGAAGTCATAGATCCTCTTCTGACTATTATTAACTCCTCATTGTCGTTAGAATAATGTCCCCAAATCCTTCAAACTGGCTGTTATTAAGCCTCTCATCAAAGAATCACAACTTGAGCCCAACAATCTAGTTAATCATAGACCAATCTCAAATCTCCAATTCTTGTCCAAGATACTGGAAAAGTTATTATCATCACATTTATACTCCATTTTAGAGAAAAGGGATATCTGTGAGGATTTCCAGTAAGGATTCAGACCGCATCATAGTACAGACACTGCTTTCCTTAGAGTTACAAATGACCTGCTCCTTTCATCCGAACGTGGATGTATCTCCCTATTAGTGCTATTGGATCATAGTACTGCCTTTAACACAGTTGTCCATAACATTCCTTTGCATAAATTGAAGTGCATTAGCATGGCTTAAGTCGTATGTATGTCAGGTAGTCACAACTAACTGACAAAGTGTCAGAGATGGGTCTTGAACCCGGGTCTCCCAGTCATAGGAAGCTAATCCTCTACCTCTCTTCCTGAGCCCTTCTCTAAGGAAAGGCTCCTGACATTCCGCTCAATCTATTCCAGTCTACGGTTGGAATCCAGACAGTTGAACTCTCTGATAAGGTCTGGATCTAAGATGTCCCCAACCTGGCGAGAATCCAGCAGTCATCAGACAGTGTATACTAGCTGCCCACCAACAATCTGGAGTAGTGAAGTGGGGTGGATGCGCATAGACTTGGGTAGGAGTAGACTGTATGACACAGGATTTATCTTCCTAAGGATCTTAAAAGGTCCAATGAATTGGGGGGCCAGCTTCATAGACTCTAGATGAAAAGGAAGATCCTTAGTTAACAACAACACCCACTGATCCTGACGTAGTAATGGCCCGATTCTACGGCGCCGGTTGGCCTGTTTCTGCTGCCGTTAAGATGCTATTTTTAAGGCAGTATGTGCTTTTCGCCAGGCCTGGCGGCACCTCTGAACCTCCAGTTCCTGCTCAGGAAACAACTATGGGGTTAACCCAAATCGACATTCAAAAGGAGACATGCCCAAGGATGAATGGTGTAGGGTGTTACGAGCGAACTCAGCCCAGATCAGACAGGAGCTCCACGTGCTTTGGTTATTGCAGATCAGGCACTTGAGAGTCTTCTCTATCTCCTGGTTAACTCCTATGTCTGACCATTAGAATGAGGGTGGAATCCCAAAGACATACTGATGGATACTCCAATAAGACAGCCAAACGCCTTCCAAAACTGGGAAGTAAATTGCGACCCCCGATCAAGGACCATTTCCTGAGGAAACCTGTGGATCCTGAAGATGTGCTGCATCATGAGGTCTGCCGTCTGACAAGCTGTGGGGATCTTAGGCAGAGGTATCAGATGACATGCTTTTAAGAATCTGTTTTCCACCACCAAGAGGACTTTATTACCTTGCGATTTAGGAAGTCCAGTAACAAAGTCCAAAGAGATGTGAGACAATGGACGTCTCGGGATTGGTAAAGGGTGAAGAAGACCTTGAGGGTGGGCTTTAGGTTCTTTGTTTTGGGCACACACAACACAGTCAGACACAAATCTTATGACATCCGCCTGCATACTGGGCCACCAGAACCATGTCTGCATTCGCTTCAAAGTTCTTGTAACTCCAGAGTGACCCGAAAGAAGAGATGCATGTCCCCACTGCAACACATCAGATCGTACAACATTAGGAACAAAAAGGCGACCTGGGGTGCCACTACCTGGGTCGGTCGGCTGATGTTGAGCCTTCTTTACCGCCAACTCTATTCCCCACTGAACCCCTGTCACCACCTTGGAGCTGAGAATGATGGCCTCGGTTCTGTCCTCCACCTCTGGCGTGTCAAACTGTCTTGAAAGGGCATCAGCCTCAGAGTTCTTAGAGCCTGGTCGATAAGAGAGGATGAACTCGAAGCCATTAACAAAGGAGAGCCCATCGGCCTGCCATGGATTAAACCTTTTAGCCTCCCGTATGTATTTGAGGTTCTTGTGATCAGTCCTAAAGATGTATGGGTGTTCGGCCCCTTCCAGACAGTGTCTCCATTCCAAATTCACTGCCAGAAACTGTCATAGTGCTTTGCTGGGGTGAGTCGATGTGAAAAAAAGGCACAAGGATGAAGCGTACTGTCCCTCATGGCTCTTTGAGACAAAAAAGCTCCCACTCCAACATCTGACGTATCCACTTCAACTACGAAGGGCAACTCTGAATCGGAGAGGGTCAGGATGGGTGCAAAGGGGAATCTTCGCTTGAGCAGCTCAAAAGCTTGATTAGCCCTTTCGGTCCATTGGAATTGCCTTGAGGTCTTCTTAGTAAGGACTGTAAGGGGTTCTGCAACGAAGCGGAAATTTCTTATAAATCTCCTATAAAAATTTGCAAAACCAAGAAAGCGCTGTACCTGTTTGACAGAGCACGGCTGGGACCAGTTCAGGACTGCATGGGTCTTGCCAGGATCCATCTGAATGCTACCATTGGAGACAATGAACCCAAGGGAGGAGACAGTTGATACATGAAACATACATTTCTCCACCTTCACAAAGAGGTTGTTCCTTAACAATTGAGACAAAACCTGCCGGATCTGCTGGACATGAGGTAACAACGAGCGAAGATTAAGATGTCATCAAAATTAACAAACACAAATTGGTCAAGCATATCTCGTAGCGCAGTCAAAGCTTTTCAAAACAAAAGAAAGTAAGCACAAAGGCAACTGCGAAGTAGTGATTAAGTCTGCTATAACTCAGGAAATCCACAGAGGGTGTGCTCAAGACTGAACACAGCTCAATGAAACTGCCCAACTTAAATAGGGCAAAATACAGGTGGAATACATTTACTTGATTTGCAGTAAAGTGTTATAAAGAGTTCACAGAAGGTGCCACCTAGTGGCTGGTAGAGTAATTGCAGGAGGGAGCAGACAGCTCTCCCTAGTGGCTTGGAGAGTCATTACAAAAGGGATCAGACAGTGCTTCCTAGTGGCTTGGAGTGTCATTGCAGGGGGAGCATTACAGTAACCGACCGTCATCAATTCATAGCAGTTATTGAAGAGCTATCATATCGATCACAAGTGTAGTTTGGAGTACCTCTAGGCTCAGTTCTTCACGCTATACATGTTACCTTTGGGAGTTATTATCAGGCGAAAGCTTTCACTGTTATGCTGATGACACTCAGCTCTATATTTCCTCAGTCCCAGTGAAGCACACCAAACACACCCCTAATTCTTATGGACTTTGTTGCAGCCTGGAATTGACCTGCTGGTTTCGTCTGGTCGGAGTAGAACTGGTTCCCCAACCTCCCTAGTTCTCTCCCCAAGCCAGGAGATCCAGGCTATACCCAGATCAGAGTACCATTGCAGTCACCCGGATTCAGTATGTATCGAGACCAAATGGTGGATCGGGAACCAGAAAAGCCCTCTACAGCCCTGAAAGATAGCAGAGACCAAAGCAACTAGAGCCCTGAATACAGATCCCTACAAAGACCTTGCCTCAGATGACCATCTGAAAGACCCTAGGATACAAATGATTCTTCTAACTAATTTAACATAGTCGAAATGCAATGTTTCTTTTTACTTATTTATTTATTTATTCCTCTTGGCATACGCTTTTATCCAGAGTGACTTACAAGTATGTGCAGCTGCCGAGTATATTATCACTGCAATGCAACAGGGGTAATTGCCTTGCTCAAGAACACTTCATTCATTGTCTGCTGGAAGTGAGATTTGAACCCACAACTTTCTACTTATAAGACCAACTCTCTAACCACCAGTCTACGGCTGATGATATTAAACAAAAACATTCAATCAAAGTCCTCGTTTCCTAACAAAATGTTAAGCAAAATTATTTTTCTTTTAACTTTTTGCCAATGCAAAAATCGAAATCATTTCTCATTACTCCGATCATAAAGTAAACTTACCGCTTCAACAATTGGTGTAATGGCTATGCACGCAAAATCCCAACCGGAAGTTATGGGGAAGTCATGGCCTAGTGGTTAGAGAGGTTTGACACCTAACTGTAGGGTTCAAGTCTTGGGCCGGCAATATAACTGAGCAATGAAACGAACCCCCAGCTGTTCCTGGGTGCTGCAGCCCACTGGGATCTGATAGTGTGTGTGCGTGTGTGTGTGCACTGCTGTGTGTGTGCACTCTGGATAGGTTAAATTCTGTCCCAGTTGGACGTAACTGATTGGCTTAACAAACTGTCAGGTTCTGCCTTCTCTTTCTGCAGCTAGTTCTCCATCCTGCTGCCATTGACAAATAATTCCTGCTGCCAGCTGATGATTTTTTCCCCTTCCCCATCTCTTACTGCGAAAAAGAGCTGTTTTTTGGTGACACTTTAATGTCAACATTCTTCAAAGTGCTGCATCAAGTCAGGCTTACGTCTTTTCTTTTGTACGAGATGTAATGAGTCTCACAGGCTTATTATTTATCTGTGATTTTCTTTGCTGTGTATTCCTCACATTAAAATTAGATCCTGTTCAAGGTCAGTAAACTTATCAGTAAAAAAAACTAGTATTGCACTTTATTCAAAATAGCAACAATTCCACACACAAGTGACTGCTTCCTCTAGCCCTGTGCTTAAAAAACAGTACTTAGTAAACAGTAGTCCCACTACTTAGTCATTAAAAGAAAGAAAAAATCAATCGATTACATGTAGATCCTGAACGTATGTATTTGTGTAATATGCTAGTTTCATGAGAAATTTGGACTTCTTTCTGTATATAAAAAAATCAAAGATATTCAATAAAGAATAAAAACAACACAGAACTAAGTGTGCGTATGTTTGTGGTAAATGTTATTGTTTATTGTTAATGTTACTGTTTTAAAATACAAAGACAGGAAAGATTCAACAGTTTTAACAGTTTTGATGAAAATATATTGTGGGTGTACATATCCAACTATAATATACATGAGGTAGATACAGTTCTGCCAATGTTGTGCTTTAAACAAGAATAATGACATGACAAAAATGTACAAATGATTAAATAGAATTCTAGGAAAAAGAGCATGTATATCTAGCTATATAGTAAGGTGATTATATTTTTATTACTTAAAAAACACTTGGCCTGATATTGAAATACTCACATGATACTACTCAAATATGATTTTATAATTTTAAAACACTTAAAGTATGCCCCCTCTGTGTGGATAGAATATGTCTATTCTGTATTAGAAAAATAAAAAAATATCTTAATCCAAATTTAACAAAAATAGCTCTCACAAACTTACAAAAACTAACAAATATCCATCTTTTCTCCTTTATCCTCTGTTTCTTTTCACTGGTCTAAAGTTGGCCTGACCTTCGACATTCGATATTTGCAAATCTAGGGACTGTCTCTAAAGTTACATGTTAAACTACTATACACTTCTCTAACGTCAATAGCATGCAAGGAGAATGACTAACAGTCATGAACAACTGTCAACTGTTCATCCAGATGTCAGCTATAATGCACACCTTTTATATTGTTCATAATTAATAAAATAAACTGTAAATCATGTGTCAAATATTGCTATATTTCATTACCGATTGGGTTCCAATCTAAAATATGCCATAACTTGAAGCTCAATAGCATTTGAACAGAATGACTCACATTTATAAAACATACTGTAAAGTGTTCATCTAGGTGTCAGCTATAATGCACACCTTTTATATCTTTCATAATTATTAAAATAAACTGTAAATCATATGTAAAATATTGCTATTTTCATTATCGAATGGACTTAAGTACATATTTAAAGCTCAATAGCATTTGAACAGAATGATTCAAATTCATAAAACATACTGTAAAGTGTTCATCTAGGTGTCAACTATAATGCACACCTCTCATATTTTTCATAATTATTAAAATAAACTGTAAATCATACGTAAAATATTGCTATTTTTCATTACTGAATGGACTTAAGTACATATTTAAAGCTCAATAGCATTTGAACAGAATGATTCAAATTCATAAAACATAATGTAAAGTGTTCATCTAGGTGTCAACTATAATGCACACCTTTTATATTTTTCATAATTATTAAAATAAACTGTAAATCATACGTAAAATATTGCTATTTTTCATTACTGAATGGACTTAAGTACATATTTAAAGCTCAATAGCATTTGAACAGAATGATTCAAATTCATAAAACATAATGTAAAGTGTTCATCTAGGTGTCAACTATAATGCACACCTTTCATATTTTTCATAATTATTAAAATAAACTGTAAATCATACGTAAAATATTGCTATTTTTCATTACTGAATGGACTTAAGTACATATTTAAAGCTCAATAGCATTTGAACAGAATGATTCAAATTCATAAAACATAATGTAAAGTGTTCATCTAGGTGTCAACTATAATGCACACCTTTCATATTTTTCATAATTATTAAAATAAACTGTAAATCATACGTAAAATATTGCTATTTTTCATTACTGAATGGACTTAAGTACATATTTAAAGCTCAATACCATTTGAACAGAATGATTCAAATTCATAAAACATAATGTAAAGTGTTCATCTAGGTGTCAACTATAATGCACACCTTTTATATTTTTCATAATTATTAAAATAAACTGTAAATCATACGTAAAATATTGCTATTTTTCATTACTGAATGGACTTAAGTACATATTTAAAGCTCAATACCATTTGAACAGAATGATTCAAATTCATAAAACATAATGTAAAGTGTTCATCTAGGTGTCAACTATAATGCACACCTTTCATATTTTTCATAATTATTAAAATAATATTGAGCTTCAAATTATGGCATATTTTAGATTTGAACCCAATCTTTAATTTGATCTTTAATAAAAAATAGCAATATTTGACATATGATTTACAGTTTATTTTATTTTTTGTTCATCGTTTTTCATATGTTGTGGAAACATTTATCATTACAAACAAATACTTTATCAGTATATATATAGTTTAATCATTATAAATGTCTCTTTTGCAGATAGTCGTGGCAGCTCCTGTACAGCAGGTGGCAGTAATGCGCGTCACGATGACTGCATACGTCAGTCGGACAGGAACAGTCTGTGGGAAGGACACAGCAATGGCGGCGTGTATGCGCCTCGGGCGCGGGGTTTTGACATTAATAGGAAAGAATGCATTTATCTCGCAGAGTAAATTAACGACGCACAGTAAGTCTGGATGGACTTCGGGCTTCAGATATGTGTGTCAGTCTCCGTCAGTTTGTGGTAAGTTTGTTGTCATATAAGAAGGACGCAGTTGATGGTTGAGCACTGTTGGTTTATACTCGTCTCAGTAGATTCCTCACTTTATAGAAAGCGATTGATTAACTGTTGACTGCACTGCTTGTTTCTCTCGTGTGCTGTCAGATGAAGGCGATGTGTAGTGCAAGAGATGCGAGCAGTTCATGTTCGACTGTCTTAACATCCTTCAGTCTGCTTTCCTTCATGCTTTAATAGACAGAATTTAGTCTGACACACAAAATGTTAAAATGAAAAGATAATGCAATGTTGGACCACATTCATTCTGTCTGTCTTGTGTGTCTATGTGTCTGTCTGTCTGTCTGCCTGCCTCTCTGTCTGTCTGCCTGCCTGTCTGTCTGCCTCTCTGTCTGTCTGTCATTGCTAGACACGCCCACTGTCAGACACGCCCACGCCCATTGTCAGACACGCCCACTGTCAGACACGCCCACGCCCATTGTCAGACACGCCCACCGCCATACACGCCCGTGTCCTTTGCAAGACACGCCCATGTCCATGGCAATATTAAATATAAAAGAGAAAATAAGACTCTGGGGTCTCTAAAAATGAACAACTAAGCTTCCTTTTCTAGAAAAAAATATTTTTATTTTTTAATTGCTTAGAATGCAATGCATAAATCAAAAATAAACATTTAATTACTACCCATTGTTTCTCTGTCTGTACTTTTACTGTGAACAATGAAAATAATGTTGACAGATGAATTAAGTGCATTTAAGTGCCATTCATTTGAGGTTTTAAATAAAGCATTTTCTGAGATACAAAAGCAAATAAAATTTATTTTCAAATTACTTAAAGTATCAAAACCAAGGCATACATTAAAATAAATAATAATACAAAGACACTGCCTTTTAGTCATGCAACTTAACTTTCAGAACTAAAAATTAACTAAAAGTTCTGAATATAAGCCTTTACTGTCATTGAATGCTTTGTTTTTAAGATACATGGACAGAAATTTGGGACAAGAGTCCATGCATGGATTCATACTGAGTGATTTAAGCCTATATATTTATAAGAATATAATTCTCTCTCTCTCTCTCTCTCTCTCTCTCTCTCTCTCTCTCTCTCTCTCTCTCTCTCTCTCTCTCTCTCTCTCTCTCTCTCTCTGTATTTAAGTCTTTAAAGGAGCTTATAGCATGTAATTGAAATGTAGAAAGGTGAGAATGTCAACATGCTCAGAACTAAGGCTTGCCCTGCACTTTGAAGCAATGTTTCCTGCTGCTGAAAACAGACGGTCTGATCCCGAACCTCCTATTTGTTTCTTCTCTTTGCTCATCGCCACTGTTATCGCTCCCTTCCGTTTTTCATCCCGCGCCCTCAAATCAAAACACCGCTGACTCCTTGCGTCTCCTTCCGCTTTGTGGGTGACGTAAACGCGTTGTGTCTCGTAAAAAAAATAATTGCGAATGCTCCTGACGTGAGCTTTAAAATAAATTAAAAGAGACTTCGAGGCAGAGGAATTTGCCTCGATCATTTTTTGTTATCGAGTAACACGAGTTACTCGAGGAATCGTTTCAGTCCTACTGCAAAGACATGTGTTTTTTTCTAAAAATGCTTACTATGTGATATGAGGTTTGAAATATAGAGATTCATTCATTAAAAATGGAACTTAGTGAAAATTATTTAAATTAATTTTTATTAGCCTTCACATCGCAAAGGTATTTAAGGTCTTGTGCCGGGTTGTATAAAGCACCTGAAGTGTTTTTTGCCACTAAAAACTTAAGCCAAACCAGCAGCACACAACGGAAGCAGTATACAAATTTTAACCTTAGTTGAATATTTTTAAAACTATTCATTTTAGTTGTATACACTAAGCGTGCCAGATTCTGTGCCATACTACGTTGTAAAGCATATTGCATAGATTCTCTGATTTCGTGTGTGTTTTTCACATCACAAAAATTATGATAGGGCCCTACCTTTGACACAAGGTCATCCTATTGTGAAGAGCCATCAGCCTCCATGATGTGTTTACATTTCTTCAGAGAGTGCACTTCCATCATGTGGTTGGACAGTAGAGCCTTAATTATTCTGCCATGTAATGACCATGTTTCTAATAATTAGCAGTTCAAGAAAGTAGTGCTGAAACACTATTGTTATGATTTTTATTTTTGTACCATAAAACGGCTTTTGGAGGCCAAACCGCAAGTCCTAGAGACTTGACATGTGTTCATATGATAGGGCTCAATTTGGGGTTATCAAACTATTAGCCGATTGGCCCATAGGGGCGTTATAGGAGAAAAACTAATTTACGCCAATAACTCCTAAACCATTTTTCACACACCAAAGTGATGGGTATCTTTGGAATCCTTGGCTTAAAACTTGAAAAAATGTTTATCTCTATTTTAATTTCCTCCTGGAATATGCAAATAATTTACAAATTCAACTGTTGCGAACTTTTCCTAGGTTTTTAAGCCTGATCGGAATCAAACCAAGTCAGACCAATTCTGTTAAATGTAAATGTAAATAATTATCGAAGAAAAGTTGACATTTCATTTTACCTTAGATGGGGGCACTAAAATATCCATAGTTAAAAGTGTGCCTAAGACAAAGATGGTTAAAACTTGTTAAAGGTTTGTGATATCTTCATGGGCTTTGGAACATAAATGTAGGAGCTCACTCTGAAGTCAAAGTACAGAGGGTGTGGCAATTCTCTTGGGAAAAAACATCATTTTATTCTATGAAACCTTTTGTCTGACGATCTTGACGTTTGGTATTGTATGTCTTTGTTTCATGTACCAGGACTCTCTGAATGGGCATTTGCGTAGGTTAAAAAAACATGGCCAATCAACCAATTAATTTTGAGTGTCTTTAAGATGGGGTTAACAGTGGTAAATAAAGTTCATTGGGTCAGTTTGTGAAATGGTCTAGAAGATCTGTATAAAATATGAACACAATCGGCCACCATGGGGAAATTGATTTTTTTAATGTTTATAAAAATGACAAACATAAGAAATATGAATGTCATACGATAAGTCTAATCTCATTCCAAATAACTTAGCCTCTAGAAGCACCACTGTCAATAAAACAAGTTTCAAGTTTTTTTGTGCTTCGGCAAACTTGTTATAGGTTTTTGCACAATTGAAACCAAAACAGGGCTGAAATGTTCTGTGGAGTGTGAATATATACATAGTTATTAAAACAAGAAGGAATTTCCAATCACAGAATATCCTAAGTGGCGTTGGTTATTGAACTGATATGTTTTCAACTCATGTACAGTTTGAGGTATATTAATGGGGCTTGAATAGTATGTGTAGAAATTTTGAGAGCATATTCGAAAAATTCTGGCAATCGGCCAATAGGCTGTGCTCTAACAAGACAGTTAACTTTATAAATGCTTAAATAACTATGCAGCCATCAACAGTTATAGGGCTATAACTTCAACTGAGCTTGACAGATGTTTAAGGCAATTGACTCCTGATTCCTGAAAAGTTACAGACTCCAATGACACCATACATGTCACATAATATAAGAGAGCTTAGGCTAGATGACCTCATCGAAAAGGCCTGTCTGCCCAAATCCTGTTATTGATGCTTGAAAAAAATGAAATTGTATTATGATGTAAATTTGAATAAATCGGAAGAATGGCCCGGAAACTCAAGCTTTGGTACCCTCACAATACAGAGTAATGTCATAATACAGATTTCTGTATCGACGGATCCAGATGAACAACATTTACTAGGAATGTGCTGATAGATGATGCCTGACAGATATGATGATGTTCAGCCAATACCGTGATTCCAAAATATGTTTTAATTTCCTAATGTTACTCATGCTGCTCTGTGGTGCGGGTTGCAAATATGACTTAATAACTGTATGAACAGAAGACGCATGGGTGCATTCGAAGCATTGTATAAATAAGATGTGTGTATGTGTAGCCTGTATGATATTTTTTTTATGTGATTGACAGGTGTTGCCCCTTTGAAGGTTCAGATGCCTGCACTCTCACCAACCATGGAGGAAGGAAGCATTGTCAAATGGCTAAAGAAAGAAGGTAAATTACTCCTTTTGTTCATTGTTATTGTCTCATAAATATAAATGCTTTAGTTATTAGTACTTTTAAAGCAATTAACGTGCTGCGTTAACGTGAGACTCTTATCGGGCGATAAAAAGAATATCGCCGTTAATCTATTCTCAAAGTTTGGTTGGGAGCTGCATCTATACTACACAAGCTATGATGACTTTCAGGTTTGATCTTTAAGCCCGGATGTAAACGTAGCCAAATTGCAAAGGTAGGGGCGAGAGCGAGTCCTCTAACCTGTGTGTATGCCTTCGGGGAACATTTGTTTTTAAGAAACTTCCCAATGGAAACCTCGACAAGACTAATGCTGAATTCACGTCCGGCGTGAAAACAGCATTAGTCTTGTCGAGGTTTTGTTTGATGCTTGAACATTTAAGTTCTTTCGCATGTACAATTTGCCATTCGCGCAGGGGGGAGGGGCTTCTGTCACACATGAGAAAAATCAGAGGAAAAGTAATTTTATTGTAAAGTAAAGCAATTAAACGTAATATGACAGCTTTGGTTATAGTCTCTTTATTTGTATAGAGCTGAAAATTGAGTAAAGATAATTTTTTTCTTCACTAAATGTCACTGTTGTTCCTGTCTTTGTTAAAGTATCATAAAAGAATAATATGGATTTATAAAGCTCTGTGATTCCAAATAAAACCATGATGACTTTCTCCTCCATGTTTGTTTTAGCTAAAGCAAGCTCCTGATTGGTTAACGTTAAGTTAAATTTTTTTCAACGCAATTCGCGTCCAACGTCTGGTGTGCATGCGGCATAAGGTTGATTGCACCTTGTGCAATGACTTACTTTTGGTCATTATTTGGTTAGCACACATATTCTGAATGCCTTCGACAGAATTCAAATTAGTAATTTTAATCTAGATTAATCTAGGTTAATTCCAAGTTTACAGTGAGATTAATCAAGATTAAAAAAATGATCTATTGTCTTTTTATTTGTGTTTAGTAGTAGGGCTGTCGCGATAACCGCAATATTGTAATACCGCGCTTTTGACAAGCCAACCGCAGAGAAAGGAATGGAACCGCAGAAACCGCGGTAACCGGTATAAATGTCTAACAGCCGCTGTTACACAATATCTAGTTGAAGAGATGGTTCCATTCAAAACAGTTGAGAAACCTGCATTCAATCAGTCAATGCTTCAAAAATTCGACAAGCAGTACGAGTTGCCGGGCAAAACCTACTTTTCAGAGACTGCTGTGCCGAAAATGTACAACACTGTAAAGACATCAACCAAAAAGTAGCTTATGAATGCTGACTACTTTTCTGCCACAACAGATATGTGGTCAAGTGTAAATATGATTCCTTACATGAGTCTAACGGTTCATTATCTCAGCATAGAATGGACTCTGAAATCACGTTGCCTCGAAACAGTGTTTATGCCCGAAAACACGCGTCTGACAACATATCAGAAGCTCTTCAGGCATGCGTTTGAAGAGTGGTCCCTAGATGAGAAGAAGTTGACCTGTATCACTATAGACAACGGGGCCAACATTGTTGCAGCAATCAAAAAGTTAAACTGGCTGTGGCTCAACTGCTTTGGTCACAATTTACATTTGGCAGTTACAAACGCAATGGCACGCGTTAAGGACCGCACTGCTCGAGCAATGGGTCTGTGTCACAACTTTGTCAGTACATTTTCTCATTGCTGGTTGAAGAGAAGAGATCTGGCCAAAGCATAAGCATAACTTCAAATTCCTCAACATGGCCTCATACTGGTAAGATATCAAACGTAGATAGGCTAACTTATTGATAATCTTGTTAGGCAATAAATAAAAATTATGTAATACAAATTTAATTATACCAATTAAATAATAGCATATCTGTGGCTGGATATAAATATATTTTTCGTTTAAAGATAAATATTTTGAAACTAAAATTCTTTCAAAAGGTAGGACATATAAAAAAACATTTAGGCTATTTTCAGCTCAATTTTACATCCAAATATCTGTATGCGCATATTTAAATAATATGCAATATTTTGCAGTCGAGACTATTTAAAATAATTTTTTTGTTAAGTAAAATATATTGAAATGAATATTTTAAAACGTATCTTATTTTATTTTGGTGGGCTAATTAAATAGTGGATGTTGTCATTGGCTAATTTTTATTCAACGATTTAACGGTCAATACTCTGTTCAGGACTGCGCTACTAGATGGGGCATCTAACAGAAAATGGTGGACAGGGTTTTGGGGCAAATCCCGGCTATCAGAAGAGTTTTGGATGACCGGAGACACCACCATCTAAATCCAAGCTGAATCCGTGAATGCAGCACTAAAACCCGCGGCTGAGTTTACGGATCTGCTGTCTGGCGAGAGCTACGTTACAGTGTCTTCAGTCAAACATGTCCTGAAACTCCTGACAGAAGATATGCTTAAACCATCAAATGAGGATACCACATTAACATCGGACATAAAGCAGAAAATGTGCAGTGTCCTACAGGGGAAGAATGAACCAGCTACCTTACAAGAAGTTTTGGAAAAGGCCTGTTTTTAGATCCTCGATATAGGGGTGATTATATCTATGATACGGAGACAAAATCCAAACTCATCGAAGAGATGGTTGGAGTGGAGGACGAAGGGAGAGCTGCCAGTGCGTCAGTGGTTGGAGAAGAAGGGCAATCTGCGGTGCCACCTGCAGCATAGAAAAAGACTCTCGGAGATCTGCTGAAGTCACGGACAACCGCTGCGTCAGTGCCCATACTCAAGAGAGTGCGAGCAGATCACGAGCTCACTCGCTACCTGCAGGAAGAATGCATAGACTCCAACGCGAACCCACTGTCCTGGTGGCCCGATAATCAGTCTAGATTTCCGCTACTGTCTAAAGTCGCACGCAAATACATGTGTATTTGTGCAACAAGCACACCGTCGGAAAGGGTTTTCAGTGCCGCTGGTAATATTGTTACGCCCTTGCGATCCTCCCTGAAACCACATAAGGTTAACATGTCGGTTTTCCTTGCGCGAAACAAGGATATGTTAACCCAAGTCTAAATAACATTTGTTAAATCTTAAGTAGGATTAACATTAAATTTATTCTCTTTATTTTCACTTAGGCTAACAGATTGTTTTTGTTTTTTGAATACTTTTGTTTTTCAAATTGGATAAAAATAATTTCTTGTTGTTTGTTTTCATGTGATAGCCTACATTAGAATTATTAATTTCGTTTTTTAAAGTGGAAAAGGCATGTTCTTACTGCTGTTTGGCATCAAAAAAACAAACAAATGTTTTAAAACGTGTCTCTGTGTCAGTTAAAAAGCATGAATATATGCTACATAATTCAGCAATAGAGCTTTGTTTGCAGTAAAAACAAGATGTTTATTTATTTATTTATTTTTAAACGGCGGTAAAACCGCATACCGTGCAATTGAAAACCGCAAGGGACGTTTCCTAACTGCGACAGCCCTATTTAGTAGAGGTGGGCATAGATTAATTTTGTTTAATTCAGATTATGTTTGATGCTTGAACATTTAAGTTCATTCATGTGTACAATTTGCCTCATTCGCGTCCAACGCGTCATATCCAACATGGAGGATAAAGTCTTCAGGGCTTTATGTGGAAATACAGAGCTTTATAAATACACATTATACTTTTATTTTACTTTCATTATACTTTAACAAAGACAGGAATAAAAGTGATATTTACTGGAAGAAATTTAGTAAAGAAAAAAAATTCTCTTCACTCAATTTGAGCTCTATACACATATTGAGACTATAACTAAAGCCATCACATTACGTTAAATTGCTTTATTTTACAATAAAAGGAAGTGAATGAATGAAGCGAATGAACTTCGCTGTGACATAGAGACACGATGTGTCTCTCGCCTCCACCTTTGTTATTGGGCTACGTACATATCCGTGCTAAAAGATCAAAGGTGAAAGGCATCATAGCATTGTTTAGTATAGATGCAGACCCCAACCCAACTTTGAGAATAGATTAACGGCTATAATTTTTTTATCGCTCGATAAGAGTCTCACATTAACGCAGCGCATTACTGCCGATAACGGCCCACCACTAGTTTTTAGCCATTACAAACAAGAAATTTGAAATGAACTATCAAATAAATGAACTCTCGGACATTTAAACTACAATAGGCTGATTATTCATATAAATTACAACAAACTGCTTCTTCCAGGATAAAGAAACAAAATAATAAAATAAAATAAATAAAAAGTGAGCAACAGTACAAAAACATTAATATGATGGATTGGGGACAGGTTGGCATAAACATTTATGATGTCTTATCTTCTGAATCTCAGTATGTTCTGGGCAGAACTGCTTAAAATAATGGAACAGATTTCATATGTTCCCGCTGCTAGTCGTCACCTCTCTCTGGCACATTCTGCAGAACACCGAAACCTGAAGTTTATCCGAACTTAAAAAGCCAAACAGCTTCTACACCACTGAATTAGTCTTTCCTCTTGTATGCCTTCTTACTTGTTCATCCACATCTGTATTGCTGTCATTTTGTCGCTAAAACTTCCTGTGACGGAGCTTAACCAACTTCTGCTGATCGCTGGCAGCGTGTCTGTAATGTACGTCATCACTCAATTTGTTCTGCTCTTCTTGACAGCTGAGCACTGAACATCATTCAGTCACAAACGGTTACATATAACATAATATATATATATATATATATATATATATATATATATATATATATATGGAAATGTATATCGAAATATCAGAAATTAGTTTGAAAATAGTATCACCTTTATTGAAAAAAAAATTATATCGCAATATATATTGATATCGAATTGTTGTCCCTAGGAATAGACATTAAGTAACTATGAACTCTCTGATGTTGTAAAGATTGAGATTTAAAATAACTTTCTTAAACGAGCACAGAAATACTATGTCATGTGCCTTTACTCTGTTTTTTACCACTGTACCACTTTGAACCTGAGAACTCAACCCATATAACAGTTTAAAGCACTTATAGTGCATAAAACATCATGATACTTCCCATTTAAGTATTTCATCAACTGAGATCAATATTTCTGTAACACTACAAACATCACAATCAAAAACACTGATGTAATGTTGGTTTGAACAGGTGATGATGTTGCGGCTGGAGACGCTCTTTGTGAAATTGAGACTGATAAGGCTGTGGTGGTCATGGAGTCCAGTGATGACGGAGTCCTTGCCAAAATACTTGTGAGTGCATGTCAGAGATTGAGAAATTAGCTTTTAATGCTGTGTTAAAACAGATTTAATGTGTGTGACAGAACAGACTATGCTCAAACATTTTTTACATTGGACTATTGTTACAATAATATTTCATCCTGATTAATGGTTAAATGTCTTGATTACTGTTGTGTGTGTTTAAGGTGCAGGATGGCAGTCAGGGTGTGCGTTTGGGAACTCTCATCGCTTTGATGGTTGCTGAAGGTGAAGATTGGAAACAGGTTCAAATCCTGCCACTTGACCCCCTAAAACCAGCTGCGGCCATGCCTACTGCCGCAGACCCTGCCCCTGCTGTGTCCCAGCCACCTTCACCTGGAGCTACAGCACTGAAGCCGTCAGTATCTTAGATCATGTCAGACGCATGTAAAGGATTGACTAGAATCGGTTACTATAATTACTTAAGACATCAATATGTTTTTGCAAACGTACATTAAGTGGCGATTCCTTGTTACTCACAGGTGTAAGCCATTAGAATTAATGTGATTTTGTTTTTTCTTAAGGTTGCGTTTGAGTCCAGCTGCCAGGCACATATTGAACACACATGGTTTGGACCCTTATCTGGTAAAGGCTACAGGCCCACGTGGTCTCATTACTAAAGAGTGAGTCATACACACACACATTTTCCAGACAAATAGACTATTAACTGTATATAGTACACCCTGACCCTTACATTGCCCCTAAACAAAGCATCACAAGAACTTTTTTACATGGTCAAATAAACCGTGTAATTATTTTTTTCATATTAACCTAGCATTTCAACAAAAAAAATTTAGTTTTCTGAAATATACTCAACTTTATTGGGGTGAGTTTCGGCAATGGAAATTTACCCCTGTAACTTGGGACTTTTGGGTTAATACTATGTGTGTTTCCAGGAGGAACCAGGAGCAAAACAAAGTTCCTGGATAAAAAGTCCTTCAGAATGTCCCCTAAACACTAGGAAGTACTTTATTGAGGAGCATTCTGGCATGGGACTTGGGCGCTGAACATGCTTATAGGTTTAGTTGACATAGCAGTGTTTGATTTTGACTTTGTTAGACTTTCAAACGCTTCTGTGTGAATCAGTGTAAGGGCTCAGTAGAGAGAACAAGGCATTAATCCTTTAAAAGTGCTCAGTGATGAGCCAGTCAAATAAATATCTGATGAGTTTGGGAAAACATTAAGGTGTTCGATAATCAATCTAACAGCAAACATTAAGATAGCTGGCAATATTGTTACATTCAGTAAAGACTTGTATCAATGTTAGTATCGGGACAACTCTAAATTTAATGGCTTAAAGACACTCTCTTATTTCTCTGTCTTTCTTAGAGATGTCGTAAAGCTGTTGAATCAGAAGGATAATTTACTTTCTGCCCCAGTCACAACTGCCTCCACCCCACCTACACCTGCTGCCCACACTACTAGCCGACCTTCATATCCACCTGTCTCTGTACCAGGAAAACCTGGAGCTCCGGTATGTTGTTTCCTAAAGTGATGCAAAGAAGTCTGTTTCCAAATGTCCAAGAGTCAGCCAAAACATCAAAACAAGCCTTACTTGATTTAGAATTAGATTCTACCCTGTTGACTGCTAAAGGTTTGGTGTTGACAGAGATTGAATGAGGTAATAGATTATTAAACGATTCAATGATATATGTATAAAATCATTTTATACCACAATGGAAAAGAAGAGCATCCTGCTATTAACACACATGGAAATTAGGCTTTGCTGAGACTAGACAGTGCATCACCATAACAGATGTGTATCTGCAGGGCACGTTCACAGAGATACCTGCCTCCAATATTAGAAGGGTCATCGCTCAGAGACTCACACAGTCAAAAAGCACCATTCCTCACTCGTATGCTTCAGTGGAATGTGATGTCAGTACTGTTATGAAGCTCAGAAACGAGCTGGCTAAAGGTAACAGCACACAGACATCACATACCCATCCAGATAAACTGCAGGAGTCACTATTACATTTATACAGCCAATTTTTATTTATTATGCTTTATTATTGGTGTCGTCCACCAAAGTTTTTTCAAGCATCTGAAATGCTTAGCAACTTATTCAGTGATTTCAGTCTTTGTACAAATTAAGAAAAGTTAAACTGGCCTCTTAAACTATAGTTGTTATGTGATAAAATAGTGTTAAAAAATGTTAGACTAAAGATTAATTATTTGATAAAGACATGTTAGTTGTAGACACTGTTTGTGTTCACTCTATCTGTGTTTTGTGTTAAGAAAACATCAAGGTGTCTCTAAATGATTTCATCATCAAAGCCGTTGCTGTTACACTCAGAGTAAGTGATTTTATACATATTTTATTAAGTTTAATGAAAAGAAAGGGCACTTGCCAATCTTGCAAGTAATTGCTTATTTGTTGTAAATCTATATAAACAGTATGAAAACATTAATATTTATTAATTTATTTAAATAATTATTTGTCAACACTCTTAATGGTACTGATAGTTTACAAAGCTGTCACTTGGATGATTAAAACTGGAGTAAGCAAGGGAGAGAAAGAGATCCATGAAAGATATTTTGGTAACACTTTACATTAAGGTGTTATTATTAAACAAATTAGCTAAAATTAACCAATAATGAACTGTACTAATATACTAATAAAACTATACTTATTTCTTAATTTACTTATAATTAATACTAATTTATATTTTTAAAAACAAAAGTTTTCCCTGTTTACATTAATGTGAATAAGTGAAAATTGGCCAATGCACAATAATTGTAGGTTGCTTTGTACAAAATGTAATTGTTAATATATGGTATAAGAACCCAGGGAGGTGGTACATATAGAAACAAAAAGAGAGCAGAGGACTGATCCCTCATGAACTCTGTCAGATGATGTGACCTGAAAGTCTTGTTTCTCCAGAATACCCTAAATTATCTGCCTGTGAGATACAACATGCTTGATGGATTGATGACACCTGGTTTGTGTTTGTCTTGGGTGCATGAACATATGAATTGACTTTTCTACATCATTAGCTTTAAATGTGTGCAAGATGGCCATACTACAGATTGTAGTAACATAAGAATATTTTTAATGCGATTTTCCGTTGTTAAATGAGATCAACTAAACTAAAGCATTGGAGATGATACATGTGTGTTTTTTTGTGTATGTTGAATGGATGTGGTTCATTGCTTTTCTTAAATGTTCTGCTTGTTTCTGGAAGGAAATGCCAGAAGTAAATGTGGCTTGGTCCCCTGAGGGACCTCAAGCTCTTGACTCTGTCAACATCTCAATCGCCGTGGCAACACAGCGTGGACTCTTCACCCCCATTATTAGAGACGCTGCTAACAAAGGCCTTCAGGAGATTGCAGACACTGCAAAGGTTTGAAATAACACTGCTTGTGAAAACAAGGAATATTACTAATGAATGAACAACAAAGCAAGCTGTATAGAGTATGTCATCAGTATGCTGGTTTTAAAATATTATTTTATTCCTTAAACACAATAGTATAAACCTCTCTCTCCGGCTCTCTCTCTCTCAGGCTCTCGCTCAAAAAGCACGGGATGGGAAACTGTTACCAGAGGAGTATCAGGGAGGATCCTTCAGGTGGCTCTCTTTTTTTCATTTATTATATTTTTTTAATGTTTTATTTTTGTTACTGCGGATGATTTATGCCACGTTTCTGTCATTTTACAGTCATTCTTATAAATGGTTTCTAAAGATGTTCGTATATTTGTTTCAGTATTTCCAATCTGGGGATGTTTGGCATCAGTGGATTTAGTGCTGTAATAAATCCTCCTCAAGCATGCATTTTAGCGGTGGGAAGCACCAGAGCCGAACTGACATTGACATCTGAGAATCACGACAGCCTGACTCCAGTTCTCTGCACCAAACAGCTTATGACTGCAACTTTATCCAGTGACGGACGGCTAGTAGACGATGATCTTGCATCGCGCTTCTTAGAAAAATTTTGTTTAAATCTTGAGCAGCCTCAGCGAATGAGTCTGCCATAGAAACAGGAACACTAAAGCAAGGGATTGGTGTCAAATATTTGTTATTGATATTTATTTAATTAGGATGTACAGAGTTATTCCAGTTCAAAGAAACACTTTTATGTCATGGGTCAATGAATAACTTTCAGTGCATATTAAATCATAAGAGCTTTTTCTTAATTAAACCAACTGACATATGTAATATCTTAAAACTGTAGAATCCTTCTTGAATCTGCCTGTTTGCTTTCATTAACGGTCAATAAACTTCTCTTCTGGTGTGCTATTACTTTACATCAGTAGCATTTTTGCTGGATTTTGCTCTTTGTCACTCCTTTTTTAAACGTTGATTAGCCCCACTAACCAACATTATTGTTGTTGGCATTGATAGTCAGACAGGCTCTATCCCACCAAAATCTTCGTCATCAGTTAGGAACTTGGGTGTGCTATTTGACAGAAATCTCTCCTTAGAAAACCATGTTTCTAGAATTTGTAAAACTGCATTTTTTCATCTCAAAAACATCTAAATTACAGCCTATGCTCTCAATGTCAATTAAAGAAATGTTAATCCATGCATTTATGACCTCAAGGTTGGATTATTGTAAAGCTTTATTAAGTGGTTGTTGTAGCTTAGCAAACAAACTACAGCTAGTCCAAGTAGAAAAAAAAGCTTTCAGCACAGAGTATAAGTCCTCCCCCCATGTTTAGTCTTTTAATGGAAGTAAAGTCAACATTCCTTCTTCAAATTTCTCCTCTTTGAGAAAACATACCCA
This sequence comes from Triplophysa yarkandensis, assembly GCA_033220385.1. Lineage (NCBI taxonomy): Eukaryota > Metazoa > Chordata > Actinopteri > Cypriniformes > Nemacheilidae > Triplophysa > Triplophysa yarkandensis. The sequence continues at coordinate 3,366,111 of CM065677.1, read as the reverse complement.
GAAAATTAGCTGCGTGATGTCTGTGCTGTCAGTGCATTCATCCAACGCCAGACTAAAATACTCGGACCCTCTCAATGTCCTTTAAGAGCTGTAAAAATAGATGATCTGTAATGTCTTCTACTTGCCTGGTAACCGTTGAACCAGACAGTTGTAGTTTTGAAAGTTGTCTAAAAATGTCATCCTTGTTTTTGAAAACCGAATAAAGTGATACCGAGCAGTCAATAAATGTTGGTTGGTACTGAAAGTCATCTTGCAAAGTCTTAATTTTATGTTTTCTGATATTACTGTCCTGAGGATATGCGTCCGTGAAGTCTGGGTTAACCTGTTCATGGTGTCGTTGCAGATTAGCCCGCATTAAAACAGCAATCATCTTTTGACAGATGAGACACATTGGTTTGCTATGTACCTCAATAAAAGCAAATTCAGATTCCCACGCAGGGTTAAAAGTGTTTATTTCATTATCTACCTTTCTCCTTTTGGTCGCCATCACAACAATAATAATAATGTTCAAAAAGTTCTGTGACGATAGCTAAGATATTAAACTGATTTAGCTGATTCACGCACTAGTCCTGCAATAAGCTGCAAGCAAAACATGCATGCAAATAATATAATTTAAGAATTTAAAAATTCATTCAAGACACTGTGTACAATCATTTTAGTCCTGATTGCCGCATACTTGGAATTATAATCAAAAAGTTTTCCATGACAGTCTTATTAGGTATCCTCCATTCTATTCTGTGCTGTGCAGACTAATCAGTATATCACGTAAAAAGTCCAGCGAGAGGAAGTTATATGCTGATCAGTCCGCGATGCTGCGGGCCATATTTAAAAGGGCAATGGCCCTGATGTGTCCCGCGGGCCTTCTTTTGAAAACCTCAGCTTTAGCATGAGCCTGTAAAAGCACTGATCACAGCTTTGGCGAGCAGCTTTGGCAGTGGGGGTATTCTTTGGTCGACACTTCACCAGCAATTAGCTCGCTATGTGTTGCAGAGCAAGCTGCTACTTTTCATCCAGAAGAAATCCTTGATCTTCCCCTTCTGGTGGTCAAGATTCAGGATGAACCGGATTCGGATATGGTGCCCATGCTTCCCCGGGACAGCCATAGTGATGGGTTTAGTGTATGACTCTGGCCATCTAAGCTGGATTTGTGGTATATTGCTGATGCCTGCCCCCTATCCCTCTCTACATCATTCTCACTGGACATGCATAACATCCTTACTAACTTATGGTCAAGTTATGCCCACCACAATGGTCAAAGAGGGTCATTTCTGGCTTACCCTTGCATAGACGCGGTCCACACTCCCTGCACAGGCGGCATCCCGCAGCAGTCTGCCTTAAGGGCGGAGGACAGCCCAGTATTCAACCGACCCTGCACAATCTGAGCAAATACATTAACAGGTTGCGCAGGTCGCTCACTTTCCTCAGAAAGAGTGCAGTGCTGATACTGAACTGATCTCGATGACTGGCTTCTCTTGCAACACTAACCAGCAATAGTCTTTATCCACAGGGACACAGCTGAGAGAAGAGTAAGCTTTCCCCGCTGCAGAGCATCTCTAACCTTGCCCTTTCCACCCTAAAAGTGTATGTGGTCGCACTAGCCGCTCATCACAACTGGGTAGATGGGAGATCCCTAGGACAGCATGATCTAGTCACTAGGCGTCTGAGGGATGTGAGAGGTTGAATCCACCCAAGCAGCGCTCTATACACTTTTGGACTGGACTGTGGTCCTTCAAAGCCACAGCAATTCCCACTTCGACCCCTAAGATCGAGCTAGTCTCTTTTTTTTTCTGATGATGAAGACATCTCAGCTGTACTACTCGCTTCTATCAGGAGGGTAGGTGACCAGCACACAATCTCTGTATCCAGTGCTGCGAGTTTCAACTGGCTGAGTTTCAAGTGATCCTGAGATCACGGCCAAGCTACGTGCCTAGGGTTCCTCACAAATCCCTTAAGGGGACCAGGTGGTGAAGCTCCCTGGAGATGAGGAAGATCCAGCCTCCTCCTTGTTGTCTTCTGTACACATGTTGTGTCTCTATATGGACTGCACGCAGAACAATAAGAGTTCTGAGCAGCTGTGTCTGTTGCCGAGGTCAGGGAGAGATGTATCCAGACAGACACTGGCGCACTTGATTATGACCCCTGTGCTGTAAACCAATCTCAGAACTATCCATGACCACTGGCAGTGAGAGCTCACTCTACTCATGCACTGAAGAAGGGTGCCTCTCTGGCTTAGGCATGGCTTGAACCCATGCTTTTGCATTTACAGTGTCAATCTCACTGAAGTGTGCAATGGTGCTTGGCTGCTGCTGTAGCGAACAGCAAAAGCCTCCCAGGTTCCTTAGCCCAATATGGATGAATGATCTCATCGGTTCCCTTTTATACCATTCATGTAAGGTGGCGAAATAAAAGGAATGGGGACAAAAATGAATTTGCCTTTTCATTTGGCTCAGAGACAAAGAGGTTCTCAAGTTCAACGGCATTCAGTTGACACAATGCCACATAGTTACTTAAAAAAACAATCTTTCATACTCATTCCACCACTCTGGATTACTCTTTAATAAATGCTGCATTTGGATCCTCACCCAGTGTGACTCTGTGCTGAAGTTGTGAAAGTTGTTTCTATGTTACCATGGAATCTTTGCCGGAAACCCACAACCACTTCCTGTCATAATTCACAATGTGCTTCACCCATATCATCATGTTCAAAACTCAAAAGCTTTTTATTTTAATGTGATTTTATACTGTCTCTTTTTAATATACACGCAAAAATCTTATATAAATTATTTATTAGCTCAAGAAAATAAAACTGTACTCAATATAAATTACATATGTAACATAACCCTGACCTAAAACTAACATCTTAGTTGTAACTATAAATTATGTATGGCACATGTAACTAAACCAAAATCACACTTCAAGACACCATCCACTAGCAAGGACTCCGTAAACAACTTGTTATAGATTTGAATCCGTTCTGTTTCAGATTCTAAACCCTCGATCAAACAACCCATAACCGTCATTCTACACCGCCATGGTCACATCACTGTTCCAGACCAAATTGACCGAGCTTGCTGTCCGTAAATGCGTTGGTCAATAGATTACCAGCTTCCTGACTGACAGATAACAGCTGGTCAGAATGGGCAAAATCAGCAAAAAGACAGCCACACTATCAGCAATGATTCTGCAAAGGTATTATTTGTTCTCCCCCACTAATCTTCTCTTTTTATGCAACTCTGAAGACCCCTCCATCAAGCTCCAGAAGTTTGTGGACAACACTACTGTCATAGGCCTTAACAGGAATGGTGATGAGTCTGCACACAGGCAGGAGGGGGAGCAGCTGGCTCCATTATACAGATACAGCAATCTGTATTTGAACATGCTCAAAACAGTAGAAATGATAGTGGAGGAACTGCTCTCTCCAACCACCACTCACCATCATTAACATCTCTGAGGCTGCAGTAAAATCATTCAGGTTCCTGAGCCCCACCATGTCTTATGATCGAAATTGGATGGCACTTGTAATTCAACCGGCAACCTCCTACTAACAAGTCCAACTCTCTAACCACCTGACAACAACTGAAACCATATAACTTATAGCCCCTTATAATATGTATATTTATGGCAAATATGTACATAGGATTATATTCTACACTTACATTTACATTCAATCATTTAGCTGACGCTTTTATCCAAAACTACTTACAAATTAGGATTATAGAAGAAGCATTTAGTACTAGAGGTATGCAAAAAGAAAACCTGAAAGTGAAAGTTGTTTTTTGTTACCATGGAATCTTTGCAGGAAACCCACAACCACTTCCTGTCACAATAAACAATGTGTTTCACCCATAGCATCATGATCAAAACTCCAAACCTTTTTATTTCTGTGTGATTTTATACAGTCTCTTTAAATATACACAAAAAAATATTATGTACATTATTTATTAGTTCATGAAATTAGGTTCTGCAGTTAAACATTTCCCAATATAGTTAGACCAACAACACTCATGTAACATATGTAACATAACACTGACCTAAAACTAACATCTTAGTTGTTACTATAAATTATGTATGGTACATGTCACTAAACCTAAATCACATTTCAAGACACCATCCACTAGCACGGACTCCGTAAACAACTTCAAAAGATTTGAATCCGTTCTGTTTCAGATTCTTAACCCTCGATCAAACTCCCCATAACCGTCATTCTACACAGCCATGGTCACATGACTCTTACAGACCAAACTGACCAAGCTCGTACAATTTTATAAAGCACTCAAACATACAAGATTATCAAAAGCACAAGAAAACCACAAAAAAAAGGATAAAGAACATCCATTATTACTTAACAACATGGCGGGGCAGAGCAGGCAGGGCTGTACGCCCGGGCGGAGCAGCCAGATCTGGACACCAGGGTGGAGCAGGCCAGGCTGAACGTCAGGGCGGAGCAGGCAGGGTTGGACAACAGGGCGGAGCAGGCAATACCGATGCAAGTGCGGAGCAGGCATCATGGGACTATTCCAAAGAAGGTGTCTGAGAGTGATTTCTCACCGTTTTGGGTTGTCACCACTGCCGTTGTTCATTAGCTGAGCGCAGGTATCTGTAGGGCCCACACATCTGTATCAGCCAGTGAAGGTAGGGGGGATGCTGAACCTATGGTGGTCTAATAGTCAATAAAGAGAGCTTAGAACTCAATGTGAGCGGCTATAGAGAGCCAGTGTTACATCATGAAGAGAGGTGTAATGTGCGTTCTTTTAATTTGTTGAAGACCACTCTTGTCGTCGTATTCTGTATTATCTGCCGAGGTTTGGTAGTGCACGCCAGAATTCTAGTGAGTTGAGCATTGCACTAGTCCAGTTTAGACAGGACTAGAGCTTGCACTAAAAAAATACAAATAAAACTGTATAATGAGTAATTTTCTGCTGCTTAACTCTGGCAAAACAGTGGTGTTAATTATATATTTCTTAATTAATTATAATTATATTAGTTAATTATAAATGTCTATAATTTGATGGCTGCTCTGTAAGCTCCTTGTATCTGTTAGGAACTTGGGAGTGCTCTTTGATAAAATCTCTTCTTAGAAAACCAAATATAGAGCATTTGTAAAACCGCATTTTTTCACCTAAAAAATATATCTAAATTACGTCCTATGCTCTCAATGTCAAAGGCAGAAATGTTAATCCATGCTTTGTGTGTCCATGCCAATAGTGTTCGGGAGGGAGATACACTCTTGTAGTTTAAATCTAGATTAAAAATTCCCATTTCTTTAACTTGGCTTACACATAAATACTAACATGCTTCTAATATTCAAATCCATTAAACGATTTTTAGGCTGCATTAATTACAAAACCCAGAGTCGGGAACACTCTCCACAACACACAATACATTTGCTATAACTTAAATAGTATGGCATCTACGCTAATATTGGTCTGTTTCTCTCTTCTTCCACGCTCATCGGGATCCAGTCCATATCCAGATCAGATGGCATTGCAGTCACCAGGATCCAGTGCGTATCCAGACCAGATGGTGAAAAAATGGACAACTACGGCCTGGAAGGACAGCGGAGACCAAGATGACTAGAACCCCAGATGCATATCCCTTGCAAGACGTGGCCTCAGATGACCATTGGGATGGGACCACAGGAGACAGATGATTCTACTTGACTTCTCTGCATGCAGGAATCGACCTTCAGCCAGGCTATACCCGGATCAGTAGGAAATTGCATTAAGCCGGAGTCAGTATGTATCTGGACCAAATGGTGGGTCCTGAACTAGAAAAGCCCTCTACACCCTTCTAACAAAGTGAAGAACAGGACAAGAACACCACGGATTCCAATCCTCTGCGAAGACCTCGCCTTTGACAATCATCAGGATACGATCACAGCACACAGATGTTTCTTTTCCATTCTGCTGCAGCCTGGACTTGAACTGCTGGATTCGCACTGATGGAGTTTTGGTTCCTTGCCACTGTCGCCTGTGGTTTGCTTAGTTGGGGTCACCTCATTTACAGCGATATCGTTGACTTGATTGAAATTGAACGCACAGATAGTTTTGAAGTAAACAAAGAGGACATAAACGATTTGAAAATGAATAAACAGACACCATTTAAACTGAACAGAGATAACATCCCCGAATTCAATAATTTATTGGCCTTAACTATCAATAAGCATTATTACACAAAGTTTTACTAATTATTGTTGTTAAGCTGCTTTGATGCAATGTATTTTGTCTAAAGCGCTATATAAATAAAGGTGAAATTGACATTGACTAAGATTTGAACAGCAATGTTCTGAGAGGAAAGGTCTTATCTTTCTGATGTTGTAGAGAAGAAATCTGCAGGACCTTGTGGTATTCGCAACATGATCCTTGAAGGTAAGTTGTTCATTGATAACAACTCCCTAAATTCTGGCTGTTCTGGAGTGTACTACGATGGATGGTCCTTATCAGACAGAAAGTTTATGACGGTGTCAGGGTTTGGGATGGAGGTGTAAGGAGAACCCAAGTGCAGGGTGTGTAAAGCAATAAACTTTTAATAAAAACTAAACAAAAACCCACAATGGGGATAAAAGTAACAAAAACTATAAACGGTCAAACAAAAGACTTCCCGCGAGGGGGCACAAACCCAGGTAGAAAACAAAAAACTAAAACAAAATTACAAGACTGAAACAGGGAATATCTAGCCAAGGATAACAGGACAAGACTTGAACATGATCTTTCCACAACATGAAATCCAAACCGATACGAACCATATATCAAGAGTAACAAGTGTAATGCAACAACACAGGACAGGAAATACTAGGGCTTTAAACAGGGGAACTTAACAAGGGATAAGGACACAAGGCAGGTGTGGGGAATGAAACAATGATGGGAAGATAGACAGGTCAGTTCCTCAAAGGGACCGACAAACAGAACAGGACATAAACACAACCAGCACACAGACATGGTACTGTCATGACCTGGTCCACAAGACTGGAGAATACAGGACAAGGACCAGATCATGACAGCACATCCCCCCCCCCCCCTTAGCGAACACCTAGCAGCCCTGAAGGGGACACGACTGGGGAACAAAACAGACAGGGACAACGACAAGACCAAAAACACATTATAGAACAGATAATGGGCATACAGACAATACAAAACACACAGACATGGTATTGTCACGATCCGGTCTACAAAACTACAGGGTCCTTCACAAGAAGAACCGGATCATGACAATACGGGGGGTTAGGTAGCAAAGGTGTAAATGTTTTTCTGAATCTGAATAGAGTGAACATTATCTAATTTATACATTCATAAAGAAGAACAAGTTGGTCATGAAATCTCATTACAATCCCTTCTACAAAGCCTTAAATAACTGCTTGATAAATGTTTTGTATATTAAATAACTACTATGCCATATAATTAATAGGAAAAAAACATGTTTTTTATGATTTTACTATACTGATTAAACATGGTTCCTATAGTGAGAGAGTTTTATGTTGTGTTATGGCTTTGGAAGGAAGTAAAACAAAGGAAGTAAACCATAGCAACGCTTTGCAAGTTCTTAAGCTAGTATTTCTACATACTTACAAAATAAAAAGAAACTGTAGCACACCACATCTGAGATTTTCCATGGTAAGCAATATAAATGCATCCCATTGTAATAAAAAAATATTTTATACAGAAAACTGATAAAGGTAGCTCTTTGAAGATTGGGGAAGAGAAACTACTTGACAGAACCTCAGAGAGAGAAAGAGTGAGCATACAGATGGGATGTGGCTTGTGCATACTCCATCTTCGCCAATTCTCTCGTTATGTTCTTTCGTCTTGTAGATCTCTTTTAATGCTTTGCAATATATTAAGCAATACTGATAACTTGCAATAGAGAACCGTGGTGTAAGAAACTGAACCTGGACCTGAACTGTAACTCAAACACTTTTCTTCAGTCTTACTGCTCTTACACACCACCAAGATGTGTACAATACTTTTGGCCCTCATCTTAAGTTTTCTTTATTCTGCCGGATCAGAGAATCCAACAGGTAAGAAAACTCAAATGGACAATGCTGTCTGTTGGTATTTTTGTTTGTTTTTATGTGAGAAATGAAATGATAACAGTACTATTACTCAACTGTGTAAAAGCAAATAATGGATGGGTGGGTCTGATTTCGTTTAATTTTATTGAACAGCTTTTGTAACTTACCTGAAAAATGCTCTGGTTTTCTCTCTTATAACCAATACTACCTTAACCTCTGCAAATAGTTTATGTAATTAAGTGCAGTGAAATCTGAAATATACACACAAACAAATATTCTGTACTTGGAAGTCCTGATTAAGCTAAAATTACACAAAATACACAGCGTAATCAAAAACAAGACCTGTAATGTCTTGTTTTGTAATAAAGAAACGTTAGACTTTAAACTGTAGATGGATATTCAGAGCTGAAGGCTGGTAAAGAGAAACTTGTACTGCACTTTGTTTATGTTTTATACAAGATGTTTACCTTTAAAGAAAATTTTACATTTAAAATCCGTCTAATGTATAATACCTACAGAGGATATTGATGACCTCAAATACTTTAGCAGGAAAACCACATTAGGTCATTTGAGCTGACAATATACAATACTGGATGTATAAGAATGACATATTGCACACTAGATACATTGTTTCCTGTGCATGTACAAAAGTTTACAACATATTGAACATAATGTATATAAATATGCTACACAGAACCAAA
>CM065677.1:1873670-2106170 GCA_033220385.1 Triplophysa yarkandensis | reverse complement strand
CCAACCATCCATCATCCATCCATCCATCCATCCTTCTATCCATCCATCCATCCTTCTATCCATTCATCCATCCATCCATCCTTCTATCCATCCATCCATGCATCCATCCATTCATCCTTCTATCCATCCTTTTATCCATCTATCCATCCATCCATCCATCCATCCTTCTATCCATCCATCATCCATCCGTCCGTCCATCCATCCATCCATCCATCCATCCATCCATCCATCCATCCATCCATCATCCATCCATCCATCCATCCATCCATCCATCATCCATCCGTCCGTCCGTCCGTCCATCCATCCATCCATCCATCCATCCATCCATCCTTCTATCCATCCATCATCCATCCATCCATCCGTCCATCCATCCATCCATCCATCAAACATCCATCCATCCATCCTTCAATTCTATCCATCAAACATCCTTCCATCCATCCATTCATCCTTCTATCCCATCCTTTTATCCATCCATCAAACATCCATCCATCCATCCTTCCATCCATCCATCCATCCTTCTATCCATCCTTCTATCCATCCATCCATCCATCCATCCATCTATCCATCCATCATCCATCCATCCATCCATCCATCCTTCAATTCTATCCATCAAACATCCATCCATCCTTCAATTCTATCCATCAAACATCCTTCCATCCATCCATCCATCCATCCATCCATCCATCCTTCTATCCATCCATCAAACATCCATCCTTCTATCCATCCATCCATCAAACATCCATCCATCCATCCTTCAATTCTATCCATCAAACATCCTTCCATCCTTCCATCCATCCATCCATCCATCCATCCATCCATCCATCCTTCTATCCATCCATCAAACATCCATCCTTCTATCCATCCATCCTTCTATCCATCCATCCATCCATCCATCCTTCTATCCATCCATCCATCCATCCATCCATATATCCATCTATCAAACATCCATCCATCCATCCTTCAATTCTATCCATCAAACATCCATCCATCCATCCTTCAATTCTATCCATCAAACATCCTTCCATCCATCCTTCCATCCATCCATCCATCCATCCTTCTATCCATCCATCAAACATCCATCCTTCTATCCATCCATCAAACATCCATCCATCCTTCAATTCTATCCATCAAACATCCTTCCATCCATCCATCCATCCATCCATCCTTCTATCCATCCATCATCCATCCATCCGTCCATCCATCCATCCATCCATCCATCCATCCATCCATCCATCATCCATCCATCCATCCATCCATCCATCCATCCATCCATCCATCCATCATCCATCCATCCGTCCGTCCGTCCGTCCGTCCGTCCATCCATCCATCCATCCATCCATCCATCCATCCATCCTTCTATCCATCCATCATCCATCCATCCATCCGTCCATCCATCCATCCTTCTATCCATCCATCATCCATCCATCCGTCCATCCATCCATCCATCCATCCATCCATCCATCCATCCATCCATCCATCCATCCATCCATCCATCCATCCATCCATCATCCATCCATCCATCCATCCATCCATCCATCCATCCATCCGTCCATCATCCATCCGTCCGTCCGTCCGTCCGTCCGTCCATCCATCCATCCATCCATCCATCCATCCATCCATCCATCCATCCTTCTATCCATCCATCATCCATCCATCCATCCATCCGTCCATCCATCCATCCATCCATCCATCCATCCATCCATCCATCAAACATCCATCCATCCATCCTTCAATTCTATCCATCAAACATCCTTCCATCCATCCATTCATCCTTCTATCCCATCCTTTTATCCATCCATCAAACATCCATCCATCCATCCTTCCATCCATCCATCCATCCTTCTATCCATCCTTCTATCCATCCATCCATCCATCCATCCATCCATCCATCCATCTATCCATCCATCATCCATCCATCCATCCATCCATCCATCCTTCAATTCTATCCATCAAACATCCATCCATCCTTCAATTCTATCCATCAAACATCCTTCCATCCATCCATCCATCCATCCATCCATCCATCCATCCTTCTATCCATCCATCAAACATCCATCCTTCTATCCATCCATCCATCAAACATCCATCCATCCATCCTTCAATTCTATCCATCAAACATCCTTCCATCCTTCCATCCATCCATCCATCCATCCTTCTATCCATCCATCAAACATCCATCCTTCTATCCATCCATCCTTCTATCCATCCATCCATCCATCCTTCTATCCATCCTTCTATCCATCCATCCATCCATCCATCCATCCATATATCCATCTATCAAACATCCATCCATCCATCCTTCAATTCTATCCATCAAACATCCTTCCATCCTTCCATCCATCCATCCATCCATCCATCCTTCTATCCATCCATCAAACATCCATCCTTCTATCCATCCATCCTTCTATCCATCCATCCATCCATCCTTCTATCCATCCTTCTATCCATCCATCCATCCATCCATCCATATATCCATCTATCAAACATCCATCCATCCATCCTTCAATTCTATCCATCAAACATCCATCCATCCATCCTTCAATTCTATCCATCAAACATCCTTCCATCCATCCTTCCATCCATCCATCCATCCATCCATCCTTCTATCCATCCATCAAACATCCATCCTTCTATCCATCCATCAAACATCCATCCATCCTTCAATTCTATCCATCAAACATCCTTCCATCCATCCATCCATCCATCCATCCTTCTATCCATCCATCAAACATCCATCCATCCATCCTTCTATCCATCCTTCTATCCATCCATCAAACATCCATCCATCCATCCTTCAATTCTATCCATCCAACCATCCTTCCATCCATCCATCCATCCTTCTATCCATCCATCAAACATCCATCCATCCATCCATCCATCCATCTACCCATCATCCATCCTTCTATCCATCAAACATCTATCCATCATCCATCCATCCATCCATCCATCCATCTATCCATCAAACATCCATCCATCATTCATTCATTCATCATCCATCCATCCATCATCCATCCATCCATCCATCCATCCATCCATCCTTCTATCCATCCATCCATCCATCCATCCATCCATCCATCCATCCTTCTATCCATCCATCATCCATCCATCCATCCATCCGTCCATCCATCCATCCTTCTATCCATCCATCATCCATCCGTCCGTCCATCCATCCATCCATCCATCCATCCATCCATCCATCCATCCATCCATCATCCATCCATCCATCCATCCATCCATCCATCCATCCATCCATCCATCCATCATCCATCCGTCCGTCCGTCCATCCATCCATCCATCCATCCATCCATCCATCCATCCATCCATCCTTCTATCCATCCATCATCCATCCATCCATCCATCCATCCGTCCATCCATCCATCCATCCATCCATCAAACATCCATCCATCCATCCTTCAATTCTATCCATCAAACATCCTTCCATCCATCCATTCATCCTTCTATCCCATCCTTTTATCCATCCATCAAACATCCATCCATCCATCCTTCCATCCATCCATCCATCCATCCTTCTATCCATCCTTCTATCCATCCATCCATCCATCCATCCATCCATCCATCCATCCATCTATCCATCCATCATCCATCCATCCATCCATCCTTCAATTCTATCCATCAAACATCCATCCATCCTTCAATTCTATCCATCAAACATCCTTCCTTCCATCCATCCATCCATCCATCCATCCATCCATCCATCCATCCTTCTATCCATCCATCAAACATCCATCCTTCTATCCATCCATCCATCAAACATCCATCCATCCATCCTTCAATTCTATCCATCAAACATCCTTCCATCCTTCCATCCATCCATCCATCCATCCATCCATCCATCCATCCATCCTTCTATCCATCCATCAAACATCCATCCTTCTATCCATCCATCCATCAAACATCCATCCATCCATCCTTCAATTCTATCCATCAAACATCCTTCCATCCTTCCATCCATCCATCCATCCATCCATCCATCAAACATCCATCCTTCTATCTATCCATCCTTCTATCCATCCATCCATCCATCCATCCTTCTATCCATCCTTCTATCCATCCATCCATCCATCCATATATCCATCTATCAAACATCCATCCATCCATCCTTCAATTCTATCCATCAAACATCCATCCATCCATCCTTCAATTCTATCCATCAAACATCCTTCCATCCATCCTTCCATCCATCCATCCATCCATCCATCCATCCTTCTATCCATCCATCAAACATCCATCCTTCTATCCATCCATCCTTCTATCCATCCATCCATCCATCCTTCTATCCATCCTTCTATCCATCCATCCATCCATCCATCCATATATCCATCTATCAAACATCCATCCATCCATCCTTCAATTCTATCCATCAAACATCCATCCATCCATCCTTCAATTCTATCCATCAAACATCCTTCCATCCATCCTTCCATCCATCCATCCATCCATCCATCCTTCTATCCATCCATCAAACATCCATCCTTCTATCCATCCATCAAACATCCATCCATCCTTCAATTCTATCCATCAAACATCCTTCCATCCATCCATCCATCCATCCATCCATCCTTCTATCCATCCATCAAACATCCATCCATCCATCCTTCTATCCATCCTTCTATCCATCCATCAAACATCCATCCATCCATCCTTCAATTCTATCCATCCAACCATCCTTCCATCCATCCATCCATCCTTCTATCCATCCATCAAACATCCATCCATCCATCCATCCATCCATCTACCCATCATCCATCCTTCTATCCATCAAACATCTATCCATCATCCATCCATCCATCCATCCATCCATCCATCCATCTATCCATCAAACATCCATCCATCATTCATTCATTCATCATCCATCCATCCATCATCCATCCATCCATCCATCCATCCATCCATCCATCCTTCTATCCATCCATCCATCCATCCATCCATCCATCCATCCATCCATCCTTCTATCCATCCATCATCCATCCATCCATCCATCCGTCCATCCATCCATCCTTCTATCCATCCATCATCCATCCGTCCGTCCATCCATCCATCCATCCATCCATCCATCCATCCATCCATCCATCCATCATCCATCCATCCATCCATCCATCCATCCATCCATCCATCCATCCATCCATCCATCATCCATCCGTCCGTCCGTCCATCCATCCATCCATCCATCCATCCATCCATCCATCCTTCTATCCATCCATCATCCATCCATCCATCCATCCATCCATCCGTCCATCCATCCATCCATCCATCAAACATCCATCCATCCATCCTTCAATTCTATCCATCAAACATCCTTCCATCCATCCATTCATCCTTCTATCCCATCCTTTTATCCATCCATCAAACATCCATCCATCCATCCTTCCATCCATCCATCCATCCATCCTTCTATCCATCCTTCTATCCATCCATCCATCCATCCATCCATCCATCCATCCATCTATCCATCCATCATCCATCCATCCATCCATCCTTCAATTCTATCCATCAAACATCCATCCATCCTTCAATTCTATCCATCAAACATCCTTCCTTCCATCCATCCATCCATCCATCCATCCATCCATCCATCCATCCATCCATCCATCCTTCTATCCATCCATCAAACATCCATCCTTCTATCCATCCATCCATCAAACATCCATCCATCCATCCTTCAATTCTATCCATCAAACATCCTTCCATCCTTCCATCCATCCATCCATCCATCCATCCATCCATCCATCCATCCATCCATCCTTCTATCCATCCATCAAACATCCATCCTTCTATCCATCCATCCATCAAACATCCATCCATCCATCCTTCAATTCTATCCATCAAACATCCTTCCATCCTTCCATCCATCCATCCATCCATCCATCAAACATCCATCCTTCTATCTATCCATCCTTCCATCCATCCATCCATCCATCCTTCTATCCATCCTTCTATCCATCCATCCATCCATCCATCCATATATCCATCTATCAAACATCCATCCATCCATCCTTCAATTCTATCCATCAAACATCCATCCATCCATCCTTCAATTCTATCCATCAAACATCCTTCCATCCATCCTTCCATCCATCCATCCATCCATCCATCCATCCTTCTATCCATCCATCAAACATCCATCCTTCTATCCATCCATCAAACATCCATCCATCCTTCAGTTCTATCCATCAAACATCCTTCCATCCATCCATCCATCCATCCATCCTTCTATCCATCCATCAAACATCCATCCATCCATCCTTCTATCCATCCTTCTATCCATCCATCAAACATCCATCCATCCATCCTTCAATTCTATCCATCCAACCATCCTTCCATCCATCCATCCATCCTTCTATCCATCCATCAAACATCCATCCATCCATCCATCCATCCATCCATCCATCCATCCATCCATCCATCTACCCATCATCCATCCTTCTATCCATCAAACATCTATCCATCATCGATCCATCCATCCATCCATCCATCCATCCATCCATCCATCCATCCATCTATCCATCAAACATCCATCCATCATTCATTCATTCATCATCCATCCATCCATCATCCATCCATCCATCCATCCATCCATCCATCCATCCATTATCCATCCATTCAACCATCCAGCCATCCAACATCCAGCCATCAAACATCCATCCATCATCCATCTATTCATCCATCCATCCATCCATCCATCCATGCATCCATCTACCCATCATCCATCCTCTATCCATCAAACATCTATCCATCATCCATCCATCCATCCATCCATCTATCCATCAAACATCCATCCATTCATCCATTCATCCATCCAGCCAGCCAGCCAGCAATCCATCTATCCATCAAACATCCATCCATCCATTCATCCATTCATCCATCCATCCATCCATCCATCCATCCATCCATCCATCCATCCATCCATCCATCCATCTATCCATCAAACATCCATCCATCCATTCATCCATTCATCCATCCAGCCAGCCATCCATCCATCCATCCATCCATCCATCCATCCATCCATCCATCCATCATCCATCCATCCATCCATCCATCCATCCATCCATTATCCATCCATTCAACCATCCAGCCATCCAACATCATGCCATCAAACATCCATCCATCCATTCATCCATTCATCCATCCATCCATCCATCCATCCATCCATCCATTCATCCATTCATCCATCCATCCATCCATCCATCCATCCATCCATCCATCCATCATCCATCAATCCATCCATCCATCCATCCATCCATCCATCATCAATCCATCCATCCATCATCAATCCATCCATCCATCCATCCATCCATCCATCCATCCATCCATCCATCCAGTCAGCCATCCAGTCATCCAGTCATCCAACATCCATCCAACATCCATCCTTCCCTCCATCTACACTGTTATAAGAACAGTAAATTATACAAATATTAAAAGTGTAAGCTAGTTATGTCCACAAAAGGCCGACTTATTGTGAACAAATTAATTCGGTCTGTTAGAGTTTTTAACAGCGGCACGGAAAGCCGGCGTTGCCTGCATCCTCGGTGTATTTCTGACGGAAGAACAATTCAAGGATGACAGATTCATTTATCGTGGTCTTCCAAAATTGAGTTTTTAATTGCATCTCAGACAGACAAGGCTTTAGCTATTGATACTAAAATTGGCTTGTGCTCCCAGTGTCGCATCACAGAGGGACATGGCATTGCAAGTTGCTCTCAAATGCAATTCTTCAAGAAAATGTTCACAGTAAAACAAGTAATAAAGATGGTTCTGTACATATGTTAAATTAACTATAATATAACATTTCAAGATTTAAGAAACATGCATTTCGCATACATGTGGAATGAGTTACCAACAACATTACGTTCAGATATTCTGTATAAGAAAATATTATGTTGTACATTATTTTTTGCCATTGTTAGTATGTACTTATTTGCTATTTTTGAGGACTCCAAGTGTAGTCTTGGAGGGTCAGCGTCCTGCAGCGGTCAGTCTGAGCTTGACCTTTTGCGTAAAAGAAAATTTCTATTTTGCAAGTTTCACGCCCCTTTGTTTTTGTGAGGCGCCGATAAAATGTCCTTTGAATTGCTATTTTGCCCTACCCTTTCAACCAGATGAGAATTGAGACAGTAAAGTGTGGAATAAGGGTTGGAAATGGAATTGGGCCTGTATTTGACTTATTGTTGGTGAGTTATGAGTGTGTTTCCATCAGTGGCCATTGTGTTTTATGAAGGTCAGTGTCCACCGCAGCCTCTTCACATTATTGTGGAGTGAATGAGACCTGAGCATTGATTTTCTGAGACATTGTCATCATTGTCATTAACTTATGAGCACTTCACCTTAGTCATGCTCTTTATATCACACATCTGACCTCACGGTCATTAAAACGTACAGATTTATTACTGCACTCACACACAAGAAGATTCCATATGAAGACAAACACATAATGAAATGTTTTCTGAAAGATTTACAGACTTAAGATGTAAAAGAAGAATCAGTGATGAAGAACACAGCATTTCGGGCTCTGGCGAGTGTTTCTTTCTAACACAATGCTTTCTTTAAATAAACCCTATTATTGACTCATAACCCCTATTATATCAGTTAGGTAACACCTACCAGAACACTAACTTATCATTAAATACATATTTTATTCATACAGAATATAATATTGCACAACAGCCAAACCATACATTAAGGAATAAATACAAATCAATGAAGTGATGCTGTTCTCTATGATGCTATATCCATTTATTTGTCAAATGTGTTTTTATTCAGTTCCTTACGAAACCATCAAACGTTTTTTGGCCACCAACCCATATGCTTTGTCTGGCCTATAAAGAGAGCGATTTGTATATTTATCTTTAACCGAAAGCCGATATGGTAAATATAGAGGATGGAAAGTAATGCTGATGTTTATGTTGCCTGCATCCTCTGAAAGGTGAGAGTTTTTAATCTTTGCTTGTCACTGTGATGGCCCAGATGTGTCAGTACCATTCATTCACATTATCCCGCGTCTCGACTGAGACATGTTCTGGAAATCTGGGGGATGTAATGACGGGGGCAAAACAGCATCATTCAAAGAGACAGTCGGCTCGGGTCCCTCTACATCAGTGCTACCCGGTGACATTTACGCAGGGGTAAAGGAACCAATTACTCGTTTTTTCTTTGACCGATCAGGGTTGATGTCAAGTGTTCAGCTACTTACGTCAGACCAAGTTTCTTAAAAGGACTTTCATGTGCTTTGAGTCTGTGTTTCCCGGTGCCATCCAAAGGCAAGCCATGGACTGCCTCCTGAACACCCTTACACATCCTATACGCACTTTCGATGTTGTGTCATCTAATAGGAATGAGATGAAGAGGATGCGGTGCTGTGACAGACATGCTGCAGTGCTTCCCATTATAACTGCAGCTATTGAAATGTGTCACGACGCAGGGGCCAGCGTGACATACTTACAGAAAGAAGCGCTTGGACAGTCTTTAACACATCCAGGCCTCTGTCACAGCGCTCTTCAATACGATTTGATTTAGTAGCAAACACTCTTTGCGGAAGTGTGAAAGGAGCTTCTGTGTTATCAGTCCAACAGACTGACACACTTAAATTCCCAGAGGGCCAAAACCGGCGTGGTCATGTGACTGCTCTCTTTAGCATAGTAGTGCACTACAGGCCATGTCAGAACACAGCAATGATGTTCAACACAATTATAACTTTGTCAAACAAGTATTCATGGTAGAAGTTTTGACATCAGCATAGTCGTTTGACAAGAGAAATGCGGCCAAAAATAAAAATACATTACAGTCATCACTTTCTGTTTTTGTAGTTAACACATATAAATATATTTAAATGTATGCTTATAATCAAATAGCTACCCTAGAACTTTCCGCTGTCCTACATTCTTAAAAATAAATTATTTAGTGTATACTGTGTGTGGGATCAAGAGCTGTAACTGAAAAAGCCATTCTTTCAATTATCTTTCTCTTTGTTTATCAGATTAAAGAAACGTTTACTTAAAGGAGAATTAATCATGACATCATTTTCAGTTTGGGGTGAAACACCCTTATACAGAAGTTCAGATGGGACAAACTCACATTATCTAAAAATAATTTAATTCCGGTTAAAGCCCATACTGATAACTGCGCAGTATTTCACTCAAACAAAGCATCTGCTGAACACAGAAATAAAATAGATTTTTGTGTTCAATTTAATATGGAATAACAATATGGTTCACACACACATCACATATAAAACAACTAATAATCATATATTATGATATTATCCACATTAATTGTATTACAATCAGCTGGAAATAGTAAAGCAATAATTAATATAGACTTTCAAAATTAAGCTGAAAATATGAAAAACTTTTAATAATTATATAATAACCCCATAGTAACATCATATCATAGCTAGAAAGCATGCAACATATATGTAACATAAGCGAAGCCATGCAATTCAGAATTTTACTTTAATGTGTCTTTATTAAAGTATATTTACACATTTAAGTGATGAGTTATAATAATTAACAAAACTTTTCTAACCATAAACCACATTTTAATCCCATATTAAGTACATGTGCTTTAGCACATCTTTTAATATATTCTACGGTAAATAAACATGTAACAAGGGCACGGTAAAATTCCTTTTTTTCTAGAATTTGAGTAATCCTTGTTCTCATATTTGGCAGATTTCAGATTAAACTTTAGTTGGTTAGCTTACTGGCAGATACCTAAAGAAAATCGTTAGCTTACTGGCAGATACCTAAAGAAAATCTTCTTCCCGTTATTCTGAAAGTTCAGGCGGGGTTTATGTCTATGAAATCCAACAAATCATCCTGAGAATAAGCATGCAAAGACCTCTGACCCCCTCCTCCAACCAAGGTAGGGTTCATTACAGACGGTCATCTAAAGATTCAGGATCAGCATGTCATGTCATGCATTCAGCAGCAGTAACACATTCCTGACCGGAGCCCTTTACTAAAGGTTCATCCCAGTCTGAAAATAGATTTCTACCCGCAATAACTCAATTGTGATGAATGGGACGGACGTTCTTCAGGTACACTAGTCAGGATTTACACAAGCAATATGTCAAAAAACCAAACCTTCAGTGATTAACTGTATCTGTGGGATTCCTTGGATTGTCTCATGACCTCTGTCTTTCTCTTCCTCACACTTTATTTTAATCGATTAGGGATCTCAGTTATGCTTTCACAACAGATCACTCTAAAATTCATGTTTTTGGCACTACACCTCCGTCTGATCACCATGGAAGTAATTGACCTACAGGTTGGCCTGCTCTGCTGTCGGAGTCAATCACTCGGTTCCCATGTTGTCCTCGGAGCCGTCCCTTGAGCTACAGGTCATTGTTAGATACAGCGTGTGTAATTGAGGAGAAGACAGAGGTTGCCACGGCTAATGAAAGAGGACAGGTGCTATGTCATTTAGATGATTTTTGCTCATCACTCATTAACATGTGTTGTCACGGTAATATCGTCTCTGAGATACGAGTAAAAATGTCTGCTTTATCACAATCACTGCATCAAATTCATCTATCATCGCAATACAATGTATAAAACGTCAAGTAACTGATGTAGATCCCTACAATAGCTGATTAAATAGTGTTGAATTCAGTGTGAAGCAGAACTTGTGGGGGTGTTTTCTTCAGGAATTGATTGAATTGTTTAACGTTGGAAGATTTTTATTGGACACTATTATCAGTATGCTTTTGATGAAAGATCGTATGAATGAATAAAAACAACCAAAAACACTACAGAATACTATTAATAATTAAAAATTGGTTTCATGTTAACTTAAAAAAGCCTCAGTAAGAGGACAGACATGTGAACTGTGATGAATGTGATTTAAACCGTGTGGGCGTGGACTGAACCGATTCAATGCAAATAAGATTCAACCTCTCAAGAATATGGAACATGAGTTCTGCACGTACAAGAGACGTTATCCATGATGTCTTGCGTTCATTTCCACTTTTTCACAGATCAATGAAAGATTTTAGCCAATGGTCAGGTGGTAAAAACTGCGTTTACACCCTCAAAGACACCTGACCTCTGAGTCCTGTATCGAATGGATGATAGAAAGGAAGACTGGTCGGAATAATAAAGTCATGAATAAATCACTGTTTGATTTGAGTTTTTGTTGGGTTCACACTGGCAGCAGTAGCTGTCTTCAAACATCACAAATAAACTTGAGGAATGCATGTCTCTATTGAGATGGTTGGACTGCTGAACTGATGGTCCCGTGAGTGATGGAATCAAAGCAATGCTGTAGTCCTCTGTGTTATTACGGAATGACTACTGTCTTGTGATGTATTGCGTGTCTTTCCCACATTTATAAAAAATATATTGCCCGAGGCCACTTTCATTTTAACAACAGGCTCTGTGTTTGCTGACATTGTCTCACTGTGGACCCGACATTTTAACGTTTTACAGTAGATGTTTAATGTTGGACACACATTTTGAAGGAGTGACATGAAGCAGCTTTGAGTCCTAAAGCTCACATGCCATTGATGATGTCGGTGGTCAAAGGGATCAGAATTTTCCAACACTCAGGTGCTTTTAGACTTCATCTGTCACTCATCATACTGTACAGTACTGTAGAGTCAGCACACTTGTGCTCACAACTCTGACTCCTGCACATTCAGCATCATTCAATCTATGTGAAAATTGAACACAAAGCCAAACATGATGACAGGGGTGTTCCTGACGTCACCACTTCTTTACCCTTGTGACATCTTTAATTGCAAGAACAGACTGAGGTGATGTACACATGCAGCTCACTGTTATATAATAGTTATGAGAGAAGATCTTCTGCATTCAGAGGGGAAATAATTGATGCTTGTCTAGACACCATCATACTGTATGTGGTGACTTTAACATACAATTCACTGCTGTCATATCGTATGCTTACGTTGAAAGCCCGAATGCATGTGAATGATGTGTGCAATAGGATAAAAATTTGCCTTGTCTAAGCTGTCTATTCTTCCATCCAAGAATTCAATCTCAATGTCATAAAAATCACACTTAACAAATCACTTAACACATTATAACAGAACGTCAGTGACCAAGACAAATGTTTGTCTGAAAAAAAATAACAAAATGAAATGCATGATGGAAAATGTGGGTGGATTTTGCTTGTTAAAATCTTTTAAAGGGAATATGATGTATTGTAAAAAGAACATGCATTACAACAAAACTTTGATTTACAATAAAAACACAAATGCAACAGCTCCAATAAAGTAATAATGTTCCATATTTCAAATATTTTAGCTAGTATAAGGTGCTACCTTTATAAAAAACGGCAATTACACCCAGAAGTATAGAACAGAATCCATTAAAATGTTGTACAACACGGATGTTTCGATGTTATATTATGTTTTTGTTGGTGCATACAACAAAAAAATATTTTATTCAGCAGGTGCATCTCTCACCATTCCCCTCTGCATTAGATTTCTGTCTAAAATCACAGACCAAGCCTTTGGGTAATGCAAAGCTTTATTTTTTTGAGTTGAATTAAATTGGCTGTATTATGTGGATATGGAAAGAGCAGGGAGGAGGTTGTTGATTGATTTTCAGCCATAAGAAACGCAGATGGCTCCGTGTCAGTTTGAAAGGTGATATCTCAGTTCTTATGGCTTGACCTGAGTAATGTTTGTTACAGAGTTGAAATATTTCTCTAAGAATAATGTTGATACATGTACCAGGCCTGTTCTGTTGTCAGCATGGTCAATTATGTTATGAATCCTGGAACAAGAGCATTAAAATATGAACCGAGATCCTGTGAAGTAACATTACAGCTCAGTTAAGATACCTCAGATAAAAACAGCCGAGAGTTGATTTACTCAAAATATCTTGTAAAATACTAAGAGTTATTCATTTTATAATCAGTCAAAAGTGCAAGACTTAAGTTTTTTGTGTACATATTTTGATTATCAAATATTAACAAGATGATAAAACTGCTGTATGAGTTGTTTAAGAACCACAAGGTTTCAAATTCATAACAGGATGAAATAAAAATGACCTGATGTATGAAGTCAGATGAGGAGGAGTTGGGGATTGAGGTGGGTTTAGAAATTATTGGTTGATATTGATAACTGCACCTAATGAAATTGACCAAGCAAGCGTGACTAACATGAGTGGCAAGAACAACACTCCATTTTATTCATTATTTTTGTAATTATCAAAAAAGTTAATGATTGTTGCCATGCAAGGGTAAGTAAGGTTATTCCCCTTTATCATAATGGAGTGTTAGTGTAGTCTTCAAGTCATTGCTGTGTGTTTAAAATGATTTTTTATATTTGGCTTCTTTAAATGTCTTTGTTGTGAAGGGATTCATTTTTTATGGGAAATATGATATCTTATTCCCATTATATGACCTGAGGATGGCATCTCAATAAAGTCACTGCCCATTCTCCCAAACACACATAGTTAAACTCTTTTTTTTTGCAGCTTTTTTGTCGTACACAGAGAACTTTTACTTACGATGTAAAAGCATACGTGTCTGGTTATAATCTGCAGATAGTGGAGAAATAAAGAAGTGGTAAAGTTGCAGTAAAATCACACAATTATCTTTCTGTGACAGCAGAGTCACATTCATCGCCGACAGCAACCCTGTTCTCCTCTGCCACCGCTCCCAATTAAAGACAACACAGCATTAATAATGAGCTTTTAATCAATTCCTCACCCTTCATGCTGTGAATGCCCTAACTGCCGCTATCGAGACGGAGATAAGAAAATCCTTTATTTCAGAGCCACTGCATCTCTGTCATGGCGAGCAGGGATTAAGCTTCGCATCTGCATCTCGCAGATGAGTTAAATGCACCTTAGGATGTCGGGCGGAGGTCCTCGCTGATGTTCTCGCCGAGAAGTGTGGGTGGAGGTGACACATTTATTTGTGTTTGCAGAAGCTGGGGATGGACCGGCCGGGATATTCAATGTTAGCTCTGGCCTTGAGGTGCCGGAGCCTATTGTAAATAAAGAGAGCTCTTGTGTAGCTCGCAGACACTCGCTGCAGAAGAGTTGTTCTGAATAACCTTTTGATGCTGTCAGAAGAAAGCTGTGCGCTCGCAGGCATGAGTGGGTGTTTCCATGAGCCAGCCAGAACACATTTCTCTCCTTTAGTTCTCGTTTTAAGCTTCGCAAAACACGACCATTTCCAGATTGACCCCTGTTTACCTATGCAGGATTAACAATTGTTAAAGACAATTTCAGGGAAGGGACACGGTTTGCTTTGAAGGAGCCACAACAAAAATAAAGAAACAAGACTTGTCACAAAAGCACATTAGTACAGTGTCACATACCTATTCCAAAAACTACTTTACATAATGAACGAAACAGCAAAGGTATCGGAATCTTACAATCGAGTTTTGTGATAAGCATCCCTCCCCATTATCGTCCTTTCAACATCACGTCTTTTCTGACTAGCAGTGATTTGATGGCATGGTGAAGTAGTTTCACATTCTTATCTCAGAAAACACATGTTATTGTGCCTGGTTAGCACACGATGCAAATCACACAGCAAAACTGTCAACCTTCTTTTAAGTGTGCTTAAACACACTCGTTCACAACTAATATTATCAGTGCTTCAGCAGACTGTCGCTTCAAAAATGAATAGTTCCGTCTGTTTCTTTCCTTTTTGGCGTCAGACAAAGCTTACCCAAACCACAGAAGGTCTATTGTTTAGCAGGCTGTAATGAGATCTTTTTGCTCAGCGGACTGTGTGAATATGCAGTTTTATATTTAGCAGCACACCCCCACCACAGCACTTTTCAAAGATGCTTGTGGCTAACCCTGAATCCCCCATCCAGGCTGAAAGAAACGCAGACAGAATGAAATTTCAGGCGAGCAGTGCGGGTTCTTGCAGAAGGAGGAATCATTGAATCTGATGAAGAGAGGAGGTCTCGCACCATTACCTAACACACACGTGCGCACGCACACACGCAGGCGAACACATGCACACACGCACACATCCATTTGTTTCGTCTTGGCCCACGTTTGCTGGAAAGTGCATGTGGGAGTTTTCATCTTGAATACTAAATTTAAGAAAACAAGCTTTCTTCTGTTTTAATGTTAGCCCACAGACATGTTACAGTTCCTTAAGGATAAATCTATACAATCTCGGGCTCCTTGTGTAACAGAACACATACTGCACATATGAGCGGTTCATAACACACTCATAACATGCTTATATGTTGTGACGTTCGAAAACTTGAACATTAAATTCTGCAATGTGTTTATTTTTGTTAGGTTACATTAATATTATGCAAAAAACTGACATGTATAAAAAATAAGTCCTGTGCTTATTCCTTTTAAAAAATAGTTATTCATCAGCATCGCAAGATCTGAGTGTTGTAAAAATCATAGGCATTCTGTGTCATGTGTCCATCAAGAAGTACCCTACGAGCTGCAGGATTTGAGTTATCATTTGTGTTTCATACTTGAAGCGTCGAGTTAGAGAAAATAAAAATAAAAGCCGTTTTGTTGACATTCTTGCCAACCGAGCAAAAACAGGATCGGTCTCATCCTCTACTAGTGTCAGAGTAAATGATGCATTACACTAGAATCTCAGTTCAGCTGTGGCAGATGAGAAATAATTATCTGGGAATACATTTAGTAAATGCAAATGTGCACACATTTGAGTGGAGGAATTCTTCTTTAGGCAGAATGTTCAATCAGACAGAACTGAACGCAGGGGTAATTCAGACTGTCTTTCACATGAAGAAAACTTTCGAGGTTCATTGGTGTTCTTTTTTTCCTCAATATTCTCTTTTTCCGCACACCTCCATTAGTACAGTTTGTGACAAAACAAACAGTGTAAAATACTCAGATTCATAGATGGTGTCATACAAAAAAACGCAAACAATTGTTCTCTTTTGTGGTCCAAACTTGATATTCGGTAGACATACTCAAAGAATAAATACGACCAAGTAACAACACCCATTTAATAAAAAGATTATTGAATTAAAGTATTATACACTATATAAGATTAAGTAAATATGCAGAGATATTTTACTAGCCTGTATTCAGACTGATGAACAAACTAGAAGTAAGCATCAAGCCAATTGTATGTGTCTGATGAAACCCTCGATATTATTTTAAGTGTGTGTTGTGTGTGTTCATTCCTGCTTAAAACAAAAACCAATCATAGTAACAACAATCCCAATGTAAAGAATCTCTAAAGTCTATAGAGTAGGAACATGAGATTTCCAATGAGTCTTTGGACCTATAGCTCAAAGGTACGGCAGTTCAACCCACAGTGTTCTCAGTGACATCAAGGTAGATCAACATCTGAAGATGCAGCGAATGAATCAGCTGTCGTCTCAACCAGGACACCAACTACAACACAACCTTGTATCTGCAACAACATCTGACATGTTGATGATTTACACTGCCATAATGTAAAAAGCAAAGCACTCGGCTTCAGGTCATTTCACAACTGTTAAGAGCATATGGATTACAGTCCTCCAGTTGCTTCCATGACGTGAAGTCCGAGACTTGTAACAGAAGTCACTGGATTCACATGATGATGATACCATTTGACCAATCAGAGTACACTGGAAGACGGGCCTTAAAGAGTCAGCAACTACCACGGAGTGTTTTCACAGACAGGAGGTCAAGACGTGGAGCAACAAGGTTCGTTAAGGTTTTAATGGCATTTGTGTATGGTTGCGGACTCTGCTCAACCGATCAGAAACCTACCAGAATATGTGACATGTGTAAGTCAATATTAACGGACTTTTGTAATGTCATAAAAGTGTAGAGCACAGGATAAACGTGAGCATCTGAGCGTGTTGAGTCCTACACATTACCAGAATTAAAGGATTGCAGTTCTCAGTGAAGGCTAATGATTGGATAGGACAGCTATAAATATTATATGAGTGATTATTTCAGAAGAAGAACGCTGACAGTTATTGTGACAAAGCTTTACTGTAAATTCATATTTACATGACAAGCAGTGGAGGATTTGAATATTTAGGCTTCAAATCCCCTAATTTGCAGGCAGTCATTTTGTTATCCTGTCCCACAGCTTTCAAATCATTTACAGGGACTTTGAGTGGTTACACAAAGACATCTTACTGCTTTAAACCTCCAACACTGCGTTTGAAATTCAAAGGAGAGAATGAATTAGGCAGTTTGTGTGTAGGACAACAGCTGCTGGAGTCTGAAGAGTGATGGGAGCCATTTGGAAACCTGGAGGACAGTCAGGAGACAGTCATGTCTGGAGTATGAGTCCCTACTCATCGCTACCTGGCCTGTCTCTGGAAATCAGATTTTAATGTGAAGTTTTTCCACGCATGATGTCTATCACACAGAGATTTCTTTGCTTCAAGCACATTTGCAGGTCCTGAGTTCATGCTTCTCAGAAACAATGTCAAAACAGTGACTCAATGAGTTATTTATCAACAGTACAGAAGTCCCAAAATAATCTCTTAAGGAAAGTTAAAGCAGCCAAAGGACTTTTTATTAAAAATATTTATTTACAAATTGCAATGATTTAGTACAGACATATCTGTCACATTGACGTGCAGATTTGCCAAAGCATAACCCACGCAGAGAAAGTGAAACAAAGAGGTCATTTCTGTGGACTGCTGCTTTAATGATCTCTATACATCGCATGATGATATTGGTGGAATATCGTATTGCCAATCCCATTTGAGAACCAGAAAGAACCGAATAAAAAAGAGGCAGTTTGCACGCATAACAAGGTCTAATATATAGAGATACGTTGATTTTGAATCGATCTGTCATATTTTAATGGAGGAGCATCACACTGTTTCATGCATTGTAAGTGCTGTTAAACGTGTTGAGTTCTCATGGTCAACATGATCCAATTGGTCAAAATGAAGTTAGCTGCACGATGTAGTAATTCTGTGCTCAATACACTCCTTGCAGATAACTCAAATTTGAATTTCCTGCTTGAGAATACTTGACAGTGCAAATTATAAATCATTATTATAATCTTACGGTTATGCTAATGAGTAAGATACGATGTAAGATAAGATTCTTTTAAGATAAGGATTGCAGCCTCCTAATCCAGAAGATGGACTTCAAAATCTGTCAGGAATGTGTCACGGTCCTGTCCTTCTTATGATTCTTTGCCCTTTTAGAAGGACAGGATCATGACAGCCTCATGTCTTGTGTGTGAGTTGGAAGCACATGACCATTGTTTCTTAGTGCCATGTGCCCTTTGTTTCCCTATTTCTTATCCCGTTATGAGTTCATGGCCTTTACTTTTTTCCATCTGTACCTGCTTTAGTTTCATCCCTATTTAAAGCCCTTGTGTCTTCTGGATAGTTTCTCAACTTCACCCCTGTTTGAGTCTTGAGTTGATTCAAGTTTTATCGTCCCGTAGTGTAGTGTAGTGTAGTGTAGTGTAGTGTAGTGTAGTGTAGTGTTGTGTAGTGTAGTGTAGTGTTGTGTTGTGTAGTGTAGTGTAGTGTAGTGTAGTGTAGTGTTGTGTAGTGTAGTGTAGTGTTGTGTTGTGTAGTGTAGTGTAGTGTAGTGTAGTGTAGTGTAGTGTTGTGTAGTGTACTGTAGTGTAGTGTAGTGTAGTGTAGTGTAGTGTTGTGTAGTGTACTGTAGTGTAGTGTACTGTAGTGTAGTGTTGTGTAGTGTAGTGTAGTGTAGTGTTGTGTAGTGTAGTGTACTGTAGTGTAGTGTAGTGTAGTGTAGTGTTGTGTAGTGTAGCGTTGCGTTGCGTAGCGTAGCGTAGCGTAGCGTTGTGTAGCGTAGTGTAGCGTAGTGTAGCGTAGTGTAGTGTAGTGTTGTGTAGTGTTGTGTTGTGTAGTGTAGTGTAGTGTAGTGTAGTGTTGTGTAGTGTAGTGTAGTCTAGTCTAGTCTAGTGTAGTGTAGTGTAGTGTAGTGTAGTGTAGTGTAGTGTAGTCTAGTGTAGTGTAGTGTACTGTAGTGTAGTGTACTGTAGTGTACTGTAGTGTAGTGTAGTGTAGTGTAATGTAGTGTAGTGTAGTGTAGTGTACTGTAGTGTAGTGTACTGTAGTGTAGTGTACTGTAGTGTAGTGTAGCGTAGTGTAGTGTACTGTAGTGTAGTGTAGTGTAGTGTAGTGTAGTGTAGTGTAGTTTAATGTAGTGTAGTGTAGTCTAGTGTAGTCTAGTGTAGTGTAGTGTAGTGTAGTCTAGTGTAGTCTAGTGTAGTGTAGTCTAGTGTAGTCTAGTGTAGTGTAGTCTAGTGTAGTCTAGTGTAGTCTAGTGTAGTGTAGTGTAGTGTAGTGTAGTCTAGTGTAGTCTAGTGTAGTGTAGTGTAGTGTAGTGTTGTGTTGTGTGTTTAGTGTTGTGTGTTTAGTGTTGTGTGTTTAGTTGCTTGGCCCCTCAAGGGATTTTGTTAGGTTTAGGTTAATAAAAGTTTTTTTTCAAGAGCTGTCTGTACTTGAGTTCTGTCTCCAAGTAGTTTGTCACAGAATGTGTGTCCAGAACCACCATTAAATGATGAAAATGCACCCATTTTTTTTATAATTCTCCAGTAAACCTCAACGATGAGCCGTTTTCCTTCTCTCTGCAATGTGATGTCACATTGACTTACTCCGCCAATGACTCAAGGTTTGTTAATGTATGTTTGAAAACACATATTGACGATAAGGTACACCTTAAGGTATAACATAAGATCGATGTTGCGTTGAGAAGGTCTCTGAAAACGCAGTCCTTTGGTGAGTGTGTGCGTATATATTGCCTGAAATTAAGCTTCATGATAGTAACTTGAGAAAATAAATGTACATGATTTGGCAACTTCCTACTGTAAACAACTGCAATTCCCTTAAAAAAACACTGACAAGTACCAAGATGGAATTAACACTTATCCTTGGACAGTATGACCCTTTTATTCACATACACAACCTGCATTGTTTCTCCTTTAAAGCTTCAAGTTGTGATAGATTGGATTTAGTAACAGAGGCTTCCTTTTAAGGTCATCCTGATGTTCTCGTCAGTTATCTGCACACTTGTGCCGTTGAATTGTTGCATAAATGTATTATGGCTCCTGTAGTTGTGTACTTAACTATGAGAATGACATTGCCTTAAACTGTATTTCCTTTTTTATGGTACAGTACATTTTACACTGACTAATCCATGATATCACGCTCTATCAAACATACCAAAATTTTGTTCGTCATTTTGAGAAAACTCTTTCCCTGAGATGAGTGATGTTTTTTATGCACTTGCTCTTCTCTTGCTGTCAGGGCGAGAAGTTACACATTGAGAGAGGCAACATAAGAAGAGGAGACCTTTTCCTTGACAAACTTATTTCCATTTCCCATTCCATAAGCCACAAGAACTTCAGACGTTTCTTTGAGCTTATCTTCATTGACGTGAAAGCATGTGTTCCTTTAGACTGAAATGTCCAATGCACAGAATACCTCCTTTGGAACAGCAAGTTGTCGAAGTCGGTAAGTCAAAAGGATGTTCTACGCATGAGAAAGTGAGTGAAATGAAGTGTTTTACACATGTTAAAAGATAAGCACCAAAAAATCCTAGAAAGAACATTGAAGTCTAGTTCATTACCATTTAACTCGTTCATATGTGTATATGGAAAGATGTTAAAACAAATACAGTAGGCTAGAGATGTATTGTACTGTACATATATGTATCGTCAAATTTTGAGAAAATAAAGTGCATTTAATGACCCTTTTAGAACTATGATGACAGTGGGATTTCACCGCTATAAAAGGTTTTCTTGAAAAAATGTTAAAGAGATGCATTCACAGCTGTTTTGAGTGTATTTATCAGTAGGTGAGACATCTTTCCATCAGCATCGGATTTCCTGTGATAAGATCTACACTGAAATGCCAGATAAGGAAATCCGGTCAAAATCGTTTGCTATGCAAAAATATTTTTGCCTCTGTCCCGCAGGATGAGTTTGCAATTGAAAAGCCTCACTAAAATACTCCAAAGACGCAACCCCTGTGTATCCGTGCTGTTAACGGTCTGACGATGGGTTATCAGTGGTTTCAATAAGCCATCAACAATAAAATGATGAGCTCTTTAATTCTGGATGAACTTTAATTTTCTATATTCTGAGTTTCTCGTGGCTATCCTACCATAATCTTCAGAGGGACATCACATAACTATTCCAGGGCGAGTTACAGAGATGTTAGGGTTTTTCTCTATCCATCATCTGTCTTGTGCAACACATGTAAACGTTATCTATCTAGAAGAGGATAATATTGAGGAGATATTAGAAAAATGATGGTTTTGCATTGATCAACAAAGTTATAATTTAAAACTCTCATTTACATTTCGATTTGATTAAGGTGTTGTAGGAATCATGTAGTGTGAAAATTAGTAGACAATAAAAGCCTACAAACGCTCTTTGATCGGTGCGTGGGTGGCATTGTTTCATGACATCTGCAAGTTGAATATTTGTCAATGTCACCTTTTATATAGCGCTTTAAACAAAATACATCGCATCAAAGCACCTGAACAGCATTGGTTAGTAAAGCAGTGTGTCCATCATATAAAATGATAGGTTAAGGCAGTTCAGCATTAAATTCTCTGTTCAGATTAAATAGTGTCTGTGAGTTATTTTCAATCAAGTCAACGGAATCGCTGTTAATGAGGTGACCCCAACTAAGCAAGCCCGAAGTGACAGCGGAAAGCAACCAAAGCTCCATCGGTGACAAATGAAGATCAAACATTGGGAGAAACCAGGCTCAGTTGGAGGACCAGTTCTCCTCTGACCAGAGGAATCCAGCAGTTCAAGTCCAGGCTGCAGAAGAATGGAGAAGAAACATCTGTTTGCTGATGATCATCAGAGGCAAGGTCTTTGCAGGGGATTTGTATCTGGTGGTTTGCTTGGCCCATAGTTATTAAAAAAAACTTTCCGAAGCCTTGGCTGTATGGTGGGAGTTTAACTGTCTAAAGCACTTATAATCCGTAAAAAAGTGTGATACTTCTCCTTTAAGATTGTTTCAATTTAAGGGTTATTGTGGGTTTCATGGTGTACACTAATGCTGCCACACAAGTGGGCGGAACTTCAGTCATATGTACACACATATATACACATATATACACATGTATGTATCTGGACATTTCTATATGTATCTAGACCTTTATGATTTGCAAATGTACAGTTTTTAATGTTCTTTTGTAACCTTAGATAAATTAACAATGTAAGTCCATATATTTAATACAAATTAAAAGTTTAATGCATGGTTAAAGCTTTCATTCAATTTTGCAAACTCAATTTGTTTTACCACAAAACATGTTTCTCTCGAGAGCAAATGTTTACTCAAGACTTGGTCTTGTGTATTTTCTCTGGTATTGAAATTTCCTCTTGAAAATTGGCAGTTTGCTGAATGATGTGCCACTTAAAACATGATTCCGCACGCTTCTGTGGAAATTAATGCAAATGGGTCAGTTGTGGTCAGATGGATGGAGAGTTGGACCTCTAAGCAGAAGGTTGTGGGTTCGTATCCCAACACCAGCAGACAATGACTGAAGTGTCTTTGAGCAACACATCTTACCCCTATTTGCTCTATAGGTATAGTTGTCCATTGCACACTACAAGCAACTGCCAATTGAATAAATAAAAATGTTAATGCATGCCCGCTATAGAGACGTGCTTCAACTTGACCTGAAGTTTACTTCCAGTTCGTTTTTTTTTAAATACAGGAAATGCAAGTTTAGCCAAAAAAGTTTTTTTAGGGTTATTTTGTTTGTTATCAGGATAACTTACAGGCACTTAATTGTTTGTGGATGTATTCCAGAAGTTAATGTAGGCTCAGGTCACAAAAGCATGTATGCGCTGTTTGTTAATGTTTGCTACTTTGAAATTGTCAATTAACAAGAAAACTAACAAGGTAATAAGACCTACCTTGGGGAACAATCAACAAGAGACAATTGAACAAAAGACGAAAGAGTAACAGTCCACAGAACACTGTTAAATCCTTGTGAAAACAGCCCACTAGAGAATCATTTTGATATTCTAAAGCAGATGCTTTTGGCCATCATATATGCTTTAGAGTATTTAAGGTTAAGGGAATTGAGTGTCCACGCACTATGTGAAAGCTGCTCTTAAAATGAATGGTGTTCATATGGATTTAGTCCAGGAGTGTGTACTAGAGGAACACACAGGTCAACTTAGATCTAAAAACTCGAGATCTGACCGAGTCCCGAGTGGGTTCAAGTCTAAAACTCAGACACGGATTGGGAATGAAATTATTGCCTCAGGTCTTGGCTTATTTGAAATGGCTGGGTTTTGATGGGAAAGCAAGCGAACTGACTCATACGGTGAAGATATAAAACAGCTTTTGCACTCGATACATGCATGTCACCATCAGTTCTACAGCGATAGATGTCTAACTTTATAAGCCTTAGTTTTTTTGCAGCCTACATGCAATTGTAAGAAAGCTTACATATGACAGAAGATATATAAACTGATGCATGTAGAGCTGAACCCATGCCGTTGCAGTTTACCAGTTTGGCAAGAAAAATTCTTGTCTCAGGTCTACTTTTGTCAGGTCTGCCTTGGGTCTGAACTTTTTCAAATTATTTATCCAGAAATAAGAGAATAGATTCAGGTGAGGTTGAGATTTTTGGATATAAAAATACCCATTGAAGGTCCTGACCTCCAGTGGTTTTAGTGACTCAGTTGTATTTTGTGTACTGTCTAGGCTCTGGATGATGTGTTTACACTCCTAACCCCTCCAAGTCTGCAATTGATTTCAACACATGG
This sequence comes from Triplophysa yarkandensis, assembly GCA_033220385.1. NCBI lineage: Eukaryota > Metazoa > Chordata > Actinopteri > Cypriniformes > Nemacheilidae > Triplophysa > Triplophysa yarkandensis. The sequence continues at coordinate 2,081,477 of CM065677.1, read as the reverse complement.
ATAGGCCATGGATATTTTACCCAGATGACTAAACTGTTAGTTTCAAGAATCTGTTTCCAACAGCGGATCTTCTCCCATCATTCTGTACTCTGATGTTCTGTGAACTGGTTCAGATGAACATTCTGATGTTGCAGCTGTTGATGATGTGTCACAGCAAAGCGTTCTGGCAGTCTGCCCACATTAGACATGCCATCTGCCTCCACAACACCCATCCGGTGTCACACAGTGGCCAGGTGTCCACTAGAACATTCTATGAAGATTATACCCACAATGCTCGGAAATTCAGTAAACCTAATTGTGCTCCTTTGTATAAAATCTCTGTTTTACTGTAGCGAAGATTACACAGGACTGTCTAAATGATTTTTTTAGCTTTATCATGATACCGGGTAAATCAAGTCTACACACTCATATGCATGTGCATATGCATCCATAGATTCTGGATGTAAGGAACCTGAAAGGGAAGAGACCCTTGTTTGTTGATGGAGCTGTTATTAAATGTAATGTTTGTGTCCTCAACTCTACACAAATGCCATTACATCTGTGAAAACACTTGCATTAAGATTCTTTAAGCCTTGCCTCCCAATGCATGGTCCAGTGTATAGTTATTTGACAACTCAGCTTTTAGTTACCGCATCACATCCAGCAATGATGAATGCGGTTACGTCCGCGACAGTGTTTCCTTTTGATGATAATAATTCACTTTATTGTGAACTTTGGGATTTGTAACTTCACAGATTGTCAACTGGTTCTTAAATACACCCAAACAAAAACAAAAGAAAATGTAAATCAGGTTTAGAATCCGAGGGGCACTTAAGATCTAAGTCTGGGGAACCCAATATTAAATATGTGTTTTGAAATCAGTCAAACCGTAGAAAAACGTGCTATGAAACAGTGTTGTGATGTCCTGAAAATTACACTTCCTTCCGTTTGTAATTCTGCTGTGTTTGAGTTTATTTGCTTGGAAGAAAATGAGTCGATTTTAATTAGTAAGAGAATATGAGATTCTTTTTAGTCATTTGGATGTTTAAAATCTTTTTTGTCAGTTTTATTAATTCTGTCAACTTAGAGTTAGATTAATGTTACATGTTAAAAGCCAAATATCTCCCAAATGTATGAACAACTCGGTAGGGGGGAATAATACTCTCTGTTTCCAGCTTAAAACCCACAGGATGCTGCACATGCGCGGTCATCACAAAATGGATAATCACTCTCTAAGGCAATTCATTATTCTCAAAAAACATTAAGGATTCGTTCCAAAAGAGCGAATCATTTATAAACGGCCCATCACTACTCTGAATCACGTGAATGAGTACATACCGAAGATACTTTACATCCAAGACTCAACCAAACTATATCCAAATCTGAAATATACCGAGTGATCTGTCGGATCAGACAGGTTCAATATTTAATATCTATAGATTTCTTAAAGAGAACCTCAGGCCCTTCCCCTCATTTAAATTCTTTGTGTTTATTTGGGCCTGCAGATAATATATGAAGTTACAAATCCTAAAGTTCTTGCTAAAACAAGTTGGATTAAAAGAGTTTTATCCCCAGATAAACATTCACCAAGAGGAATTATCAAATGCTTCTGTGAGAAGAACTCACTGCATGTGTTTTCATATGTATGTTTGAAGAAACCCAATGAACTCAGACCCTTACTCTTTGTAGCTTCAATTGCATTGGAGAATAACAAAATGCGGAACATGACGATCAAACTTCAAAAGAGGACTACTTGAGTGTTTTTGAACATTTTTACATGGCATTAGATGTCTATCACACATCCAACACTGAACACGGTCCCAAACCTTATCCTATGAAAATGTATTTCTGCAGGGATAAAAGCCAGTGCCGTTTGGACAGATGGGTTTCATTTCACGGTTCACACTCTCAATGTGATTAAAACGTTAAATGCTGTTGAGAAAAGAGAAAGGCATCACGCGAACGCTCTGTCTGGAAACTATGTAAGAAAATGAGTTCTGTAAGCATTTGTGTCATCTGCCAGTCTGAGCGACACCAGCAGAGACTGATCCACCGGACTGACTTGAGCTTTTCATTTCAGAAATCAGAGCACTTACCCGATTCGATGTGTTTTGACAGTGAAGTCAAAGTGGTTTTGCAAAAGTATTAAAATGATATATTTTTGGCAACGTTATCCTGTCGGAACGATAGTGTGTGGTGTTACAGCCAAAACCCTCTTTCATTTTTTTTAAAAGTAACTGGATATAAGTTCACATCTTTTGTTTTATAAATACATTCCATTGAATGTATCCATTGAAAATAATTTATTAAATATGTATTAAAAATGAAATATTAATAACATGGTTATATACAGTATATAGTCAGTACATCACACACACTACGTTCAGGGTGCTTCTCTTTTGCAATGAAAACGTCACATCCAAATTGAGCATTTCATATTTCAGGATGTTTTTATTTGAATTTGATTGCAAAAGAAAAGCGTGTGAAAAGAAACCAAAAAAGGGCGCTTTCGTGTCTTTGTCCTCCTCTATAATTGGAAGGAATTTGCTTGTCAGATTCACTTTGAGAGCCCAACCCCATGTGAGCCGCTCGAAGCCGGCTTTATTTCTCAGCCCTCATCACTGTTTAATATGTGTTGGGATACCTGGAGGAATGTGTGATGCGGTACACACATCATTACTCACTCCTGTATGTAGTTGTGTGCGCCCCTGTGTGTGTGTGTGTGTGTGTGTGCGTGTGTGTGTGTACGTGTGTGTGTGCGTGTGTGTGTGTGTGGGGTAGAGTTTGCTTCAGGCAGCGTGTTTGTCAGTGAAAAATGAAGCGGCAGCATTGAACAAGGCCACTTTCTGAAGGAAAATAAATGCTTAGCATATGTAACCATAGGGCCAATGGTGCTGATCAACTGTAATGTCTGTCTGAGAGCATCGTATCAATCATTCTTCACAAGGACTGTCAAAGTCTCCACCGCATTATATTATTGTTGCTGCTTGAGGAGGATGTCCTGTCATTTCTGTCACCTGTAAAGTCAGGAGTAGAGTCACACTAGATTTATGAAATTAAATTTCCATTTTAACACAGAGTTTTCCATCAGGTACAGTACAGGGTAGACAGAACCTCCCAGAGTCCTTCACCCTGTCAATAACAGATCCAATAACCATTTATCACAGGGAACCACCCAAACATGTGTATTAGTGCTGGATTTCAGCTTTAATGACTATTAAACTAAAAAACTTTCGAAGCATTTATGCACTGCTAACAGGATCAAATGTATAGTATATGCTGATGATGAAATGAATCAAAATAAAAACATTGTTTTATGATTGACTGGCACAGTATGTGTGGTTGCTGTTTTATTGAGAGTTTTGAAGTAGACTTATTAGCTTCTTCTTCTGTCTTAGAAAGCACCTGAGCATGTAGTGTCATGGTTTCTTATGTAATTCAAAGCCAAACAAACATGTGATGATCTTCCCATTTTTATTTTTCCTCTCAATGATCAAATCCTATATTACTCCATTTCACACATTTTCTAAATACTCTCAAAAAGCAGGATTTGTTACAGAGAAAAAACTATTCTACAAAAAGTCATGTCCAGTCCATTTGTGACACTGTTCATTCCAGTTCTTCCAATAATGTTGCATATATGCCCAGCACTGTTAACATATGGTTAAATCATATACATATTAATATATTGCTCTTTAATAGTCTCATCTGCATCTCAGCGTTTCTTCATGAGATGCAGATGAGACTTTTCTCTTTCTAAGAGAACGATGCATTCTAAGAGACTATGGCTCTCCGAGGTCAGAGAATTTATGCTCAAAGTCTCTCTCCATATCTCAGTATTGGACAGATAGCTTGCTTTAATGGGTCAACGGTGCTGGTGTAGCTCCATAAAGAAGAAGATTACTGGATCAAGCGGCACATGAAATGAGCTGTGAACCGTTAGCATTGTGCTGTCCATCACGTTTCTTCAGAATGACTGTCACTTCTGTAAGCCATCCATGATAAAAGCGTCTGCTGGTTTTTTATGTATGTATTGAAATAATCATTTAAATATGTCTATATGCACAATTCTGATTTCTATTGTTATACATTCATTCATCATTTTAATGTGCAAATGTGTAATTAACAATGAAAATAACAAGCACTGTTTCAGGATATAGTTAAACCCAGAAAGACCAGAAAACTATACAATGCTTAATGCTTTCAGTAAAAGTTGTGTTGTAAATGTCACAAAATTGAGGGTCAACCAGTGTCCAAGAGATGGGAAAACCATAAGGTGTCTGAAAAGTAGGGACCCCACACTGTTAAATACACAATTCAGGTAAGTAGTATTTTTCTGTTATTTGACCATGTTGGGGTACGTTCCTCTCCAAATTTGTGTGCTCTTCCCTCATCCCTAAGTCTCCGTGACTTGGATGTGCGACATTGCTTAGGTGGCACAAGAGCCCACAACTGGCAGACTCGTGAATAATAATATTACAAAACTTAATAATAATCAAAAACTCAAAATACTTGTCACTTCTCTTTTCAGCAAGGATCATCCATTATTGGGCCCTCCAGGACAGCCAGAAATATGAGAGCAGTAATTGAAGATCAGCCAACCTTTGAAGATCATGTTGCCAGCACCACCAGGTCCTGCAGATTCCTTTTCTACAACATCAGGATGATAAGATCTTTCCTCTCTGAGCACGCTACACAAATCCTTGTGCAGGCTTTAGTCCTGTCGAGGCCAGACTGCTGCAATGCTCTACTCGCTGGACTCCCGGTGTGCACAACCAAACCTCTGCAGATGATAAAGATTGCGGTGGCAAGAGTGGTCTTCAAAGAACTAAAAAGAGCACACGTCACACCTCTCTTCATCAAGATACATAGACTCCTCTACAGACGCTTGCATTGAAATGCTCTGCTCATAGATCGGTTTCGCAATGTTGGAATGATCTGCATCTTACAGGCTCAATATTTAGCTTTAAAAAATGTGTAAAAATGTCCTTAAGGCGTTCATTTTACGCATACACCTGAGCCATTAAAACCTCTTTCCTAACCAGCACACTTTTTCTATTCAAAGAAAAAATAATACTCAGCCTTTTGTCTTGCCTTGTGTAACTAACTCGTTGTAGTACTTTTTTTTTTTAATTTATGCTTTTGCTTTCTCTGCTATTTACCAAGTCTTGTCTCCTGGATTCTTTGCAAGTTGCTTGGCAGAAAAGTCTGCTAAATGCTTCAATGTGAATGTAAATTTATCAAGTCTTTATCCAGTACGAAGGCATTGATACAAACAAAATGTATTAACGTGTAATTACATTTAACAGACTTCTGCTTTGAAGTGTTCTGCTTATTCGATCATTTTTGAAATTGGACATTAATCTGCTCCCATTGCATCGTGGCATAGAGAAGTGTCCATCAAGAAGTTTCTGTCATGTGACTCGAATAAAAAAAAAGGATTGGATCAATCCTTTAAATAATAAATAAAATAATTTAAGCGAAGAATTGTCTTAACTTAATGGACCATCATCGAACCCCTAATCGAACATAGAAAATCATTATGAATGGAACAATACAAGATACATATAAGCCAATGAATATTGTGCTTTGAATAGTTAGGATGTAGAAAGCGTGTGATCCTTCACAGCATGACAGACAGTGAGTGTTTAGTGAAACAGTAGCAGAACAGAGATGGTGGTTTAAATGTCAGCGTGTCCTCCAGCTCCTCCTGAGGAGATGAACTGAAGATGCCGTTCTCCACCATATGGCTACTGTAATTAATGGCACAGATTAGATTTTGGCTTGCAACCAAAGTTGTTCCAGTCACTTATGTGATGACCCAATCCAGAGCAAACATGAACTGCCTCCAGCGTTCCAGTAGTTGATATTTCTCTCTTAACTCAATTACACTCCAAATGTTCCGACTTTTCCCTCCGGAACTACATCCAAAGAACGGATTTTTAAATGATGCTATGAATCTTGTATATGAAAAATACAGTTTCTTCAACAACGTGGAACAAGATTTTAACCTTGGATGATACAGTTATGATAGGATGCATTTTACAATTATTAACTTAATATTTAAAATCAATCATCTACAAATTCACTAATGTCTTGTCACATTTGAACCTAAAATATTGCAAATCATCATTCTCTACAAAACTTAAAATAGATTGACAGACAGAAACACAGAGAGATATTAAGGTTGTTCTATCGTTCGTTCTTATTTTCAGGGAACGAGAGAAAGCTGTGGTTGTCAGGCACTCAGGGGACTTCAGATGTGTCAGATGGCCGGACAGATTGATATCAGATGGCGGCCTAGAGAGAAAACAAGATTTGCCTTTAAAAGCCCTCCTGTACGTTCCGGTCAATGACAGACATCCTTAAACATCAAAGATAAAAACATGCGAGTGCTTAGGGAACACTGCGACACATCTACCCACCGGAAATAACCTCCAACAGGGCACTGCTAGGGCTTTTGGTAATCTGTATTCCACGGAACATCTCATAGCCACATTCATGAAAAATACTACTTTTATATTGTTCAAATACAGCAAAGTACTGGTTTTGTGAATAGGATTGTGACATTATCATGTCTCGTGCTTGTGTTTTACGTAAAAGCACCCCCTCATCTTCCCATCTGTGTGTTATTCCCCACACCTGCCCACTGTCGTTGACCTCCGTTATAGTGCCCCCATTTAATGCCCTTGTGAGTTATTTCTATGTGGTATCTTGTTAGTATGATTCCAGTCTGGGCCTCGTGAAGAAGGAACTTTTATCTGTTCTAGATGTTTTTACCCCAACGTGGAAAGGGTTTTGTTTTGAGTTTTATTGCAAGTCTTTAGTTGTGAACATTTAAATGTTTTGCCCCATCGTGGGTTTTTTTCAGAATAAATTCAAATGAGCAGTTCACTTACAAAGTGTACATATTATTAAATCACCTAGTACATTAAGATGATGTATATGATTCATTGTAGATTAAGATACTGTATATTATCCACAAATGTTTTTTTAAGCTTTCAGAAAGACTGAATGTAAAGTAAATGAGGCATTTGAACCTTCTTGTCTAATTGGATTGAATCAAACATAAATAACGATAAGCTTTTTTAATGTTAAATTTGGCAGAAATAGATTCTTCATATTGTAAAATATTGAGGACTAGATTTTAAAAATGTTTGACTTAACAGTTAATAGTTTTGCCATGGCATTTTTCTGATGAATCTTTTGATCATCTTTATATGTAAGGTTGTATTTTAATGTTTGGTGCCTTCCATATATTTGAAGATTAAGTTTGATGCTTTCTTACTGAAAACGCACTGATTTCCAAAACATTTATTCTTGGAAATATTATGTTTATTATAACTTTTAAGGATAGATATGGGGTTGACCAGATGATAAAAATAGTATTATGTGAATTTAACATCTATGCCGAAACAGGGAACATAAATACCATTTTCAAAAAGGCCTGGTCCTTAATGGCTCGATGCCTCCTATTTTTAGTTTTTTCTTTCTTCTTTCAGTGACTTCTTTTATTTTATGTACCATTTATCTGATACGACTACCAGTCGTTCTTTATTTTTTATATTAGTGTATTGTGCAAACATGCCATTTGACCTATATATAAAAAAGGATGGGGTACTAATTATAGAAAGTAAAATTCTATAATTTTGTGGTGCATTGGCTATCTATGCACACATATACTGTCCAAACTCTACATTATGGTTTAATCCATGAATACATCTTCTTCAACAACCCAAACATTTCAGTTTCATCTGCACTAAGGTCTTCTACTCTATGATTGGTCATTAGAAGAATATTAAAGTTCGTCTTAAACAGAAAGAGAGAGATGCAGCACACCAGTTTTCTTAGGAACAGTGCTAAATCACGTACTTATATTTTCAAAACTACAGTAAACACATTGATGTTACAAGATCTTCTGTGATTTCCACCCACTTTAGTGGAATTGACAACTTCAAATATAGCCTCCACCCAGATGAAAGTTAAAGAAGAACAAATGTTAGCTTTGCAATGCATGAGGAGAGTTGGGTTCTAGATGACTACAGATCATGTCCTCAAAGTCAACTGACTGTCGTTGGCCTGGCTCTCGTCCTTATGTTGAGAGATTCGTTTTTAGAGTATTTATATAGAGTTTATAAGTGGGTTTTTCTACAGTGCTTTGCCAAGATGACTCTTGAGAAACGCCACAAAATACACATCTGTGTCACAATCAACCAAACTGCAATGCAAATGCCGTAGAATCTATACTTGACTCCAGAGTGGAACATGGGAAGTAACTGCTTCATATAGTACTCCATAAAAATGCCTACTTTAGATCTTTGTTTCAATGTTTTCAATTTCTCAGCTGTTCTTGGAGGGATTGTAATAACCAGTGGAGAGGATTCCATAGTTATTTATTGTTGAGAGCAATCGAGAAGCCAATGAGAAGACGTTTCATATTCAAGCCCGAAGAGCTCTTATCCCAGCTGAGAAGAAGAAATGTCCACTGGCCTGTACTTGAGCTAGACAGGGCGTTCAACCAACATACAACTACAATCCCCAGAATGTGATCTCTGGGTTTGTCCATTGAAATGTACAGAGGGAGCAAAAGCTGAGAAGCTCTTAGGTTCTTTCTTACCATTCATCCGTAGATCAGTGTAGAAACCATCAGCAGTATCTGGCACTGAATGCAAAGTAAAAAACTCCAACAGATTATTTTCCCATGTGCATTTTCTCTCCTGTTCACAATCTGTCACATACTGAGTCCTGTTTGGGTGTTCTACCGTAAAACTATGACACACTTCTGCGTGTAAATCTGCTGTTTTACCACGATTACAGTATGTCACATATTATTGAAATGTTATTTTGTGGGGACTCTCAACTGAATGATGTGAACAACATCTATCGAACCATTATTGTGTTTCATTTTGAGAGAATAAACTGCTTTAGGCCATGAATAACAATAATAAACAGAAGAAAATGTTACTGTATGTAACTGCTTATAAACTGCAATAATGTTATGTGAAAGAAAATAAAGATTAATAACACATAAATACCAAGTAAAAATATATTCCCATCCTTGGATTTTGATCAATTCTCTCACTCACTGTAATCTTATGGGATTTCACACCTGTTTTATTGTCCACTAGGTGAAAACATAAATCTAAAGGCTCAAGAAAGAAATAGTACATTTAATTTAAAGTTTAACACTTAGAATTATGGACTGCTTTAATGGTAATGTATATCATTAAATAGAGTTACATAAAAATAGAAATTTATCTTCTGGAATGAATCCTTGTTATCCTGTTGAGCATCAGTAGTATAACTGGTGTTATAACATGTCTTCTCATGATAATTCAAACAGTTTCACCGCTTTACAATGTCCTAGTTTAGATGCTTCACCTTTGAGAAGGCCAAGTCGGTCTTTGTTTTGTTTGTTGTGGTCACTGCACATACTACACATTAGTGCACATGAGTCTTAAAGAGGCAAAAGCAGATGGGAACCGCAGCCTCAGGGCCTGCACTGACCTACATTCACACATGTGCTCCGTCATTCTGCTCTCGATGCCATTAAACGGCCACTATCACCACTTATGTCCCACGGTGCATCGCTAATCATCCTTGGGAGGACAAGGAGCTCGGAGATTATGCCGTCTCTCTCTTTCTTGATAGGAGTGAAAGGTCAGAGCTCCAGAAATGCTAATGGAGCTCTCAGAATGGGACGAGTCAAAGGAGAAGTTCAGGCAAGTGCATCCGTGGAAGCTTTTATCTCCTATTTTTTTGTGGACTATACGCTCCTCAAAACACATTATTGATTATTGTTATAAACCTGATATAACACTGTTATCTGCTCTCTTCAAACATTGTTGGAGAACACGTGTGATATACCGCCAAGCAGCCGGAGAGAATATTCCGAAGAGATCTGCGTCGCCCGGGCGAGATGAGCGTTATTTTTATACTTCTCATGTTCAAATGAAATAAAAGCAGAGCAGTTTCTGTGCTTCTCGAATTGAAATAACTCAATATATGAGAAGATTGGGAACATCTTTACATTTAAGAGAATAGAAGATGCTTACAATAAGATCTATCATAATGTCTAGATCTAATAAATCTTCAAGCAATAGACTCACAGATTCACATAACAAACTTAAACTAGAACAAACTGAAAGAAGACTGCTACTTTGATCAAAGTAGTATGACATTAGACAACATCACATGAATAAAAGAATATTTGTTAACCATTGCCGTTTCTACATAATAAACATGTCTCTGGGTTTTCAACAGAGATTTTCTTATCATATATTCAAGGCTCTGTGATAAAATCACATCGCAGTGATAAATGTGACTGGAATTTGTAGTTTTCACATAACATTTTATAGTTTGATATCAAACATGTTAAACATCAATGGACAAGTTTGGTTTCCTTTACTAAATAGCTCTGTCCTCACAAAACAGTTTATTCAGTGTGCTGAACCTCATCTTCCATTGACATCCATTTAAAAATAGCCTTTGGTCTTTTATGCTGCTTTCCATTACGCAGTTGCAGGCTTTTCTTCTGCAGGGGCTTTGTTTTCCACCCTATCACCCATTGACTTTATTTCCCATCATGCTCCACACTATCTCAATTGTCTCATGTCTGCAAACACCCACAGCTGCACATCATCTCCCTCATATGAAAGCACTCCAGTTTCTCATCTCCTTTGTGTTGTTGTGATGCTCTCTAAAGTCGGATGTTTAAGATTCCGTCGGACAGTCATCTGGTCAAACCAAGCTCTGCTGTGAATTGTTTTCTCCTATGTGACCAAAAGTGCTTTTTTTAAACAAACAGTTCTTTTCTTCATTTTTGAAGGAGAGGTATCACACACAGATTCTTCCACTCTTATGTTAACTTTGAGAACCCGTGGAGTAGAATTGTGTTGTTTGTGAATCCAAAAAGTGTTTGGTTTACTCACATTTACAGAAGACAGATAAAGCTTTAAGTGTGTTTAAGTAAAGCTGAGATCCCTCTTACTCATGAGGTTGAGTAAATCATGAAAGATTTTCTTATTACAGTGGACGGACATTTCTTTAATGAGAAACATCAAGGGCAGTCGTGGCCTGGTGGTTTGAGTCTTGGACTTGTGATCCGAAGGTTGCTGGTTCGAGACTCCGAACCAGCGGGAATACCACAACTGAGGTGAGTCCCTTGAGCAAGGCACCGTCCCCCCCACTGCTCCCCGGGCGCCGTGGCATGGCTGCCCATTGCTCCGGGTGTGTGTTCACAGTGTGTGTGTGTTCACAGAGTGTGTGTGTTCACTTACTGGATGGGTTAAATGCAGAGCACAAATTCCAAGTATGGAACACCATACTTGGTAATACGTCACGTCACGTCACATCACACGGGGTTAAAACATTGACATCTTACCTGATATCTGATATCCGACAAAGAAATACATTCTATGAAAATTTGCATCAAATATATACATCATGGCCACAAACATGGAAGTGAAGCTAATGGAAAGTAAAATACTTGAAAAGATATGGATTCATTAATAGACATTGATTTAGGAGGAATATAGAATAATTTCATTTAAATCAACTTGTGACTTTGTTGATATTAAACTCAAACATTGGTTAAACAAACCTATTTAAAGAAGAACGACGGCATTACCTACTTTTGTTGTTTCATAGTTTTTAAAACGAAAGTTCTGTTGAATTCTTTTACAGTAAAAGTATGTGAATAGGCTCATATCTGCAAATGTAGTCCATCATTTTAAAGGCAATTTGCTTTTTAATTTGAGACTGAACCTGCACATTATAGAAATTAATTCAAAGACACTTAAAAGATCCTCTGGCCTTTAATTGAAAGAGTAAGCAGAGCCGACAGAATTGCTCGCTGTCAAATGAAATTATGACTGTTTTAATAATCTCAATGTATGACACAAAAGAGTAAGAAATCTTAATAATATTTTAGTACAGCTATCATTTTGTTTTGGAGAAATGAGACAATACATTAACCTTAGAAATGTTTAAGAGCAGCCCTGAAATTCCCTTAAAAGAAACCATCGCTTTTCGTCGGTCATGAATTGCCAGTGCACGGTTAAGCGGAAAGGCATTTTTTACGTGCTCGATTGTTTTGCCATTCTTTCCGCGGGGCTATATCTGTGAAATTGGAAGTGGTCTTGTCAAGCGTTTCACTGTTTACAGCGGCTCTGAAATTCACATTTGAGTCAATATTGTGTTAGTCTGAGAGAACGACAGAGCTGTGATGCATGAAGAGGCTGCTGTCCTCCCACAGATCCACGAGATGAAGTTTCCTATTTGATAATTAGAGATGAGAGACTCGGCTTGTAAACAACATGTAGGCCGGCGCTGTGCTTTCTTCCCGGCGTGTGAGCACACCGGCGCGAAAAGTATTTCTCGCCATTGTTTTTACAGCACGAACGGCCTTGCGTGCTTGTGCGAGTGTCTTGACTTTGCATGTACTGAGCCATTTTTTGTTTCTTTAGATTTTTTCATTATTTATCACCATACAACACGAGTGCAGACACGGGTCACTTGACAATCATATTTCACTAAACACCAGTGGAAAATTGTTTCGCCTGCAAGGTCTCGATGTTTTATATTAGAGCATTGCACTTTCCAACAGGCAATTTCACACCTCCGTTACATCAGAAAAAACCTTCATCATTATCAAGCGGCACGGGGGACGATTTGGTTCGCACACACAAAACAACAGCAGCATTTGCAAGACAAATAATATGTTGAATATTCCGACCAAATCATGTTATATACCGTACAGACGGCACATTTTAGAAAACTCCAGCGTTCTTGCAGCGACAGATGAGGAGATTCATATCTGAGGTTAAATCTCAGAAGTTATAAAACGCAAAGAGAGCTACAGAACAGATTTTAAGAGAAGAAAACTGCATCAGTAGACTCTTTACATTAGATATAAGCTGCTCTTGAGAATGAAATGAGGTTAAGAAAAAGCTGACGGACAATTTGTTTAATGAACAATGAAGACTTTTGCTGTCTCTGATAAACAATGAAAGAGATCTTATTAGTGAGTTCTTTTCCCCAGAAAGTCTTCTCCAGCAGCTGACGTGATGGTGACTCATCCGTACAAGACAGAAGGCAATGGGGAAGAATCTGCACGACATTGAGCCAATTACCTCCTGACCGCCCGCTAACCTCTCTGACCTTTGAGGTGTTTCACACTAATGGAATTAACACCGCAAACACTGGCGTATCCTCACGCAATAAATGACAACTGCATTACCATGCAACGGAATATAATTTGTGCTGCACCTGTATGTCAATAACATCATTCGGCCCTTTAGTTTCTTGTTTTCAACAATCATGACCAAGTCAAAGGCTGCGGTGGCTTTTTAACATTTTCACCACGCTTGACGGTGCGGAAGCTGTCGAGGCTCGAAAAACCAAGAAAGGGCAATCCAAACCCATTTCTGCAACATAAAGAAACCAGCTTATGTGTTGTGACTGTTTTACCGACTCATGACCATACAAGTCATATATGTTCAAAGGTCTTTGGTTACATAATGACTTTTTGGTTCTCATTATAAAGCGATTGTGTAAATCTGGCTAATTTCAGCTCAGTGGTTCGAGCATGGCGCTTGTTAATCTAGGGTTTGGTCCAGGGATTGCACAATCCAAAATCCAATGTAAAGCATGTAAGAGTGTGTTGTCCCGCATGTCCTGATGGAATTACAGTTGACTGTCTAATATGTTTTTATGTGAACTTTTTAAATGCGCCCGTATCCCACGTTTTTCCAATGTGAAAAATTGTTGTACATACAAATGTGTTAGAGAATTTTAACCAAAATAACTTTAGTGAGGTTTACTTTTCAGCAATATAATGCGCGAATAAATATGCGCTACTTACTACTGCTGTTCACACAGATCACATCTTAAAATTGTAAATTAAAACTTTCAAGAACAAAACCAGCAATTCCTTCCTGATTTGATTAACATGGACTACATAACTTCAGTTTTCCCAGAAGATGACATCATTGACTTAGTGATAGGACAACTTTAATCATTTACACGTTTCTAAATGGTATCATGTATTATTCATATACAGGCCAATTGCATATTTATTTGCCAAAAAACAGACATGCCCACAGTTATAAATGCATTCTCTATGAATTTGGAACATATTCCCAAAACAAGCTATATTTTAGGGGTGTATGACATATTTGAGGAAATTATTATATTATATTATTTGAATGTAATTTAAAAAGCATGAAAATATTGAAATGAATGTGGGTACGATACCACATGGGCTTGATTGTACCAATAATGTACACATATGATTTCTATACTTTAATTATTAATATAAAAAATCCCTGTCGGATTTATCCAAGACTAAGAACTGTTTATCATCTGCTCCTCTCACTTCTACAAATTTGATTTGTGATAAACACATTAAATTGATATTTCTTTTGACATTTTTATTGAATCATTTCTGTAGATCGGATTTGGGGGAAATGACAAGTGACTGTTTTATAGATTGTCTTATAGGATACGTTCTCATTTGGTCAAAACATTCTCTCGCACACGAGAGATGCTGGGACACATGATTAAATGATCCGTTTAACACTTTAGCAACTGTATAGCAACACCATATTAACATCAACTGGATCTTTGCTATGAGCTTTGGATAAAAGCGTCTGCTAAATGACTAAATGTAAATGTAAATGTAGCTGAGGTTTTTCATGTCATCCTTGTGAATGTTCATTTACACTAAACAACATTTATAATCATTCAACTATTCCTCGGGTTTCTTTAATAATATTACAAACACAGTCATTTCATTATGACATTATGGACATTATCATACGAGAGACCTGAGGTTTAAAGGTGTACTCTTAACATGGGTCAATGATAAAACACCATCAACACCTTGACAACTGCAAAGTAACCCCCTGGCAACAAGACCAAACATCTAGTTATGTGTTGATGAGTTGAAGAAAATCACAATATTATGAATTTGATCAATATGCTTATTTAAAATCACACCGACTTTAAGTAAAGTTGAGAAGTAGACTAAAACCTCTATACACAAATGAGCTGTCATGTTTTACGTCCGCTGCGATCCTTTTATATTCACTGGACGTACACTGAAATGACTATTTTACATTCCATCAGTGATGTTTTCGTAAACGTGGGACTGTATTCTGTTATGTAATACGACTTTTTAAGAAATGTTCATTTGCTGATGCTGTAAAAACTTTGTGTTGTGTAATGATTAGGACCCTTATTCTTAAGTATTTGTTTGCTCTTTACTGCAGTTATAACAGAAGCTGTGTGCACTTCAAAGCTGGAACCGCAGGAAAAACAGATAGAAACAGTGGGCAAAAATGATCTATAATTGGAATCTGTGGACTTCAGACGCAAACCCTTGCTGACGCTCAGCAGCTCTGCTGGCTTTAGTTAATGGAAATATCTGATAGGCTCCATTTTCTCCTCTTATCCTCGGAAACACATTATTCGCATCACATTTGGTTAATGTCGTGCAGAGGTAAGCTAGAGCTAATGTCTGTTCAAACACAGTTTGGAGTTTAATGTGCATTGATAACTGTGAGTTAGCCGGTCATTCTCTCACAGTGAAAACGCCGTGACCCTAGAGAAGAGCCAATCGTGTGCCTCCAGGGTAATTATGACATGAACAAATCTTAGGAATGGCTCATGAAACCTGAATGGGGTTGAACTTGGAATGTGTGCCAGCCAATCTCTTCCCTCGCGTATTAAAGACATGCAATAAAACAAATGCTGGGTTGAGCCTGTTGGGTCATTTTTTGGGTTGTCTTCTTTAGTGTTGGGTAGTTTTTTGTGTAACCAAGCTGGGTTGCCGGTTTCATCCGATCGGCCGACCATTAAAAGAATATTTTGAGTGTACACATGCCAACTACTATATCAACGTTAACATTCAAAACGGCTGTCTTTTCTCTATTGTCTGCGGTTTATGATGTGATCACACAAATAATAAATTGTAGTAGTATTCTGGTGTCGATAGGGTTGTAATTGTTCAATCGTTTATTGTTAACCCACACACACAATGGCTCTTTTGCATTGTGGCTTAAAAGAACTCTTCTGCATCTTGAAATTTTGGTAGAACTCACATATAGCTTGAAATATCCCACGGTCCCTAAAGTGGTCTGCTCGGGGAAATTACAAGCGCAGACCCGCCATAGCGGCCGAATGCAAATCTCACCCAGAGGTTCGAGGAAATGAACAGACGGTTTATCATGGACAACTATCAGCCATAGGAAAAGAAGAGCAAGCTGGCTTTTATTTGGAGAAAGAGAAGTGTCCATATACAGAGAAATGTGAGTGGCCCTTGTGTAATCTGTCTGGATCAGAGAGATTCATCTGGTTTAATACACCCAGGCAGTATGGAGGAGAGGCCGCAGGGGTCAGACAGGGCTCTTGATAGGAGTAATGAGGTGCATATCCCCGTTGACACGTTCTTCAATGTGAGCGGATCTTCCCTGTCTCCTGTGTCATTTATTAAACCTCCAGCACAGAGTCACCGCTGTTCTCCGGCCTGGACATCAGCCCACCTGACACAAAACACGCCAATGTTCACATCACCACCATTAAACAAGCGACACCGATTGTAAAGTGTGCCTCACACAAGACACTAAAAAGGAAGTTTTGTGACTTTTGGTCACATGTTACCTTAAGTGTGTATAGCTGGGAAGCAAAATAAATATAACCTAGAAAAGTGCATTGATAGGAGAGAGAAAATCAACTGGTTCATCTGAAAAAAAGGATATTAGTTTTATTTAATGGTTTAGTATAAACACTTTAGCCAATTTAACAAACATGCATTACAATAACACGGGTGCATTTTGAGATAAAACATGGGCACTGATGCATTTTAAGATCTGTCATTACTTTTGGCAACTCTAACATTTACTTAAGTCATGGACTTAACCCTGTCCGAATATTGTAATTCTTTTAACAGATCAGAAGTGACTCTCTGAAATCATATTATCTATGTCGTCTTGTATTTAAAAAACTCCTAAAAACTCATCTTTTCCGGCTACACCTAACTCACTAACTCACTTCTTTTCTAACTACTCACTCTATCAAAAAATAAAATACTTTGTAACTTCTCTCTCTGTGTAACTCGGTAACATTGTTGTAGCACTTGTTCACCTATTGTTGTATCGGCTATTTACCGCTTCATTGTCTCCTCGACTATTGTAAGTCGCTTTGGATAAAAGCGTCTGCTAAATGACTAAATGTAAATGTAAATGTATTAAGTGATGTATAAGGGTTACTTGTCATGTATGGTAAAATCTGACATGTGGCAAATGAGAAAAAAACACATTTCAGTTGTACTGCCTTAATAAAAGATCAAAATCTAAGAAGCAGAGCAGTGACAAATATAAAACAGGAACAGAATGAGCAAATTAAGACTTCATCTTGACTTTAATACGGTCTGATGCCTGGACACTGCCTGTTTAAACCGCCTGCGGATGGCCTTTTTCACTTTATTAATCTGACTTACTTGGAAATGTTTATGATTTTCAATAATAAACTACATCGGTGCCTTTTATTATATTTATTTTATTGCCGTTTGGTAATAAAGCATCAAGCCTCCGGATGCATTCATTAAAGTCATTTTATCACAGTACCCATGAATTTGAACATGCCTCTAGAAAAACAACAACTCTACCTGGACATAAAACAGAAATGAAGGAATGAGAAAAGGTATTTTGTTATAGAGCGCAGCTTCAGTCATGAAAGTGAAAAGGCTAACCGGCGTGATGGCACAATCTGCCGTGACAGCTGCTTATCAATTACTTACTTCTTATGAGAAGATTGTGATGCTGAGGCTGATCTTCACAAATGCATCATGGCTGTATCTACTTGGGCCGGAGAAACGTGTCTGGTTTAACAATAGCCACATGAAAAGCACCACAATCAATATTTCTCCGGCTAATTGAAGGGCTTTTTATCTGAAGCGCTCTCAGCGGGCCTGCCGTGATGCAGAAGGTGCAAGAAGGAGCCGTTCCCATTCCCTTAAAGACGTCTGTCACATCTGATGTTTATACATGTGCTGCCCTGTTATGCTGTTGTTTTGTATATATGTGTGTTATTCTGAACAAAAGATTTATTGATATTGTTTCTCGAATGTTCTGGAGCGCAGCCTGGACTTGCTTTTATTGAAAATATGTATTTTTACTACATTCCTATTCACAATTATCATACTTATATTCCATGTGTATTTGTAATGATCACGGAAAATATTTCATGTTTAAAATTGATTTAAAAGTGTTTCATGTATTCATGACAGTCACTTTAGATATATACAACACATACTAAACCAAAGCTTCCTATCACCACAGTATGAACACAAACCTTTTATTCAGTTTCAGGGTATAAAAAATGTGTCTTTATTAAAAAAAGTCTTTGAATATTATTTCACACTCATTAAACTGCCCTTGAAATCTGCTGATATTGTATAAATACATACAGCAACTCTATTTGTTCTATGTCTATTAATTAACCTTCATTGAGACTAGAAAATAGAAATGCTCAAGAGTATAGATGGTTTTATCTATCGGCTGGAACACGCTGCTTTTATTCATCAAATAAGATTAAAATTAGTAGGCAGAGAGCCTAGACAAACACACCATTTGATTTATGAAATGAGTGACGTCCTTTAGATAATGACATTATATTACAAGTTGTTCTAATAACAATTAAAACAGGAGATTTATTTAGTTGAAGTGTGGCACAGATTTTGCCACTGAACACTGACTGTAATGTTTTCTTTTACATTGCATTATTCAAAAATAAATATTTCATACAGTTTGTGAAACATTGTTGTCATGTTTAATTCAACACGCAGCATCCAGCTATCAAATAAAAATGGTAATGTCTTGTGAAAATGTCTTGACAGTCCCATCACAGAACGAGCAAAGAAGATCGTGAGTTACTCTTGATAGCGTGTCATCGGACGGTCAAATCAAGTACATTACATCATAGGGTATTACGCTGTTATCAACAAACATGATTATAAGAAACGTGCTTACGACATGGTAACAACTTCTTATGATAAAATCTTCAAAAACATTTGTAAAATCGTGTACGGACTAAAATGTGTCTTCCACTGGAGTGGTTTGGACACAGAAGTATGTCGTTACGCTTCAGCACAACTCTCCAGACGTTACGTTTGACTGACCAAACCCAAAATCCGGTTGGTGTGTGTGCAGCTCGGCCCGACAGAGTATTACATGAGACCATCCACAAACTCTGTGTACCTGTATAATGTGTTCGCAAAACCGTTCTCACATACAAATTCATTGCATTAAATTCAACGAATGAGTGCATACATTTGAACTGAAATTCTTTAGTAACATGATATACGTCATGAACACTGTACGTAAGCCGGCCATAAAGTTAAAACATGTACATTTACATTTACATTTACATTTAGTCATTTAGCAGACGCTTTTATCCAAAGCTACTTACAATAGTCGAGGAGACAATGAAGCGGTAAATAGCCGATACAACAATAGGTGAACAAGTGCTACAACAATGTTACCAAGTTACAAAGAGGGAGAAGTTACAAAATAAGGTTTTTTTTTTTTTTTTTTTTTTTTTGGATAGAGTGCCTTTCCATAGTTAGTGAGTTAGGTGTAGCCGGAAAAGATTATCCGCAGATGTAAAGGTGATGTGTGCAATTTTTCAGAGGATCTATTGAATGAAAGCAACATAATATACATAAGTATGTCTTCAGAAGTGTAGGAAGATGTTACATAACACCCTTTAAGATTTTATTACCTTAGAATGAGCTATTTCTATCTACAGACCCTTACAGACCCCAAATGGGGTTAATAGGAAAATAAATAAGCGTTTCGAGAATTGCAAGCACTGGATATCACTTTATTTTACAACCTGGATTTGTTCTTTAATCCATTTGTAAATGAACACCGTACACAGTGACAGAATAATATCACAGTCAGAAAGAGTATGCGGTATAGAAGTGCACTGATTTGACGTATTTTCATTCCATTTCCCTCTGAACACAAGATGAGAAAATGCTGTTTCTTGTTTTTAACTTGATATTCCACTGCTTTAATCCTAAACACGTCTTTAACAGATGCTTTCATCTGCAGAAGGTTTTAAGATCTAACTGCTGCTCCAACACAAAGGTACAGAACCAGCAGGTGAATGAAATGCCCACATCTGCTGAAGGCAGTTCTGCGTCTCTGAAGACCCCTGCTCGCAGCGGCATTAACCCCGTCTGAACGGCTCACCTCCGGGCCCTTACACATACTTTACACTCTGTGGTTGTTTACACATCACGTGCGGTTCTTCCCCTTCAATGCAGGTCACACGAGGGCGTTCGTTTTATTCCTAGATATACACGTTTTCATATCTGCTGTCATCTTATCACGTTGAATAATTCTCTATGGTGAGAAAGACGAGTGAGATTCTCATGGCCTCAGAAGTTCAACCGCATGAATCATTGTTTATTCTTCAGAGTCACTTTGACTTCATTGCTATTCCGACACGCAGACTTCTATAATGTTCTCTTGGTATGGCTCAGCAGTAGAGCACTAAACTATGGGCTGGAGGAGGTTAGCTTGCATAATTAGTATCATTTGAAAATGTCATTCATATGCATAAGGGTGAAACGTTCTGGACTGATGAACGAGAGGTGTTTGGAACAAATACATGAGACGGATCCAATTAACACCAACAGAAAAAGCAACAAACTAGAAGCTCCATATGGACTGATTGGAGGAATATTTAAATAACTTTCAAATATCAGACTCGTTAAAACTACGAGAAAATCTAGGTTTATTTTAGTATAATTTGGTGAAAACCCCTATCCCCCTTTATAATAACTGTTGTGCTTGAAATGCCTGTATGTAAGGAGTCAGTGACATCCTCAATGTACACAATACTGCACACATGTCTCTGCCCTGAGCGCAAAAAAGCATCATTATGTATCATTATGTTGACCAAAAATATTTTAGGTACATTAATCAAAAGCTGATGAAGGAGTTCAAATACAATATGGTGCATGTTGATCTGTCACACAATCATTCACAGATGAAATGTCAGAATGAAATAGTTTTGCTGCTGGTTTATATGGAGTTTTTATCTGTTCTGTTTAACTGTTGTACATTGTCATATTGTCTGTGCTGATATGTGCAGAACAAACGTGAGCCAATAAAATAAGGCATAAAAGAAACTCCAGCCTCCTCTTTGGGACCATTAAACAGCACATAGTTAGGTGTACATCCTTTATTATCATAGTTAATACTAAATAATAATACTCATGAGGTGCGTTCCTTCAGCTATACACAGCACTTATAATTTATTCTGATCTTAAAATAAGCGAGCAAATGAATTGGGATATTTACATGTGGGGTCATTCCAGTATTGTCTGACTGATTTTCAACAAAATCAAACCGCAGGAGTGACATCCAGGTCATTCAGAAGCATTGATAAAGAAGGCAACAAAACTCAGGAAAACTCTCCTTAAAAATAAAAGGTTACCCATTTTATAAAATTGAATTATGAACTTTACAAATACATACCAGATTTCAAAAAAGTTGGGACACTGTACAAATTGTGAATTCAAAAGGAATGCATTAATTTACAAATTTCATAAACTTATATTTTACTTACAATAGAATGAAGATAACATATCATATGTTGAAAGTGAGACATTTTGAAATGTCATTCCAAACATTGTCTCATATGGATTAAGCTACACGTTCCAAAAAAGTTGGGACAGATAGCAATAAGACACCGGAAAAAAGTTATATGTACATACAAGGAACAGACAAACGTACAACTCATAAGGTCAATTGGCATCATGATTGGGTGTAAAGAGAGCCTCCCAGAGTGGCATTATCTCTCAGAAGTCAAGATGGGAAGAGGATGACCAATACCCCCAATTCTGCTGCATAAACAGTGGAGTAATATCAGAAAGAAGATTCTCCGAGAGAAATTCCAAAGAGTTTAAAGTAATCATCATCTAAAATGCACAACATAATCCAAAGATTTAGAGGATCTGGAACAGTTTCTGTTTGTAAGGGTCACGATCGTAAAACAATACTTGATGCCTGTGATCTTCGGGCCTTTAGACATCACTTCATCACATACAAGAATGCTACTGTGATGAAAATCACAACATGGGCTCAGGAATACTTCAAGAAAACATTGTGGGTGAACACAATCCACCGTGCCATTGGCCGTTGCCAGTTAAACCTCTATAGGTCAATAAAGAAGCCATATCCAATCATGATCCAGAAGCACAGACATTTTCTCTGGGCCAAGACTCATATAAAATGGACTGTGGTAGAGTGAAAAACTGTTCTTTTTGAAAAATTGGGATGCCATGTCATCATCGGACTAAAGAGGACAAGGATGGGTTGGTATAAGTTTGTATGGCATGGGCAGATTACACATATGGAAAGGCACCATCAACATATCAGTATATCCAACTTCCAAAACAACATATGCTCCCATCCAGACGTCGTCTCTTTCAGGGAAGATCTTTCATTCATAGAAAACATTTGGAGCATTATAAAGAGGAAGATGCGACAAAGAAGACCTAAGACAGTTGGGGAATGGGTCAACATTTATTCCTGAACTTGGACAGACTGTTATAAAAAGAAGACGGGATGCCACACAGTGTTCAAAATGGCCTTGTCCAAACTTCTTTAGATGTGTTGATAAGAAATTTAAAATAAAAAACGCAACTTTTTCCCCCTTAAAATTATACATTTTCCCAGTTAAAACATTTGGTATGTCATCTATATTATATTCTGAATAAAATATTGAAATTTGAAACTCCCACATCATTTATTGTTTTATTAACAATTTGTACAGTGTCCCAACTTTTTGGAATCGGGTTTGTACATGTAAAAATATTACTGCAACATTACCTAGTCAATATAAATACAAATGACATTCTTTGCAGTATTTTCCCCAAAATTGCCAAAAACAATATTTTGTTATATATTTAAGGGAAGATAACGGTAAAAGAACATAAAGAGAATTACTTGTCTATTATACAATAAAAAGAAACATCCTCCAGGAAAAACTCTTTATATTTACAATCGTGTAAGCATCAGTGTTGCCAGATCAGGCGTTAGAGGAAAACAATCTGCTCCCACAAGACAAGCTTCCTGGGGAAACTTTGTTGGCAAACTTCAGACAGTCTTGCGATGGGAATGGCAACAGTTCCGTTCGGTGACGTCACAGGACACATAAGTGGAATGTCAAGTTTAAGTGCAACTGTGAAAATTGTGAGTGAAATACAGAGAGAGTGAAGTCTTTTGATGTAAGTCTGGCCCTGCAACAGAATTACGGCTCTAAATTGGTTTCAAGGGACTGCAGCGATGCATGAAATAATGTCCTGTGGCATGTTGCTAAAACTCACTCCCAGCGGAAGAACACACTGAAATAACCACAAGAGCGAGACTTTCCCACTCATCCTGGAAAAGTAATATGACGTATATTTCCCCAACCGATCAACAACTAAACACAATAATAACAATAAAAACACGCAGCACATAAAACTCCCTTCATCTCGGGCAACTCTCTTGAGCTACACAAATTTGGTGCTATAATAAGAAAGGGTTATATTAGAGTTTACCCATAATGCCCCCCTCTCGGGCAGGTTTGTCATTAATCGACACCCACTTAGAATAGAGGAGCAGAGCAATTCGAGAGAATAATGAAATATCCACAGCGGTTCGTTTTATAACCCATGCTATAAAATGCTTTTCTTGAGGAATAAGAATAAAACGCTCATCTAATTCAATCGTCTTTCACCACAACTATGGCGAAAGTCTATCAGGAAAAATGGATTCGGCTTATTTATTAGATCTTTTCGGTTTTGGCACATGTGACGCTGCGCTCAGAACTTTATTCTGCCAAACGCTCAGAGATGTGAAATACAGTCACTGATGTCATCAATCAACCTTTCTCTTAAAGGATTTCATCTGTATTTAAAAAAGAAACCGGAAAAAAAACACGCACAGCCCACACATACACCGACCCACACTTCAACACATATTTTGTGGCACATAAACAAAGTGCTTTATCCTATCAAACTCATTTGGAAATGCCTGTAATGGTTTTTACTTTTTACATCAGTGGTATCCATATGAGAGAAGGGGAGCAACAGTGCCTGACCTTTCCTATGGTTTCTATGGCAACAGAAAATGGGGTAGGAATTTCAAGCACATTCGATAAATCCCTCTTTGGTGTCTCGGCACAAAAGTAAAGCAATTAATCAGAGACATTCGGAAGAAAGAAGAATGTTATCCAGAAAGAAACGCATTTAATTTTCTACTTGATGTGTTCATACGATTGACTCAATGATCAGAGGCGATCTTTATAGGCCTTATAAATATAATGCGAGCACATGAGCGTGTGTGGAGGTTAATTCAGTTTATACCATCACACATTCACATGAACATAAAAAAGTGTGGATATGGATTAAGGGAGCAGACCTTTGTTTAAGTGAAAGGGCTCCCCTCACATAATAAACATGAACCTGAGAAAAACCAAACTATTGTAATGTCAGCTATTCCCTCGGGCGAAATCCAATGAAAACTTTATATATGCCAGCCTTTCTCATTTCACAGCGGACACTACATTTCACACAGATTCACCAAAACTTGAAGTGCATTGTGGAATGGCAGATGTTTTCGGGACAAGCCTTCTCAAAGGTCTCGTGTATTAAAAAACGATATTGATGGGGAAAAAAGCACGCATTTTAAAGTCAGAGAGAAATCATTTTCTTAATACGGTTCAAATGCACGCCGATTCCGTCAGAAAACTGCCTGTAGATGTGTCGGTATACTATGAATCACGTTGGAAGAAAACACACAATTTGCAAATGTCAATTCAATCCAATAAAGCTTGCAACATTTTTGAACATTAAAAATGTCTTTGTCTGAATTTTCACTTGTATTCTGTATGTGTACCATTAAAAGTCAAATGATCCAAACTAACATTAAGCAGCATCAAGACCAAGGAGAAGAAGAACTGTTTTTAATATCTAACATCCATGTGACGGGCAAACAAACATTACATAGACGAGAATAGACATGCAATGAAGCAGAACTAAATATATAAATGCACATGAAAGAGACATGGAAATAATAAACTAATAAGGGCGACAGTTGTATACAATAAAGTTTTTTATTTGAAACTGAGTCAAATGGAGCACGATTTTCAATCTAGGATCCACGGCTTGATGCCAGTCCAAATTTTTATGTCTTATTCATGCTACCTTCTGTTTCGGTGACTCGGATGTACGCACCAAGGGCCCACCACTGGCGGAACATATAAAATGCATTTCAATGGAACGCCTTCAACCCTTGAGCGCCTGAAAACTATTATGAAAGCCACCGTGGAAGCAGTTGTGTGACTTTACAATCACATTACATTGTGGAACATTTAGGTTCCGGAGTGCACACATATAGCCAACTCGCTCGGACAGAATCGAGGGATCGACGGCCTGTCCATGTAAACTTTCCTTGTGCACTTCACGAAATGGATAGCACTTAAAATGACGGCAGGCCAGTTCACGAGTGCATATCTAAAAGTGAAGTGAAACGCACTCCAGATTAGTGTCCTAGCCAGACAGATAAAATCTTGTTAATACATTTTATTTAATATAATATCTTGTTTCAGATTGATCATATTATTTGTGTGAAGTATTTTTTACGGTCAAGTACATTTCAAAGTAAAAAAATAATATTTAATTTTGTTTTTGCTTTGGAAAACTTTTGCATTAAGTTTCTAATAAATTCCATTTACATTGCTCTTAACAATACATAATGTAAAAAATGAAATATAAATAAAACTGAATTGAAATGCATGAGGTTTAATAATAATGTTTTCTTCTGTAACTTTTAAATAGGATTTGAATAAAATGTATTTTATCTGTCGATGCAAGATATTTAAAGTGTACCTGAAGTAAACTCACTATAGTTGCACTTTCATCCTTATTTGGACTTCGGCAGTATTTCTGCACAATTAACGTATTTTATTAAGTATAAAATAAGTTTCAATTTAGCAGACTTTAACTATATCTATTAAATAATACAATCATTGTATACAATGTATTTTATCCAAAACATATGATGTAATAGGATTTGCAGTATACTTAACAATAAATGAAAGCATTTCAAAAAATGTTTAGGATATTTTCCATGGCTAGATTAAAAAGCTTGTATCGTACTTTATACACATTTGATTAATATATAGATCTTTTTAAAACCAATACTTATAATTGAGTTAAAAATACTTGAGTATAAGTACGTTTTATTTTTTTATATACTTAAATATTGAAGGTTTAAAAATTGAAATATTTATATCAAATGTAGTGGAGTGAAAATGAGGATACTTTGTGATGTTGTAAAAGCAAGGGAGGTTTTTTCTTTAAATTAAAACATTGATACTGTAAAGTCACTGAAATGCAGAAACACTAATAAATCTGTACAACAATCACACATTTATTATTCCACAAAAAAAAACCCTGATGAGCTTATGAAGCAGCTGTGGGTCTGTGATGTCTGTGTGTTGATGCCACAGGCACATTTTAAAAGATCACATCATGAAAATGAATGTGATGAGAGGATATTGATGGAAAACACAAATAATTAGGATGTTTCTTTTTCTGATTGTTGTTATCTTTGACATTTGACTTACAGAAAATACAAACAGCTCAGCACCTTACAGATCCAGATGGGTGAGATGACAGTAGGTATATGGTACATATAAAAGTGAGCTGCGTTGTCTCTGTTATTCACCACTAAAATGAGCGATTTGTTTGTTAGACATTGTGCCAGTCGCTTAACGCTCCAGTCCGACTTGAGATTAAGAGTGATTGAGTTTACAGTGCGTATGTATAGTATATTATAATATAACATGTGCTTTTTATGAGAGCACTTACAAAAAACAAGATTTCTTCTTATAAATGGATCATGTAATTCATTTCAAGAAATGTATATTATTAAAATGTCATCATGACCGTCCACACCAGCACTCCAGTATTGGACACGAGCTTCTTCCCTCACCTTATCCACATATCGAGCTTCATTAAGAAGAGAAACACGCTTGTAAAAGTGCTCCACCATTAACAGAATAAATAAATGCAAACCGCTGCGGCACAGGCCGAATCTGCCTTCAATTTAAGGCTCGAAGGGAAATGTAAGACGTCTATCGGGGTAACACTTCTCTTAAAGCCATGAAAGACATGTTCCTCCGAGACCAATAGACTCATTAGTGCTAATGGGATGAAAGGAAGGCAACAAAAGATATGAAGTGACATTTCAGCTGGCTTAGTGCACCTCTATCTCGTTCAGTCCCTTCCTCTCCGAACCTTGATCAAGGTTACTCGTTGAACGGAAACGAAAGCTACACCAGTCACCGACATCAATGTTAGCTGAACTGGACAAATGGAAGTGACATATTTAACGTCAGTTCCTCTGTCAAGATCGATTCGACATTGAACATTGGTTGAGTGTTCAACTGTGTTTTCTTTCACTTGACTGTCCTACTCAACAATTCTCAAGGAGAAACTATTTCCAGCCAAAACATCTGAGATACCCTGTGTACTATACAATACAACTGCATAATATAAAGTCATCAGAAATAAATTCACTGTATTTAAAGTCATCAGAAATGAATTCACTGTAATTAAAGTCATCAGAAATGAATTCACTGTAATTAAAGTCATCAGAAATGAATTCACTGTATTTAAAGTCATCAGAAATGAATTCACTGTATTTAAAGTCATCAGAAATGAATTCACTGTATTTAAAGTCATCAGAAATGAATTCACTGTAATTAAAGTCATCAGAAATGAATTCACTGTAATTAAAGTCATCAGAAATGAATTCGCTGTATTTAAAGTCATCAGAAATGAATTCACTGTATTTAAAGTCATCAGAAATGAATTCGCTGTATTTAAAGTCATCAGAAATGAATTCACTGTAATTAAAGTCATCAGAAATGAATTCACTGTATTTAAAGTCATCAGAAATGAATTCACTGTATTTAAAGTCATCAGAAATGAATTCACTGTAATTAAAGTCATCAGAAATGAATTCACTGTATTTAAAGTCATCAGAAATGAATTCGCTGTATTTAAAGTCATCAGAAATGAATTCACTGTAATTAAAGTCATCAGAAATGAATTCACTGTATTTAAAGTCATCAGAAATGAATTGACAATTTCTCTGCTTTTAAGTTTGTATTTACTGCACTGTACTGTAGTATTTTTTTAAAGCACATAAAATGTGACTGTATAGCACTTATCTCAATTTTATTATATTTATATTCCTGTATGATTATGACATAATGACATCATGAATCATGCAATCCAAGCAATGTTTGTGTCAAAATATTTTGTTTTATATGATTAAAAAAACCAAAGCATTTGTTATTTTATAACGTGTTTAACAGTGTAGTGGATAAACTGCAAGACTTGCTAGACTTCTTAAACATACACTGTCAGATGTTGCTGTAGATTAAGCGGTACGTTACTGTAATATCCAAAGTCTTATTTTCTCATTCTGTATTTCTAGATTACAGTAATTTATTGCAGTTCGTAATGCAACTATCCTGTATTGCTGTGTAAGTATATATATTCTTGAGATATCTAACTTTTGCATTAAAAATACTTAAGGAAACAAAACTCATTTAAAAAAACATTTGTGTATTCTGTCACATTGCATAACATGTTTAACCAGTCTTCAACCTCTAGCACTTAGAAATAACGCAAGCAAGGTCGTAGACTTAATTCCCGGAGACCACAGATGAAATATAAGAGAAAGTTCCTGACCGTATTAGTGCAAAAATCATTTCTACATAAAGAAAGTGTTGTTTTTCTGCTTTCACAGTGGTCTGTATTCACAAATATCTATCTTCCTTAAACAAACAGATGCTGCATCGTCTTATTTTCTAATATTTGCAGCGATTGAAGTGCCAGCATCCAGGGCACATGCACAAGACTGATAAAGTTGTTATTGGCAAACGTCCTTGGCGCTGGCGTAGCAGTCGTCAGTAATCCTTCTGTTGTCTCAGCACTCCTCTATTAGTCTCCCTTAACTCCACAACTCACTGTTACAATGAGAGGCTGCTGCCGGCCTGATAACACCGCTCCATTCAACCTCACATCTGTTTACTGGCAAACTGCTGCAATTATCGGGGATGCGGACGGTTATGAATGTCTTTAATTCACATTCGAGGTCTTGGATAAGAGGGAAGGTTTATTTTTGTGTGTCAGAGCAGACCATCATCTCATCAGATAATACGACATCATTGTTTAGGCACTGTATGAAGTAAAAATGTGACAACACACTGTATCTCCAAAAATCAGTCTATATAGTTATGTTGTCCATGTGGAGGGGACTCAATCCAAAGATGTAGGATTTGTATTACCTAACAGGACATAACAAATGCAAAGCTCATGGTTTACATCTTTATTCTACACCTTGATTCGATTAAAATATTAAGTTTAATATATTAGCTTTAACAAATAAAAAAACAAAAATAGAAATAAAATGAATGACAAAATATTATGTGTGAGAATTTTATTACGTGCGCAATTTTTAAACAGTCTCATCTGAACCCATATAAAGCATGTGATGGTACAGATGGTATGGATCAAATGTTGCTAAGAACAGACCGAGAGATCTCCTGTCCTGTTTTGTCATTTACTGTCCAAATGAAGATCTCGTGGTGCGAGTCAGTTTATGCTCAGCATGCATAGAGGAAAGCTGAATTTGTTACTAGCTTTTTAAGGGAATAGTGTATATATAATACTCATACATGCTGGTTTTAAAACTTTAATGGCAATCAGTTTCTTAAAATGGTTCTTAGGTTAACAGCGTATCAATCACTTTAAAAACAGGACTGGTAGTGGATAATTGGACAAATCATTAAATACCTTTTTCTATTTCTACTGTCACTACTCTAATGGACCTGATTTAGGGTGGAGGTCTGCTCCAGCAAAGTTCTTTTCAGTACCCGCTCGCTTCCGATTAAATTAACTGTGTTCACCCGCTGTCTACTTAGGATAGTCTCTATACCAACCTGATCCAGTTAAATTTAGATCCCTTTTCCATGTCTCCGTTTAAGGCTTCACACTTACAATTCTAATCAAATAGAAATGGACCGCACTGTAGAAACAGTACATGACTTGTCGATTTTCCTTCTCGTTAGTGTATTTACAAGACCATTCATACTCAAATTATAACTTGATATATTACATTAATAAGGAAATAAGTTGATGAAGTTTACATTCAAGGTAAAGCGTAATGGCATTGGAGCAACACAGCCAATAATGTTTTTTAAAGACGATAACATGATGATACAAAAAGTCACAAGACATTTGGGAGCGAATGCCATTTCACTGCAAAATCGGCATCAGATCAGAGTTCTATGTCGAAGGGAGAAGGGGATCACTTTTGGAATGTCAGTTTGGCCTTGAAAAGCAAACAGCAAATGAAATCACATCTTTGTTTTTTTGTTGTTTTTTAAATAAAATGTTATAACTGTAAAACTGTTAATAGGGATTTGGTATTGTTTTTTTTTTGTTTTTTTTGAAAATTGGAAAAACAATTTGGGCACTGTGAAAAGTTTATGGAGAAGTATGTGCTTGTATTTCCTTTGAGTCTGGATTGGAAACTGCAGATTTTGGATGCGATGTAAGCATGTACACCATCACCCACTTTGTTGCTTAGCCACAAGAACCCGCATAACCTTTTCAAGTTTTTTGGTCAATTGGTCAACATTGGTTTTTGGTAGTCTCTTACATTCACCTTTAAGTCATTTGGCGAATACTCCTATCAAAAGTGACACAAATGTGGTCAACAAATGAAGCAATTAGTACAACAGAGGGCAACAAAGTATACATACATGCAATAATACTAACTATCCTAGATAAATCAACCACAGCATATAAAGCAAAGTGACTTATTAAGTTATTGAAGCCATTTCTCTAGCCCAAATTCAAATCAACTCAAATCTCATTCTGATATCCATCAAGTACTCTCTATCTAATACTTAATTTCCATAATAAAACTAATGTGCTCATGGGTTCCTGGTTATCCTGGTGCAGTTCAGGTTCTGCTGCTTCCATTCCATAACATGGTTGTATTGCCACTGTATTTTCAGAACAACATTACAGCCACCATGAAGCAAAAAAGCTGGGTCATTTGTATACCATTGTTGGGTTAAAAAGGGACGAATCCAAAAGTCAACATTAAGCTATTCTAAGGACATTTAATCACATGACCGTGTCCAACATTCTGTGTTAATTTAACTCAATGGTTGGGTTTGTCCTTTTGACCCAAAAACCAGTTGGAAATAAGCCAGTATACTAGAGTATAGATGTCACAGAGGATAGGGAAGGATTTTCATACTAAAACAATCCTTGTTGCTTACCAATTGAATTAGAATATAAATGACATCAGAAGTGTCCTTAAGATGATAGAGTATACCTTAAGTGAGACACATCCTTCATTGGATCTCAGATGGAATACATTAGCAGGTCCTTGCTTTAGGTTTTTGTACATCGCTCCATCTGACCATAGACAGCAAGCTCTGTATTTCAAGGTTGAAATGCAATAAGTGTAATGGATGTTTGTCTGCTAACTTTTGTCAATGCCACCCTAGAATAGGTCAAAGGTGCTGAGATGTTTAAAAATACATTTCAGAAGAGGAAACAATCCGAAACATAATCTTGAGAGTAACCAGAGGAAAACCGCCTTATGACCTAATGTACGGACACCCACAGTATAACACCAGAGCTCACAGAAGCAGGACAGATGTATCTTGTTTAATGTCCTGTTTATAAAATAAAAATATTTTGTAAATAAGTTACCAAAATAGAATCATGCGGGTGTTTCTATGGGTTTTCAGATGAGCTCGCATTGAATTTAAATGTCTTCTCATTGCCTACAAGACCACCACGGGTTCAGCACCCACTTACCTTAACTCACTAATGCAAAGATATAGACCCTCAAGATCTCTGCGCTCCGCAAATGAGCTGAGACTTGTGGTACCAGCTCAAAAGGGAAAGAAATCTCTCTCTCGAACGTTCTCTGCTTCAGTTCCTCGATGGTGGAACGATCTGCCTCTGGCTTCACGCTTGTCAGACTCGGTCTCTATCTTAAAAAAACTCCTTAAAACTCTTCTTTTCCGGCTACGCCTAACTCACTAACTCACTTCTTTTCTAACTACTCACTCTATCAAAAAATAAAAAATAAAAAAAAATAACTTTTTCTACCTACTGGTTTTTAACTCTCTCTGTGTAACTTGGTAACATTGTTGTAGCACTTGTTCATCTATTGTTGTATCGGCTATTTACCGCTTCATTGTCTCCTCGACTATTGTAAGTCGCTTTGGATAAAAGCGTCTGCTAAATGCCTAAATGTAAATGTAAACTCAATAGTACAGATTTTTAAAAATGCATTATATGCCTTATTTCACAGAGAAGCCTTAAAACTAGTCTCAGAACGAAACACATTTCAGAGCTGTTTCATATGAAAAAAACTTGTGTTGACATATCTTAAAATACTGTAAATCATTGCCATTGTTTGTCTCAAGGTGCATAATAATAATGTTGTGTAACTAAAGCACTTTTATACAAGCAACGGAAATTTAGTTTAACTAAGTAAATGTCACGGCTTAAGATAACGCCTTTCTGTAAAACCGGGCTATAATGTTTGAGTCTATTCAACAGTGCATAACATTACAGTATGTTTACAAATAAATAAAATTGTAAAAAAGATTCATAAGCATAACAAACATACAAATCCACAAGCAAAACATATAAAAGCACATTCAATAGGCAACGTGTGAATGCTGGACATATATGCATGCTGGGTATCATAATTCAAACGGAATACAAACTCATTCATGTCTGCCAGGAGCCACTGCAGGTGATCGAGTTATCTGAAATAGTTTGATGATTGTAAAGAGGATTTATATGATTAGTGTTGATATCACTGAAATGTTGATTTTCTCTCAATACTTGTGCAAAAGCAGCGTATTGATCAGCACACCAGTGTTTTTAATTTATTATAAAACGTATTTAACAAAACTCAAAACTCAATACAACACTGATATTGATTTCACGCAATGAATATTGATTTATTTGTTTCTTTGCAATCTCTCTGCAGTCAAATCATTTAACTCAACTCCCTTAAGTCCAGGTTTGAGTTTCACTTAAATCATTTCCATGTCTAATAACCTCCAGAATTAAATCTTTTTTTTACTTTGTACAGAGCTCACATGCAGGGTACATTCATTATAATTAACACAATTTTAATATTAATATAAATGCGAACGTGTGTCCCAATCATCCTTAACTCCCTCTATATCAGTAAATAAAACACGTTATATTTTGTGTCACTTTTTAACCTTGTGAATGAGTTAGGGGATTTGCACAAGTATATTACAAACAAAGGCAATGCAAATATGCAAAACAGCAGTTTGACTCGAACTGTTAACCAGATGAAGAGATTACATTTACTTTAATGTTATGACATAAATATATATTGAATGAGAGAAAAATGAATTGGAACTGATATCAGACATTTCGAGCGATGGAGCTAAAGAGTCCATTTATTAGTTTTGATGATTAACCTTCTTGCGTCTCATCTTTCTTATGTCTAGAAATACACTTAAATGTAGTTCCTTACTCTTTAAGGCCCGTCTCCCAGTGTACTCATATTGGTCGAATGGTTTCGTCTACTGTTATTGGTCAACTGGGGATTCAGTTACTGCAACAACACCAGCGATGAGACGACACCGTGTAAAACCCAGTTACATCGGAATTAACTGGAAGACTACAATGCGGAGGTTTGGTGTAGACCTAAACATATGATTTCCGTTAGAGATGATAACTTCTCAGATTGTTTACAGGTGAAATGAGGTTAGGAATCTAAGGGTCTCTGGTGGACACACAGCCCACCAACCCATCAAACTGACATCATCAGAGAAAAATAATTTCAAAGTCAAATTACTCTATAAGGGCACAATTAAAAAAACATAGATAATATATTTATAATAAACAATACAACATTATGATTTTAATATGATTCTCTTAATTAGTGATAAGCTGCAGTCCTTAAGTCTTTGTGTGTTATTATTTTCGAGAAATGTTTTAAACAGTAGAAGAAAATGCGTCAGCAGTTGAGAAAGTGTAATGTAAGGCAGGCCGCCTGGTATCCCACAGGACTGAAGCTGATGTATCTCAATACATTCATGTAGTCTGGGATTACTCTGCCTTATTGATTCGCTTGTATTCATTTTCAAGTTTGTAGGTAATGTCCTTGTTATCGCAGCAAAAAACAATTAACATTTGCACTAGTAGTGGTATAAAGTGTCCACTGGAAGACAAAACTATTATATTAGGTACATGATAGCTACATTAAGCTGATATTATGTTTGTATCTAACGACCTTAATGTTGCAGAGGCAGAGAGAGGTGAGGTCTACCATTAAATGTTTGCTTTATAAATACACATCCTCACTTTACTGTATTAAAGTGAACTAATGCACAATAGGTCTGTACATGATAATGCTCGGAGATAGCGACTGACTTCATCTTAGTGATTCTTTTGATCAAGAAAAAAACCCCACTTAAATTCAGGGTAAAGGAAATTCAAAGACTTGTTTCTAAACACATTATAAGTGTAAGAACTAACCCTGCCTTACACAGGGGGACATGCAGAACCCCGGCTCTAAACTTAACGTCAGAGGGGATAGTTAAGAACTCACCCGACCCTTTACATTTTGCCACGGGGGAAATGCCAACCCTTAGCCCGACCCTGAACCTGAAGTCACGGGGGGAAATGCCTACCCCATGCCCGCCCCTAAAACTAACATCATGGGGAATAAGCCTAACCCTGCCCATAAATCTAACGTCACTGGGAGAAATGACTACCCGAAACCTATGTCACAGGGCGATGTGGCTTCCCTAACTCTGCCCCTAAACCTAACGTCAGACACGAAAAGCCAAAGTCATACGGACTGAACCACACAAAAGGGTTAAAAGTTGGTTACTGATACACGAAAAAGGGGAAATCATGTCAACCAACGCAAAGTTATAGTTTCCCTATTGTGACAGCCTCTTGAAAGCCCCATGAGACTGTGTTTGTTAAGGAAGCAATTGTTAGAAGTTGGAAGTATTTTTTAGGGAGGTGTGTTAAGCGATCAGCAACCAAACTTGTGTATTTGTTGGCCTGCATTAGTCTTCACATAACATACATGTCGACTGGCATGTTTTTAATGCATTTGCAAATGCAAATAAAGTCCTGACCCGTCTATCTTAATTGCAAATGAATGTATAAGGTCAGAGTCATTTGCATGGGTATGAAGACCCGTGCATATGAATGTCACTGTTCAGTTCTCCACAAAAAAAGCAGATGCAGAAATCACGTTTCTTGAAGAAGCTTTACCTTTAGTGGCCTCCGATACTGTGACTGTTGTTTTAAAGAAAGGCCAGCTAGTAAAAGTTTTAAACAGCGACATACATTTATTTAATATTCAAGTAATGCAGGGAGTCTGAAGCTGATGGATCTCCTTACATTACTGTAGAGTGGCACCACAGAACGTCATTGATTTGGTTATATTCATGTACGTGTCAGGCAATGTTCTTGGAGACGCTTTGAACATCTATGTTGGATTGGCTCTGAGGTGGCAAGTGCTACGGTAGACAGTGTTAAATGTTACGTTACCTTTAAAACGATAATTTGTTTCAGGGCTTATTGAGAGATTATTTAAATCTAAATGAGCTCAAAACACCTCTTCATTCAGAAGTCAAACCCTACAGGTCTTTCTGAGTCTCCGCGGGACGTGTGTTTCATTTCGTTGACTTAAATGTTTTCATCCTTTAAGGGAAAACAGACACCATTGTTTCATTAGTACTTTTTAATGAGCTTTATATTGGTTTTGCAATTAAACGTGGCTTAGTTTAGCATCTCTCAGGTATCACACTTAAATAACCGCAGGACAGGAGCAAAGTTTAACTTTCATAGGTTTTAGGGAGGACTTTCGGTTCATTTCCCTCTTTCACTAAAAAACAAAGATCCACATGAGCTCTGATGATAATTGCAGTAGCCGTAAGGAATTTCTTCACTCATGGGGACGGTCATTATAACATGAAAGTGTGTATTTAGGGGCGCATTCACAGGAGAGGAAACACCATCAGCTTTTAATTGTACGGCAGTAATTATACCTTTTACATCTGGAGAAAAGAGAGAGAGATGATAAACCAAAGCTCTTGATGAATCTTTATAAAATCAAATCTGTTCTTGTCTGGAATGCTCAGACGTTTGCACACACGTCAAAGACTTTCATTACACTGATGTACAGATGCTTCATGATCTCTGATTGTTCGGTAAGCATCATAACAGAAGATCCAGCACATATAAACACCATTGCACTGAGAAAAATCCTTCTCACCAATATTTGTTTGAAAAAGTGCAGGAACATTTAAACTTTTTCTAGCTAAAGTATCCATTCTCGAGCCTTAAAACAGTACACCAATTGCTACTTGCAATATTTTTCTTTCAATTCTTTTAGAGATTGTAATCACTATTTTACAACGGTCTCAAAGCCACAACATTTTATGTATGGATTCATGCTCATGGACGGCATTTTTTACTTTGTCACAATTTCAGTCTTCCTTGCGTATGCCAAGACTTTTTTGGTGACCTGACTTTGACCTGTGGTATTAGGATTAGGGGTGGGGATTTAACATTCTATCGTTGATCACTTTACTACTTTAATTTAGCTAAATATATCCTTAAGTCTCTGATTTAATGTTTGGGTTAGGTAAACATAATCACGCTGGTTGGGTAAGGGTGAGAAGGCACCTCTTAAATATGTCATACTTCCTCTTATACTGGGTTATAAATATATATAACACGCAAAGACACAAAAACAAGGTGGAACTTGTGAGGTCCCGAGACAGGATTGTTATAAAGCAAATAAAACCAAGGACAAAATAACCAGATTAAACATTAAGTAGTGCTAATGTAATAATATGAATAACAATTGATAAAAATTCTATGGAATAAATCGTCCGTGGACCTAAGTGGTAGAAAACAAAAGTGGCATGTACACTTAAGACACTTCCTATTGCACACTGGCACTGGTTTGAAATTCGTGCTAAGCCACAAAAAATAGATTAAATTTCATCACCATGTCCTAAATTCTCTTGAGACTGTGTTGTATTTGATGTTGTTTAAAAAAAGATGTAGAAGATGCATGAGGGATTTCTCAATTTCTCCCCGTTGGCTTTCCAAAACACATAGAGGTTCAGAACGACATGATAAGAAATATGAAAGAATTGCGATTCTTGTGTGAAGTGTTCCTTTAATACACGGGATTCAGGGAAAGGACTGATCACGACAAACATTGATAGATGATAAACCCACAAGACGATATTTAATAAAAATCCACGACACCTTGTAGCATATACAAAAAGTCGGGTTCTTTTAAAGATAACAAGTTGGAAAAGGAAAATGGAAAATAGCCTGGGGGAAATTCAATCACTGGAGCACACAAGCGTGTTTTAGAGAAACACAGGCCCGTCAGGTAAAGGTGTATGTGGAGAGGAGAGCTTAAATCTGCTGTGGAATGGATGTCATCGGGAGTGATGGATCTGAGTACAGCTGCACACACAAAGCATCTCGATTACTGTGTTAAACTGTGTCTGAAGACCTATTATATTCACATTAAGACTTAATGTTGATTCATATACGTACATCTCATACTTTAGCAACACCAGATAGCTGGGAAACATGATGACATCAGCGCAAGTTGTTATGCGTCTATGGAAGAGATTTCTTGCTAAATGAAAAAAATTATGAAATTATGAGAATGAAAATCAGGTTAAAGATTTTTTTTAACAAAACTATGTGCAAAGAAAGAAACAAGATGAATACTTAATTAATGACTTTTTAGAAAAGGGTGCAGGCCGGTGGACTCGTGGACTCAAATGGCTTTTCACAGTCATAGTTTTTTTACAAAAATTCAAACGTTCGCAGTTAAAAAGGTCTAAACTCTTTTATTTGAATGCTTTGTTTTCCCCATAGCATAGGCATTGGTAAAAACTGCATCCTTTTAATATTGGCAGTGTTTCATCGAGATTGTAAAATGTAATGTCAAATCATTGCATTGCAATTCACTGTTAAAATGTTCATCATCATTTTAATTTTGTTCCATTTGGCACCTATAGTATGAGCATAGTAATGTATAATTACATAGCTAATCTGTGACTATTGCAGGAAATCCCTTCCATATATGTCAAACATTTACAGCATTTTGATGGGCAGTCTATATTTTTAAGGTGTCTGGCTTTGTCTTAAGGGTTTATTTATTCATCTATTGTTTTTAACTCAGCTTTTATAAATATGATTTTTTCTCCGACCTCCTTGTGGCTGAAGTCTATTGTGTTTCCGTAGAGAAACAAGAGAGAGCTTGCTAGAAAAGTAATGATAAGTCCGCTGTCGACCAGTTACATCTGAATAGACTCTACATAAATCACAACTACAGCATATTCTCAAATCAAAATTAAGCCTTAAACATCCAACAATCTCCGAAATAAGAGCTCCCATAACACTTAAGATATAAAAAAGCTCATTTTCAAATGTACATTGAGTAATTTGAGGAGAAAAAAGGGTGAGCATAAGAGGAAGTAGATACTAGAGCTCATTTCCATATTAATGAAGGTGTGTGTGTGTGTGTGTGTGTGTGTGTGTGTGTGTGTGTGTGTGTGTGTGTGTGTGTGTGTGTGTGTGTGTGCGTGTGTGCGTGTGTGCGTGTGTGCGTGCGTGCGTGCGTGCGTGTGTCTGTGTGTCTGTGTGTGTGTGTGTGTGTGTGTGTGTGTGTGTGTGTGTGTGTGTGTGTGTGTGTGTGTGTGTGAGTGTGTGTGTGTGTGTGTGTGTTTGTGTGTGTGTGTGTGTGTGTGTGTGTGTGTGTGTGTGTGTGTGTGTGTGTGTGCGTGTGTGTGTGTGCGTGTGTGTGTGTTTGTGTAGAAGATGAGGTGAGCAGCTCTTGGCTGTGCTGTTATATTATCCTCCGCTCTGCTCATCTCTAATGGCAGCAGTAACTAAACTCACCATGACTAATAAGACACAAGGGGATGGAGAGAGAGACCGCCGCATCAATCACACTGAGACAAAACAAGGCAATTAGTGAGACCACGAAAGAAGAAAAAAAACATTAATTACTTTACTAGTTCAAAAAGCAACCTCACATTTTGGTTGTCCTCAAAAAGTTGCTCGTTCTAAATCTGATTAGCTCCTGACATCCATATGGATGAGTTGTTTTATCATAACTTATATTCAAATGGATCTCTCGTGTCCTTCATATCACTGCTTCACATAGAGTTTATGCACTGTAAATCTGCGGCTTCTGTCACATTTTTCACATATTTACAACTAAGAGTAAAGAGTATATTTTAACTTACATAAAAATTAACTTCACAGCTGTGTTTGAAAATCCTGGGTAGTGTTTCGCTTTTCTTGATTCATTCCAAAAAAGTATGATAGATGATATGGTGACTCTAAAATGTATGATTTAATTCTTCCTTAAGCCTTTCTTCATTCATTATTCACCTTTTAGTGTGCAAACACATTCTCCCAATTTGTCACATATTGGCGTTTAATTTAAATACATAGAGTTTCCCTTCAGTGACGTTTTTGACAAGCGTTGTTCAGCTATTTGCTTCAGACCAAGATGCATTTACACGTTTGCATTTGTAAAACTAAAACAGTATTGAAAAATTCATACATATTTATGGTTTCAAGGATGTTTCGGAGCACCTACCCCCATTCTATACCCAACCACTTCTCGTGCATATAAATATGACCCAAAAATAAAAGTACAGTCAAGGGTATTTGTTTCCAAATGTCCAAAACAGACATCATAAAAGCATTACACTCATCTTGTGTGACAGATCTTTTAAACTGATTTCAAATGTATCTGAAGAACGCAATCAAACATAAACTGGAATCCTGTCCAATGTGCGGAAGAGCCAACGTAATGAGAGCCGATGTCATTTTCGATTTGACTTGACTTTCTGGCGGCAGTTTTTAAACGGAACCAAAGCTGCAGGACACCGCAAGGAATATTTCAAAGTAATGATATGCAGTCATACTGTGGAAACATGTGAAAGACTCAGGTTCATGACAGGTAAGAGACTGAACAGGAGAGCTGGGGCTTATCTTTCTGTTTTACCGCACATGATCGTACATGACAATCCCATTGAGCCCTGTCATTGAACTTACTCGTATCAAAAGCCACATCAGCTCTTGCAGTTGCTGACTAAGTGCTCCTCCTCATCCCTGAATGCATGATATGCTTCAAAGTCCTCCTGATCACGTGTTTAAATCCGGAATAACTTTACCTTGGGCAGATACGTATTGGGAATTTCAATCTGCACTTAAAAAATACTTTGATAGACAAGACGGGGTTGTGTTTTTCTATTGGTACATGCATTTGGATCTTGTATCTCGACACACGGAGATAAGAGACTGACATATACTCTGATAACACTTCAAAAGCATAATAAGTCTCCATATCTATCTATAACCTTTGAGGGGATGATAAGTCTTGGTGAGCTTAATTGATATTAAGAAAATTCTAAATATTAACAACAGTCCTCTGATCATTTCCGTCTCAATTCATTCATGTTTGAAAAGATTACCATTCAAGATTACAATAATGCAATCTAGATCATGAATAATTAAGATCTGATTATGTGACATGACAGGGGACGCCTAAACTTCACAACTTTGGCATGAAGTTTTTAGAATTCACTCAGCATGAAAGGTCATCTTGGGTCTCGGTACCCTCCGACAACATGGCCCGAGGCCGCCCAGGAGAGTTGAACTCCAGGGCCTTCTGCACACTTATCAGAAAAAGTTCAATCTAAATTTATAATGTATCCTCAGGACATCCCCCACACATTAACCCTACCAAAATAACCACTGAAAACTGCTGAAAAAGAAACACATCATAATAGATCTCTTGACCCCAGATGACAGTCCATTCTCAAGCATCAAAAGATTAATTCCAGTTGACGGATTTTCTCTGCTTTATCACAATGTCATTCAAGCTATTCAAATAAGTGAAGCGGCTGATCGAGGAGCCTGGCCCGCAGATATCGCATCAGCCTTCAAAGTCACGCCAATGTCATTGCCTCCACGCAAGCCCCCTTCCTCTCGGCACCCCCTCCCCCCGGACTGTCAAAAACATTCGCTTCTAGCCCTCCTGTTGTGTTAGCGCACACCTGTAGGGTACGATGACTGGAATTCAAAATACTTTGACCTAGTGGTTGGCATGCATATGGCATGAGGGTCACAATGAGCTGTCAGTTATGTGGTTGATCCGGGTTAGCTCCAATCGCATTGTAACATTGAAAACTTTCATTTATTTGGCTGTTTTGTCATGTTTGAACTAAAGTGGTTTCATAAAGTAATAGTTCACCCACAATCTCAACATTTTCACACTCAAGACATTCGATAATCCTAGGATATCTGTTTATCGTCAAAGATGTTTTCTTAATGTCTTGGAGCTTTCTGGCTCCTTCATAAACTGCAATGCAACCAAACATCAAATCCAACGAGTTAGTGAGGACATAAATAACATAGTCTGTTACACACTTCGGTGTTTCATCCCGTTCACAAAGCTAAACTCAGATGTACTGTCATCACCACACGCATAGTTCATGATCCTATCGTTAATGTCCAATGGAAGCACACAATACGCCAATTTTAGTTGAAAACTGTGTCGTGCAAATGGCTTTTAATGGACCTTCCCTGTTCTAATCCCCTGCCAATCCCATGCAAAGAAATTTGACCAAAAAGTCATGTTCATCAGTTGAATTCTTCAAAATCCTTCATTCAAAAGGAACTGCTGAAGAATATATGAGCTCTTCGGTTTGAAATGACCTTTAAATATGACGATAATGATTTTGTTAACTCCAAACTGCGATAAATCTCATTAGGATTGCCTCGAAGTACTGGCATGGTTTTGAGTGTTGAAAACTAATGGAACAATAACATTGCATTTTTAATATATTTCTATATGAAATGAATCGACACTTTATATGCATTGGGATTTGGTACACTAATATAGGCATAGAAATTTGCTTTACAGTTATTTAGCTGGATTGCCTTGAAGTGGTACTGCCACATAATATCCTTCTCAATTTAACAATCACTTTTACTGGTTGAGTTACACAAGATATACATGGCACTTTATTGTAAGGGAAGAGTCAAATATGACACAGAATAAAAAAATTAAAGAGTTACAATATTACAATATTCACATTGTCAGAGCCGCTGCTTCCTATACGAAGAGGAAGCCGTCTGCGTAGGGCTCCAACTCCCAACTCATCATCCCAGCTGCTCAAAAACAAACTATTTACATTGAGTACAAACAGCTTGCCTTGTTGGCAGAAACCTTTTTCTCTAGCCCTGCCTATTTGAATGTGATTGGAATAAAGCATTTTTTTAAATGGTGGTTTGTGTGGCACAAGGTTAGAAATAGCTCAAATAGCTCAAATAGTTTTTTAACCTCTTTACTAC
The DNA here is from genome assembly GCA_033220385.1 of Triplophysa yarkandensis. Classification (NCBI taxonomy): domain Eukaryota; kingdom Metazoa; phylum Chordata; class Actinopteri; order Cypriniformes; family Nemacheilidae; genus Triplophysa; species Triplophysa yarkandensis. The sequence goes on along the minus strand of CM065677.1, from coordinate 2,038,900 downwards.
TTAACAGTTTGAAATGCATTTGTTTGAAAAAAATGTAACTAAAAAGAAGGGCTATCAAGCTGTTTAGTGCATTTTAAGGGCTTTAGACTATTAAACATGTTAAGTGGTCCATTTGTTAAAACCCATCATTCGCCCATAAAATCCTGCCCACGCACCAATCAGGAAGCTCACTATCCACCTGGAAGTCATCATGGAACAATCATAAAGCTGTATCTGTCTTCTGTTAAGATGAAGTAAACCAAATACTTTTTTGACATACGAACAACATGATTCTTCACTACAGGTACTCAAGTTTAACACAAGATTGACAGAAACCGCGTGTGATACCCCTCCCTTTTTATTTATAAAAGGGTAAAGTTGGCATCAAATACTATTTACACGTAGCACATATAGCCTTCTTTTATTTTACCCCTACCTCCATAATATTTGGGGGAGAGGGCATAAAAGGACATTTCAACTTAGGGCATCCATTTGGCACAATAGACAATAATCCCATAGAGCATGTAATATTGTTTATTTACCATCTCAATATTTGTGGACACATCCAATCCTTGATATGGAAATGGAAATTCACGGTGACAATATCTCATTGAATATATTTTATTTTTTAGAAAGTGTAGAGATGAAAATGACGACCCCTGACTGTGAGGATGTTTGTATTCTGCTGGCAGATATCATAACTGGCTCTCAGGAGAAACACCAGTGAAGATTTAAGTAAATGTGGTGCCGTCAGCCAATCAGAACTGTCAGAACACCCTTTCCCTACAGTATGTGACATTTACGGCTAATGTGATTGGATAAAAACAACGTCCCTGCTCTGAGCCCATGAGTAAACGTGGCAGCATGCAGGTCATGTATTTTCAGTGCTGCATGTGCCAGCAAATGCCATTGAGATGAATGACAATACTAATAAATAAATCTTTGCAGGTTTCTTCTTTCTCTGGGCTTTTCACTGACTGGAGGCCAGTCTTCTGTCTTTTCATTTTGAGTCAAACAGATGGTGCGGATTAAAATTTATTAAATGTCTTTAGGTCAGAACCTGATGACTTTCAGACAGAAATGATTGTTCTTTTCCACCGGAATGCATTTTCTCGACTGCATTTCATTTATGAAATATCCATCAGAATCCCGTGGCAAGCTTACAAGGGTTTCATAATAATGATTCGAAATTGTTTTTGCAATTGTCCTGTAAAAAAGTAAGCAGCACTTTGTTGTTGAAAAGTGCAACACTATTATCAAGACCATGTTGCTGTTTAAATGTGATTGCATGTGGGTCACATGACGATAAAAACATTGCGAAGGCAGCGTCTGAATGGCATGCATACTACATTTACGGACGTTATATAGGCATCAGTTTGCGATTTCAGATGTTCAAACGCATTCACAATCAAACACATTTCATAAATATGCAAGTCAAGCCCATCCTTGGCTGTTTCAGATGCTGCTCAAGTGGCTTTCTTAATCCACACATGCGTTGTGTATCAGTTGTGTGCTTGATTTTCTGTTGTTGCAGAACTGAAACAGCAGTGCAGTCCTCTTCTTTACTCAATCCTTTACTTGAAAAAGTGCTGACTTGTTTTCGGATCATGCAAGGTAAATATTGGACACAACATTGCAGGGTTGAAATAGACACCCTGGAAACCACACATTCACCCCAGAGAGGTGAGCACAAGTTTCCGCCTGAATATAAGTTGGTTTTACTTTTCAGTTTTTAGTATTTGGACCTCTGGCTACTATTTAAATGCTTTCAAACAGAAAGCTGAAATCGTATTAAGTTGCCTCTGTTGTGTAGGAATTAGATTTGTGTGTGGAATAAAGCCTTTTAACGGTAGATCAGATGATCTCCTCCGGCACAGAAGTTCAGTTTCTCACCTGAAGAATTGAAATGATTAAACGTTTGGAGCAATAGCAGCTGATGAAGGCTTGTTAAACAGAAAACATTGTGTTTTGGGCAATCCTGAAAAGTTGGACGTTTAACAGGGGCAAATCAAATCTGCCGAACTCCCACCATGAACTCGTTCTCCATGCAGAAAATGCTTTAATCCGTTCATGTGTCATGTGTCTGCCTTTCTTTTGCCTGAATCCCACATGCCACAAACAAAATGGTGAAGATAATTGTGTAATGAATCTTGAAGTGCCGAGCGTTAACTAGGCCTTAGTACAAAAAACCCCACTACATCATTACGGAGCATTTCATTCCGCCTTGATAACATTTCATTACCAGAGAGTCCCAAATCAAGACCTCCGTTTACATGAGAGATGAGTCTGTCATACAAGCAGAGAAGAGAGCTCCTCTGATAATATCTCCTCTGATGGGAAAACACGAAATGTCTTTTGACAGCTATGAAATAAAGTAAAACCTCCGCCTGCTGCCAGCAAGTATTTATCTATAAAACCTCTCATACTAATGCCATGAAGTTTAAAAATGATGACAGGCTTTCTCTTATTCCATATCTCTAACAAAACATCATTTCATGCTGGATTAAGTGTATTGACCTGCCTGGGGCAAAATAATCTATGTGTTTACTCTGTAGACTGTCAGATCTTCATTGACTCATCTATGTCTGTCTGTACTGTGATTGTGTTTTCGTGTAAATCTCACAAAAACATTCCCACTCATATTTCGAAGATGAAAATGTAAAATGAAGATGAACTAGACATTGCATTCTTACATTCTCTTTAATATTATAAAAGTCTATAGATTGTATTATAATAAGTTAACTATGTATTTCTAAAACACAGTGATTCATTTTGCTGTACAGTATTATTCAGCACTGACTGACTGAATGCATTTATTATATTACAAGTTTATGTACATTATAAGAGTTACTCTACCATTCCTTAAAACACTTAATCTTAGTAAATTTATTATTTCGATATCTATTAAACACATTAGATCAACACGTAAAGATGTTTTCTTACCACCACTGAAGAAAGAATGTAGACCCAGAGTACATTTGCATGTAAAACCCAACATTACCGATTTTAAAAAGCATTATCACAAAATGGCAGAAATCTCAAGAATATATATATATATATATTCCATATATACTGTACATTCCAATCTTTACACGGGTGTTTGTTTTATTTGAAAAACATTAACAGGAAATCTTAGAAAGTATTTTAGGATATCAGATTCAAGGGGTTGTTTGGCGGTTCTCTGTGGTTGTTGAGTTAGTAGATTTGTGAGTAACTCATTGGACAAAGGAATAGACAAATATTGTGGTCCATATATGTTGCTGAGATCTTTCTTTTAATATCTTGTATGTTTATGGTTCTTTTCTGGATGTTTTATCATAAATTAGATCTCAAAGCATTCCGATTATAACAGTGGTCATATATCCACACTTTCTACATGAAATTTAAGTAACTAAAGATCCCTTTCACAATGAAAAAATTGTTGATAGAATTGCTCAATTCTAATTTTACATCGGTTCCAAATTATTATCATGTTCAGAATTTAAGAGAAATTTTGTTAAAAGATGATTTGTGTGATTTTGCATGTTAAACAATATGATTAAATCGTATAATTCCTACTTTTTTCCCCAACGTATTTCTTTTGCTGCACCGTTACTCGCTCTGTATAAGAACATCTGGCAAATGTGTAAATGTTTTCAACAATGTGTGCTACACCTCATGCAGTCAAACACATGCCATGACACCTCTTTAGCACAGAAAGTGACGGATTGTGCCTTTCAATACACCTGCTGGTTTAAATAACACCTGAAACAAAATGAAGTTGTTTAGCAAACGCTTCAGCCTATATTTCACATGTCTTTTAAGACTTCATTGGATTCCGTTTCACAGAAAAGATATACAGGCATAAAATAGGAAGAATAAATCATGACTAATAGCGACGTAAAGAAATAAACCGACAGTCAACCTTTTTATATCCACCTCGGTACAGTTTATGGGTTTTAGGGTTTTCGTTTAGCACCGAGGTGCGGTGAGGGTGCTGATGTTCTCAGGAAGTTACCGTCAGGCAGGAATGGCATCGGATGTCCCACCGTCCTCGGTGCTGCAGACGTGGGCAGCGAGAGATGATTTATCCACACTGTCCTCATTTATGCGGGCACACACAGAGCAGAAACAGAAGCTCAAGCAGCAGGACTGGAACCCACTGGGAAGACATTTTCCAGCAATTAAACTGGACAGATACACCACTGTAAGAACAATAAAGTTACAGGGCACGTTCAAAGGTGATGGCAAAATGCCAGAGCTTTCTGAGAGTTCATTGGTTTTTGGGGCATTCTAGATTCGCTCTCAGACCTCCTTTCAATGCAACAGATGAAAATATGGAAAAGTAACACAAGCTCTCCTGAAGCACACATGCTCTTTGAGGTATATGGCCTTTGAATAAACAGCAATGGGTGAATTATAACTTTAATAATGTTTGCTTAGAGGTTTCTTCAAGTCCCCTACTGTCTACTTATAAGCCATAGTAATAAAGCATATCAGAATCACACAAGGGTCTTTTATCCCAATACACAACAAGGACCATCTATCAGAATCACACAAGGGTCTTTTATCCCAATACACAACAAGGACCATCATAATAAATAAAGGAGTACTATACTTGTTCTGTACTTCCACTATTCAATATTAAACTTGAAATGCATAAAAGAGCCGAAGTCAATAACTTAAGTTCATTAAAGTTCTTCTGTGCTTCAATGAATCAAACCCTAGCGGTAGAGGAATAGAGACAACTATATAAATGAATCAATATTCACACGCTTCATCCACAATTCACTTGAAAGCTCACAAGAATGGGAGAACTGCGTTTAGCTCGGCATTAGTTTCGTTCACGATGAGATCATTCTGAGGATGTTTGAGTTTTGTGTGCGAAATGTTTTCCATGGAAGGCCAAATGCATATTGAGGAAAACATTGATCTCGCCCCATATTTGATTTCTTTTTTCAAATGATTCGAAAATCAAACACATTGAGCCGTTCAGAGAGAGTGACGTTCACACGACAAGCAAAGCTTGTCAAAGGCTTTTCATTTCAATTGCAATGAGAATTATTTTATCGAAAACAAAGCCGTCCTGTTGTTCGTCTTTTGAAAATGCTATGCATGAAAGGTTTCTGAAATTGGGGTTCAGCACAAACAACCAGAAACGTATAAGTCTTTGTTTTAAACATTGTTAAACGCACGGTTTTATATAATCACAGTCCATATAATAATCAAATCATATGTGTGGAAAATGAGCGCGAGCTAATAATATACACGACATGCCTTTATAATCGACAGTTTTCTTCATGACCATCTGTTGGTTGGAAGTCATTTGCACCTGTTCAAGTGGAAGTCAGAATTTAACAAGAGCTCGAGCGTTCCCCTCTCATTATTCTCAAAGACTGTCGCAGCCTCTAATGTACACACAAAACAGATGGGTGTCTAAAACTGAGCTTGACTTACTCTGATGAAGACCCCTGCTACGCCGGACGGGAAGGCATTAGAGATGGGAGGTCTGTCCTGGTCAGCGTAGAATAGAACTTTCTGTTATTCTCACATTCATACGTTTCTGTGTGACTGCCAACTTGGGGGTGTCTTGATAAACAAAAGATTATCTATTATAATAAAAATACATTTTGTCATACGGTTGAATCCGTGGTAAATAAAGAGCCGTTTTTTCTATTTATCCCTCACGGTGGGGATAAAAACTGTTTGGCCGAAAACCTTTTTTTGTCCAAACTCCCATGTAATTATATAAACATTGTTAAATAAAATACATTCAAAAATACAACATTATAAATATATATGCCTAGCATTGACCCTACATTCTCCCTCTAATAGACACGGCATGCCTCTCAAAACGTCATCGCAGAATCCTAAAGCTGCTGACAGCTCTTGTAGAAATGTTAATAGAAATACAAGAAAAGTCACTCTGTCTTTTATTAAGAAAAGGTCTGTTCTTATCTTTTATTAATACACGCTGAAAACATATCAGTTTGGTGGACCGGTCTTCCAAACAACGGACACATACATGCTTTTGCTTTTATCTGTTAATAACAGCCAGCAATAGGATGCCACTCAGCAAACGTTCCATCATTAAACCATTCCATGTTCTTGTTCGAAACAATCCCACCGCACATGTACCGCTGTGACTGAAAACTGACCCGCGGAGAGGTTCGCCGGTGCACTTTTACAAAGTAACAGCGGAAAAATGTACATATTGATCATTTTAGAAAAATTCCGTTGGCACGGCCATGGGATATTTATGATGTTTTGTACATCAGACGTCTGGTTTCTTCACTGTGACCAGATAGATGATGTGATCATATGTGGGATTGTTGTGTCAGTTTGATGTGCTGCGTATAACATACACACTCCAAACACAGAGCAAATACACACTTTGTGTAAAGAATCAACGCAGGAGGTTATTTCACTAGTTATCCACGATGACAAAGGCGTATTAAATCAACATCCCATACAGTTGTATCAATGTTCACATGTGTGTTTGAGACACAAGACTCGCCACACTGTCATTTCAAACTCTATTCTTCAATGAGGATGCACACTTTTTTATTTACATTCAAGAGAACAATTTTGACTGTCCAATGACCAGGTTTCAACAATACAGTACATTTCTGAAGGCCAAAAAGGTCATCATATGTTTGTTTTGTCATCATAATGTGTCACAATAAATGATTGTTTTAGCCAGCCAAGCTAAATTAAGTAGTTTTACAAATTTATCAATGTTATGTGAAGTCTCTTCAGACATTTTCTTTGCTGTGTCAAAAATACATGCCTAAATCAAAACGCACAACTGTGGATTTACAATAATGTAACAGTACGGATCATGTAGAATAATGTATACTAATATACTGTACTGTATTTATTAGAAGAACCCACATACTAATTACTCACAGATATATGGCATATTAAATAACAACCAGATGTTGTGTTGTGTTGGTAATTTTTGTTGATTTTACACGGCATCATGAGTTTATATGAGTTGCGTTTAAAGAGCAGAGAAGTGTGCAGAACCTTTGTCTTTTTTATCGATTTGTGGAATATGAACGACTTAAATCGTAATCTGTAGTCCATACAAGTCTCTCTCTCTCTCTCTCTCTCTCTCTCTCTCTCTCTCTCTCTCTCTCTCTCTCTCTCTCTCTCTCTCTCTCTCTCTCTCTGGTCTCTCTCTGGTCTCTCTCTCTCTCTCTGGTCTCTCTCTGGTCTCTCTCTCTCTGGTCTCTCTCTCTCTCTCTCTCTCTCTGGTCTCTCTCTCTCTCTCTCTGGTCTCTCTCTGGTCTCTGGTCTCTGTCTCTCTCTCTCTCTCTCTCTGGTCTCTCTCTCTCTCTCTCTCTCTCTCTGGTCTCTCTCTCTCTCTCTCTCTCTGGTCTCTCTCTCTCTCTCTGGTCTCTCTCTGGTCTCTGGTCTCTGGTTCTCTCTCTCTCTCTCTCCTGCTGTCTCTCTCTCTCTCTCTCTGTCTCTGTCTCTCTCTGGTCTCTCTCTCTCTCTGGCTCTCTCTCTCTCTCTCTCTCTCTCTGGTCTCTCTCTGGTCTCTGGTCTCTCTCTCTCTCTCTCTCTCTCTGGTCTCTCTCTGGTCTCTCTCTCTCTGGTCTCTCTCTCTCTCTCTCTCTCTCTCTCTCTCTCTCTCTCTGGTCTCTCTCTCTCTCTCTCTCTCTGGTCTCTCTCTGGTCTCTGGTCTCTGGTCTCTCTCTCTCTCTCTGGTCTCTCTCTCTCTCTCTCTCTCTGGTCTCTCTCTCGCTCTCTGGTCTCTCTCTCTCTCTCTCTCTCTGGTCTCACTCTCTCTCTCTCTCTGGTCTCTCTCTGGTCTCTGTCTCTGGTCTCTCTCTCTCTCTCTCTCTGGTCTCTTCTCTCTCTCTCTCTCTCTCTCTTCTCTCTCTCTCTCTCTCTCTCTCTCTCTGGTCTCTCTCTCTCTCTCTCTCTCTGGTCTCCTCTGGTCTCTCTGGTCTCTCTGGTCTCTCTCTCTCTCTCTCTCTCTGGTCTCTCTCTGGTCTCTGGTCTCTCTCTCTCTCTCTCTGGTCCTCTCTCTCTCTCTCTCTCTCTCTGGTCTCTCTCTCTCTCTCTCTCTCTCTCTCTCTCTCTCTCTCTCTGGTCTCTCTCTCTCTGGTCTCTCTCTCTCTCTCTCTCTCTCTCTCTCTCTCTCTCTCTCTCTCTCTCTCACTCTCTCTCTATCACTCTCTCTCTCTCTCTCTCTATGGTCTCTCTTTCTCTCTCTCTCTCTCTCTCTCTCTTTCTCTCTATCTGCTTGGAAAAGTTGAATAAGTTCTCACTCTTTATATTTCAACATTGATACCTGTATGTCGCCTGCAGGGATCTTTCCCCAAGGAAACCAGCATAAAGGTTTTGTGTCTGTTTTTGTATTCTTATTGAGCGTTTGGTTTGACAGACTGACATGTTTTCAGGAATATCATTTAAGTTTTAACCTGGTTGGCTGGTTTTAGATTGTCAAGCTAGGAGGGCAGCTTGGGAGACCAGCTCGACCCATCAGCTTTAACCAGTCAGTCCAGATTGGAAGACAAGCTTTATTACCTTAACAAGCTTTGCCAGGCTAGAAGACCAGCATGAACCTGTTTATGAATCTTAAAGTAGCTAAGATCTAAAATGTGGCCAAAACCTCTTTAAAATAAGCCGGCCCTCCCAGTTTGACCAGCTAAGAGCAGCCAAACATGTTATTTTTAAGAGGTCACCAAGAGCAATAAGGCGCCAGACTACAGGACACTACAGGAGACCGTATTTACACAGGTCCTATAGTGTATATCTTATATTTTATTCACATACCACAGTGTTGTGACATGCCAAGTTCATTTAATGAACACTCAAACCAATAACACTATAGTTTACTTGACCAGTGCAGTTTAAATAGATTTAAATAGAAATTTAGCTCATTTATATATGGGATTATATTTGTAAATGACTCCTGTTAAAAATAAGCAACAAATAATTCAATAAATTATTTCAAATATATTATATAATAATGTCCAGTCAGTCGGTTGGCTAAAAATCCTTAGTGTAATAGATGTAATTTCCATTTAATTATATATCGATTAATATAAAAAATAAAGCTCTGTAAAATAAATATAGCATCAGTTTTTTGCATACTATAAAATTGCGCACAAATGCTTAAATTACACAGGACGACAGGTTGTTCGCTAACATAAAAAAATATGATAATGAAATAGTTTCTTAAACTCTTAACATATGCAGTAAATGTAGGCTCTTGTATCATGTAATTCATTCATTTTAATGAATATGATGCATATTTAACAAAATACTTCTCTCCAAAGTATAATCTTTATTTTGTTAATGTTGTTATAATTCTCAAGCTAAAGTCTCTGTACGTTATCCCAAACTTCATAAATATGTTACGTATAAAACTGTTATATAACTACAATACACCTTTTTATTGTTACTGCAATTGAAATTTGGTCATTGCTAATAAAGAAAAATTGATTGATAATAAGTCGGTTATTACACCTTTATGACCAAAGATCCAAGCACCTGAAGATACCCATATGCAATGACCATGAACCCCTTGATAACAGTCTCACAACTCTTCATTTCAAACTATTTCTATTTCTTATTTCATGTGAATTTTGTCAAACTATCGAATTATTTGAACTTGTCTATTCCTGAAAACAGTGAGAGATCTCCTCTTCAGACGGGCTGACAGTTTAAACCATTCTTCCTCTGACACAGAGTTCTGGTCTTTATGAATCTCACTAAACTGGTAAAATATTATCTTCTGTCCTAGTTCATACTGCAAATACATAAATACAATTATTTTACATGTTGCCTTTTTCCAACAGTCGCTTATTCTAGTATCAAGTCAGACATACAATGCGCTTTTTGACGTATCTGTATGTTGGTTTACTGTGTTCATTAAATTATGAAGAATATATCATAAGTTTCACTCTTTAAATTCCAAAATTAATTTTACAGAATTCCGAATTGAAGTTCATTGAAAATCTAGTACTATTCTACTTTAAAGTACAAATACTAACGTAAAGAGAACAAGTAAAAGCGCAAGATTTGAATTTTAAAATTAAAATGTAAAAAAGAAATTTGCAGTGGAGTAAAAAGTACAATAAGTGTTTTGTGGCGTAGTGAAGTTCGATTTGTCAGTAAAAAATGCACTTGAGAGAAGAAAAATAGTGATTCTTTAATTTTAATTTTCTTTAGCCTCACACTTTCACATTGCAGTCTTGTTGGATGTTTGCCAGATTCAGCTTTAAGATTTTCATTCGTGCTCACAGGAACTCACAGCTCACTCGATGTTCAGAGCACATCAAGGTCACGATATGCAAACCACTGTTAATGGAACTTCACTTTCATTTAGATTAAAAACCAAAAAACCAAATCTTCTGTCTTTGCAGTGATGGAGCATTTGTTCTCTGTTGTGCCTTTCAGGCTCAAGGATTTTTGAGGGTTATGAGAACACACAAACCTTGTGATTTGTCATTCCACAATGGAGAAATACATTGATCAAGCCTTCTGCTCACGGGATTCCTGTTGTGTTTTGTAGTTGAATGGTTTCATTAGAAGAATTGATCGTGGCCATTCGTTCCTTCTTCAGGACGAGCTGTGTTTGTGCTGAATGGAGAGCCACAGCAATCCAGTGGTTTCCGTCTGTGACCGATCTCACGAAGCTAGTGTACACACTTCAAGACATATAAACTGGACAACCCAGATTTAGTTTGCTTAATTCCAAGCATAATTTGACCATTTAAAGCAATAACGAGTTTAAGTTCTCACTGTTTGCAAATGGAGCTTTCACAGTTTAGAGGAAAATCTTCAAGTGCTAACGGGATTCGTGCCACATCATTGAAAAACTGTGATATCATCTTGCAACACCAGAACAAATGTCGCAAGAAAATACACAAAAATATACAACTGACTACCTGATGATAATGCCATGAAATAATGTAAAACGGTAAACCACAATAACGCATTTGGCGAACACTTATAATAAATGAGTGTTTAAGCTATTTTCTTCTTCTTGTCATTATTAAAGTTAATTATTATTAGTATTATTTCATCAGTACAGTGTGTGTGTTGTCTGGGGATCAAACACATGACCTTTTGCACTGCAAACATAATGAGCTCCAGGGACACCGAGATACAGACCATTAGCTGTTCAACAGCGAGATTGATGAACACAATAAATGCACTGAATGCTCTGTCGCTGTAAATAAAAGCATCTATGTTATTATACATAAGATAGCAACGGATATTTTTGTGGGATTGCCTGAAAATAAGGTAGAGGTTATTGCTGCTCACATATTAAATGTGGGCTGGATTTTCTCTGTACATTAAACTAAATCTCTGCATTTGGTAAAAAATAACATATTTATTATAAACATACTGTTATCCTTCACCTCCAAACGCTTCCCAGCATTCTCTGTTCAGTTTCACAATTCAATACCAATGGTGTGGTTAAACAAATCACTAACAACCCCGTACTGCAAAACCTAAACAACAACACACTCAGCATCCTAAGAACCACATAAAAACCCTCAACAACCGCCTACTGCAACACCTTAACAACGACCTCCTGCAAGACCTCAAGGACCACCTGGAAAACAACAACCTACTGGTACATCTAAACAATTACCTATAACAGTATCCCAACCACCGCCTACTGTGACACCCTAACAACAACCTACTTAAACAACGTAACAACCACTGTAGCACCCTAACGTAACTATCACTTACTGCGGCATCCTAACATACACTTAATTCAACACCTAAACAACCAACTGCTACAGCATTCTTACAAGCAACTTCTGCAACACCTCAACAACCAGCAACTTCAATGACCTCATTGCAACACCCTAACACCGTCTACAGCAGTGGTCTAACATTGACTTTTTGCAACACCATGAAAACCAACTACTTGCAACACCCTAACAATCACCTACTGCAACACCCTAACATCCACCTACTGTAACACCCTAACATACACCTACTGCAACACCCTAACATCCACCTACTGTAACACCCTAACATCCACCTACTGCAACACCCTTACATCCACCCACTGCAACACCCTTACATCCACCTACTGCAACACCCTAACAACCACCTACTGCAACAGCCTTACATCCACCTACTGCAACACACTAACAACCACCTACTGCAACACCCTTACATCCACCTACTGCAACACCCTTACAACCACCTACTACAACACCCTAACATCCACCTACTGCAACACCCTTACAACCACCTACTGCAACACCCTAACAACCACCTACTGCAACACCCTTACATCCACCTACTGCAACACCCTTACATCCACCTACTGCAACACCCTTACATCCACCTACTGCAACACCCTTACATCCACCTACTACAACACCATAACATCCACCTACTGCAACACCCTTACATCCACCTACTGCAACACCCTTACAACCACCTACTGCAACACCCTAACAACCACCTACTGCAACACCCTAACAACCACCTACTGCAACACCCTTACATCCACCTACTGCAATACCCTAACAACCACCTACTGCAACACCCTAACAACCACCTACTGCAACACCATATCCACGATGTACTGCAACACCCTAACAATAACTTAAAGCAGTTTCTTGCAATCTCTTACTGCTGTAGACTTGTATTTGTTGCTTTCACGCCGTTGTATGAAGCCATCACTATCACAGTATGTAGATGGGCACTAATGTTTGATCAAATCATTAATAGGTTTATTACAGTGTCCTGGCGTGCATTTTTTCTGAAATAGAGATTAGAAAGCTCCTCTCTTTGTTCTTACAAGCACATCATGTTAAAGGTCATCTCCTCAAGGTTTGATCCCACTGTCAGTATTGTACATTTAAAAGGGCATGCCATCTCAGCAGAGAGTCAGAAGCTACTATCGCCTTCCCAATCTGCGCACTCCATTTTGATTCATAAAGGGCTCGCGTGCTCATGTGCGCTCGTGTAATCTCTTCTGCATTGATAGCCCGCCCCATGACATCCCGGCCTCCTCTTAAACGCTGAACCGTGACCGCCGTGAATGAAATATCTGACCTTTGGATCGGCTGTCTGTCACTCTACCTGCCGTTCAGGGTTTGTCGATGCGAATGCATCTTTTTCTCCATGCGTTCATGAATGCATTCGTTGTGTGTCTATAAGAATACATTTGTATCTTTTTATTTGGTACTTTTGAAGCTTTCAGTAAAGCTCCTTGCTGACAAATCTCAATATAAAAAGCGTTCCAGCACGGATTCGGTTGCTAGTCCCAATGGGCACCATGAAATGCGCGTCTATATAAAGAGCGTTTCTGAATCGCACCGAGAATAGCCGTGAGATTGTGCACTCAGCGAATAATACTTGATAATAGAAATATACTGTGTTACTCATTTATGTTCAGTTTTGATTGTTTTATATGGTGGTTTCCACATCTTTGTTAAGTAAATTGTTATTCAGAGCATAAAAGCCCAAAGTGTGTAGTGTTACACATGTCCCGAGTATGAGTATGAGTATGAGTATGAGTATGAGTATGATTATGAGTATGATTATGAGTATGATTATGAGTATGAGTATGATTATGAGTATGATTATGATTATGAGTATGATTATGAGTATGAGTATGATTATGAGTATGAGTATGATTATGAGTATGATTATGAGTATGATTATGAGTATGAGTATGAGTATGATTATGATTACTAGTATGATTATGAGTATGATTATGATTATGAGTATGATTATGAGTATGAGTATGATTATGAGTATGAGTATGAGTATGATTATGATTATGAGTATGATTATGAGTATGAGTATGATTATGAGTATGAGTATGAGTATGAGTATGATTATGATTATGAGTATGATTATGAGTATGAGTATGAGTATGATTATGATTATGATTATGATTATGATTATGAGTATGAGTATGATTATGAGTATGATTATGATTATGAGTATGAGTATGATTATGATTATGATTATGAGTATGAGTATGAGTATGAGTATGATTATGAGTATGAGTATGATTATGAGTATGATTATGATTATGAGTATGAGTATGAGTATGAGTATGAGTATGAGTATGATTATGATTATGAGTATGAGTATGAGTATGATCTTGAAAACATCATTTAAATGATGAAACTTTACTGAATGAAATGTGATGTTCTTGATTGGGTCATACATTACTTTGATTATTAAATGATTTGATTATCAATGTAAAGTGGGACACAGATGTGACTGTGAAAGGTGACACTTGATATTTTTTTAGACATCTCTTCTTTAATTATGAGGGCTTTGACACCCATGTCTGTTTAAAATACAGATACCAGATTCAAAGATTCAAGAAAAAACAGTGCCATCCAGTGGGTCTAGTGAACAATTCCTCTTTTAAAAACACAATTCTGAATTAAAAATACATGCAGAAAACCCCAAGAGCCTTTCATAACTGTGTTTATATATGACACATTATATAAAGACAGCACATATATAAACAATCGTATAATGCATGTAAACATGTGATTTTCCCTTGAAATATAACTGCACAACATATCTGCATAAATAACTATATCACACATCATCATTATATGAAGGCTGTCACAGCTATGTATGTATTAGTCGCACAATATTTATATTTAGTGTAATACAACATCAGAGTGATTGTAATGATGGTAAAGCGGGTGAGAAAAGCAAACATTGACTCAGTCAGTCACGGCTCTTTGCTTAGCTTTAATGAGTTATGATAATGAGTTTACAGCTTAATGGGTCACTACCATCTAACAGCTGTAATAACTGTTACCTGTTGTTTTTCATCTCAATCAGGAATAAAGACTGACAGACTGTGAATTATACAGTACAGATCACTTCTATACACCAAAATACCTCATCTGTATTGAACCATTCATATACTGTATATAGTATATACATATACACGTATGCTTGTAGTGTTTGTTTCGTCTGGATGAATGAAGTTTGAGGTATCCTGAATATATAAATCCTGCTTAAACTTACTGGGTTATAAAAACAGGGGAACAAAACTCTCTCCGCATGTCCAGAAGCGTCTACCTCTATCCCTGACCCTGACCCTGACCCTGACCCTGACCCTGACCCTGACCCTGACCCCCCACTTGATATGTCGCTCTTCTTCATTTTGACAAACACACCTTAAATCAGGAAACCATACATTTAAACAACTTATACAACTTAATATATAATAAAACATCATAAGAAATATGAATCACTGCATAGAATAAATATTCTATGCATGTTTTGATACTTTGACATATTGTTCTGGAATATGGCAAGTTTAGGTTTCCAGTATTGAAAATAACATTTAAAATAAATATATACTTACATTGAATAATTGACATTTTCCCACAATCCAACATATATTTTCATTTCATTTAAGTGTAACTTACATAAAATACTCATAATACCTTATTGTCCATTGTATTTATTTTACAAAATACTATTATTGCCATTTATTTCAAGGGGCTGATTTTTTAAGAGGATCTATTGCCAGAGATGCCATATAATATACAAAATTATGTATTTTAGCGCATTTCAAGACCTCGCGTAATAAACCGTTATGTTTGTGCTACATTCGAATAAACTTAAAATAAGCCTTTAATATTTCCGCGGGTACACACATTAGCCATGTTGCATAGCCATATTTTGTATAGATGACTGAGTTTGTTTGTATTTCTTATGTAACTCCCACACTGCAGGTTTAATTTTTTTCTGTGTAAAGCTGCCTTTTAACCATTTTTGTCTCTTTTATAGCTTTCTATCCTATTCTATTAACCACTTTTACTAGATTTCTTCTGGTCCGTCTGCATGATTTTCCTTCATTGTCACGGGTTTTGAAATGGAGAAAGAACCCAGATGCAGGCAGAGGAGTAGTTTCCAACAAAAAGATTTTAATAACAACAGAAACACCCACATTGGGGAAAACTGTAACATAAAAAATCTAAACATCCACAATGGGGCAAAACAAAGAACAAAACACAAGTCATAACTCACAGGCACGGGATAAACTTAAAGCCACGGGAGAAAAGAACATAACATAACATAACGTAACATTTAACACATAACATATAACATTGCATAACATAACATAACATAACATAACATAACATAACATAACATAACATAACATAACATAACATTATATAACATGACATGACATGACATGACATGACATAACATAACATAACATAACATAACATAACATAACATAACATAACATTATATAACATGACATGACATGACATGACATGACATGACATAACATAACATAACATAACATAACATTATATAACATAACATAACATAACATAACATAACATAACATAACATAACATAACATAACATAACATTACATTACATAACATAACATAACATAACATAACATTACATAACATAACATAACATAACATAACATAACATAACATAACATAACATAACATAACATTATATAACATGACATGACATGACATGACATGACATAACATAACATAACATAACATAACATAACATAACATAACATAACATTATATAACATGACATGACATGACATGACATGACATAACATAACATAACATAACATAACATTATATAACATAACATAACATAACATAACATAACATAACATAACATAACATAACATAACATTACATTACATAACATAACATAACATAACATAACATTACATAACATAACATAACATAACATAACATAACATTACATAACATAACATAACATAACATAACATAACATTACATTACATAACATAACATAACATAACATAACATAACATAACATAACATAACATAACATTACATAACATTACATAACATAACATAACATTACATAACATACCATACCATACCACAACACAACACAACACTACACAACACAACACAACACAACACAACACAACACAACACAACACAACACTACACAACACAACACAACACAACACTACATTACATTACATAACATAACATAACATAACATAACATAACATAACATAACATAACATAACATAACATTACATTACATAACATAACATAACATAACATAACATTACATTACATAACATAACATTACATTACATAACATAACATAACATAACATAACATAACATAACATAACATTACATAACATAACATTACATAACATAACATAACATAACATAACATTACATAACATAACATAACATTACATAACATAACATAACATTACATAACATACCATACCATAACACAACACAACACAACACAACACAACACTACACAACACAACACAACACAACACAACACAACACAACACAACACTACATAACATAACATAACATAACATAACATAACATAACATAACATAACATAACATTACATAACATAACATTGAAAACACACGGATCTGTCATGATTCTGCCAAACTCGTGAAAACCAAGACCAAGAGAGGCAGAATCATGACATTGATCACCTGCAAAGACGTTAAAACAGTTATATACTCAACTAATTGACTTAGAATTTTTGACTTACACATTTGATTTCTATTGCAGTATAATTAAAATATACTCTCTAGATTGTATGACCTTGACCAGATTTATTCGTGTTGAAACAACACGAGTCGAAAGAGATGAGATGCCTCAAAAGAAAAGTTGTCTTAATCCAAACCATGAAAATCATTTCTCAACTACTTACTAAATTTGTAGTTTTCTTTTTTTTAAATCTAAATAACTTGTAATTATTACCTGATACCTTTTTCCACCAGAATAAAAACTTTGTAAAGGGTTTGATTTTTAAGACATTGATTTACGAGGAAATGAAGATCAAATACAACGGCCATCATAATTAGAACTGTGACTGTCTGAATTTACAGCGTCTAAAGATGCCCTGTCTCCGTTCCTCACTGAAACTCACTCCACAGAGCTCCATGAATCATGTGACTGCATGATAGTGGTATCAAACTGTCTCTCCCTGCATTCTAAACCACAGTTTTTATGTTCAACGGGCTGATTTCATACGGCCGCAATATTGTATTTGAAAGGTAGGCTTATTGTATTCGAAAGTTAGGGTTAGTTAGGTTAACCCTTACCTTACCCTAACCTAACCCTAAACCCTAACCCCTAACCCCTGAACCT
Source organism: Triplophysa yarkandensis (assembly GCA_033220385.1). Lineage (NCBI taxonomy): Eukaryota > Metazoa > Chordata > Actinopteri > Cypriniformes > Nemacheilidae > Triplophysa > Triplophysa yarkandensis. The sequence continues at coordinate 2,020,800 of CM065677.1, read as the reverse complement.
AACCCACCAAAGCCTCGCTTCCGAATTCAAAAAGGAGGCCGTGTGTAATCAGTCTTCATAGTAAGAAAATAAGTTTAAGTCATGACTATTGTGCATGAAACCTTAAGGCAATCCTTCCAGGTCATTTGATCCTCAAAATGTGTGCAGACTAATTTATTCCACTCATTCTTTAATTTGCTTTAAGATGAATCCTTATAGCAGCATAACGCTGAAGTTTATCATGGTCTGTTAGGGTGTGTATTTTATGTGTACAGTGTGCAATGTAACATGTGTTAATGTTTCGCATGGAAAAACAACCCTAGTTTTCACATAATTCACTTATCTGTCTACCGCTGACGATTTCCTTGTTCCGATGAAGTCTCTGCGAAAAGAACGTCAGTGAAAAGTAAGCAGAAAATGGCCCGAGGGAACGGTTGTACAGTGAACAGCTCTGGCGGGATTAGATCAGTCTTCGTACGCCTTTCTGCTTACAGTGTGATTTGTGTCATTGCTCTTGATTTATTACGTTTATTAGCGACTCCTTTTGGACTCTTGCGTCTTCCAGCGTCCCTTGGCCTACATGTCATCAATATTGTAATTTGGTTAATGAATCTCTTACACAGTTAAAGAGCTTCGGTTTAGTGATTGTTTTAATAATGGATGACAGCCAAACTTGGAGTTCGTTATTTGTTTTCTGAAAATCCCAACAGATCCACGGGGGTTAGGAGGAGGTAAGCCTCCAGCCGACTGTTAAATATTTGATTTCAGGTCGGTCGCTCATCCGGGATCAGTGATATTACAAACAGATTCATGAGAGGACAATGAGATTGAATAAAGCTAATGTAAATCTGTTTTTGTATTACTGTTGCTGTAAAGTTGGAGATGATGTTATCTTGCTGAGCTACAATATTAGAGTTTTAATATCTGATTTCTTTGTGATCAGGTTTCTGCATGCGGAATGATCTTTCCATTGTCCGCGGGCTGTATGGTATGTTGTGTGTACTGTATGTATATGGACAAAGAATCTATTGATCTGTTGACTTGAATTAAATGAGGGCGTCACGTTGAACCCGGTCTGTGCTGATGGTTTTCCAATCGTGGCCTCTGTAGTTCTATTAACCGCGGGGCATTCTGCTCACACACTGATGGAACCGTAACAATTTGTGTCATCCATTTCAAATTACAGATGATGGTTTAATCAGAGGCGAATTTGAGCCCGCCGCTAATGCTCCATTTCTTTACTATGATCTTCACGCCGCGGTAATTTCCCATTTTTACTCAATACTCTTGAGGGAGGCACGATCTTAAGGCCTGTCCTTGCAGTTGATGCTAAATGACTGTAAGGGAATATTGCTGATCTATATAGTGTGTGTAAACAGGATGACAAATCTTCAGTTAATCTTCACTTTGAAAGTCTCAGCGAGACTGAGATCCTTTAAATAATATACAGTAGCTAAACAAGCCCATTTAACATCATTTATTTATTTCACTTCATTATTTCATATTGTTAACCTAAGAGGAGGATTCCTTTTCATCTAATCCAGTTTGCAATCAATCTACACTAGCATTCACCGGCGACATCCCACATTTAACAAAGCTCTTGACTCTTCACGGCACCATCACGCTGTTTAACAATATGGCCGTTTCTCAAGAATGCAGAGAATGGACTTGTGCTCTCTGTAAGGAATGGATTTTAATCGGGTTTGATATATGGTGAAAGTAAAGATTTCACGGATCCTCAATATCAAGAACATATTGGGTTACTTCAATACGTTCTCTGTACTTGTGTTGAAATCGTTCTAAATGTTCTCTTGTGTTTGTTAGATAACATGTGCTTCACCCTTTCTGGGGCTTGGGATCTGGACTTTTTGGGGTTTTGACCTGTGCCTGGATACTTTTTACATTCTCACCATGCCCTTTACTAATAAACTTTACACACGGATCCAAGTTCATAGTTTTGAGTCTTGGTACCACCAGGGATTGTAGGCCCACGCTCTTCTATACTTTCTTGAGGTGAAATCCTAGAGCAAGGCCCAAACTTCCAACATTCATTCGCTCAAATGAAAATATTCATAAGCACAAGACATGTCCACAGAGACAAAAGATAACAAGTGAACTGTCTCAAATCGTTCAATATCGTTTTATCACCTTCTTTTAAATGCTTTAAAGATATAACAACATTAAGCAAGAAAATGTGCAGACCAGCCTGAATTAACAGCAGGTATAGACTGGCAGACATTCCTGTAGAATTTACGCTAACTTGCTGGCAGCAGATTGCCAGACACTTACTGTAAATTAACCATACAGTAAGACGCTGTTTTAAAGGTCCCCTATTCTGTGTGTTTTGAAGCTTTGATTGTGTTAACAGTGTGTATTATAACATGTGTTAATGTGTCCCTTCAAATAATAACCTGTGTTTGTCACACAACTCACTTCTCTGTCTGGCGCTTTTCCCCCTGTCATGAGAACGGCTGATATATTCCCCGTTCTGATGAAAGTTCTGCCTTCAGATATACGTAACGAGTTCTGATTGGGCCAGTAGTTCCTGTCTTGTGATTCGACAGCAAAGTAACATGTTGTTGAGAAAGGTGGCACCACTTACCAACACACGTGTGTGTTATTGTAAATTGTTCCGCATCTGATTATGGCTCAAATTGATAATATTAAAGACATTTAATGGTATTCATTTGATCCGGATCAGACCTGGAGAACATAGATGAAGAGGATCAAGTAGAACGTGTGCAAGCACGACTTTTAAATACGTTTAGACAAATAACATTCTTGTGATTCACGTGTCTGTACCTTAACGTTACCTTACATCTTTCTACAATAATCCTTGTGTAAATCCTGCATTAAACTGATTGAGATTGAGGAAGCTGTCCTCGATAAAATGTGCTGCACATAGTTTAGTATGTGGATTATAATATTGGGGAACCGAATTAAACATAAATTATAATGATTGATCCCTAAGTACAGCGTCTATTGGAGTCAAGCAATGGTGTTTGGACTCCGGGATGAAAATAACTGAGTTTCGACAACATGGGGATCAACAAACAAACAAATCTGCAAGAAGACCACGACCCTTTTTTGTACGTTTCGTTGGGTGAGGGTAACCGCGGGTATGACGTCACCAATGCAGGAACCAGAAGGGTGAAGTCCAAACGGGCCGTTTTTTGTAGTTGATTATTGTTTAATAAAATATCTAGCTTGCCATTGAACTTTGAGCTTTATAAATTGTACAGAGGTTTTTATACTCTAACAAAAACATTATACATTAATTCAATTTTGAAATATGGATGTGTTGGAGTATTTTTAATCAATTCATTTTTTAACCTTAAAAATAAACTATATTAACATAAAAGTATATTTATATTAAGAAGCTACTAGTATTGTCATTATGAGGTCATTGTGTCTCATTAAGTGACATTCCCTTTTAAATTAAAAACTAAACCAACATTTGTATAGTGTCATAACATGTTAAGAATTAACAGGAATGTTGTGGCATTACTATCTACTTCTCAGGTTCTTGCATCAATGTCTCACTGGACATCAAGTCCTTTCTGTGATTGGTCAGATTTATATTTTTTACATTAAATAAAATAGCGTATTTTTAAAGAATTCCTTTAAAAGCTTAACTTCCTCAAATGGCCATTACAAAGGACAGCCATCGGCATCAAAAGTAAGTGAAGCACAAGGGTTGAAAATTATATGAAAGTAAATAAATGTTTCAAAACACTTTCTCCGTAATCTCTAGATGCATGACTCATTGTAAGATTATGCATAGAGAGTCATATAAAATAATGTTGCTGATCCAAACTTTCTACAGTAACAGATGCTCGGTGAAGCTCACGTCCCGAAAGACTCGCTGCTCACATCTGCATTCAACACAAAAGCTGAGCTTGGCAGGGACATCAAACGAGAAACTGCAACGAGTAGAGAGCGACGCTTCGGAGATTTCTTTAGCAGGTAATTCTTTCGCCTTCAAAGGACTCTGCGCTGAATACACTTGAATGTCATTCCAGCGTTCGGAGCAGACTTACTTTTGGGTTACCTGGGCTGCTGATCATCTTCTCGATGGCAAACATGCTTTCAGGCCACAGAATGTTCCTCATTTTGTGTTTGGGGTAATGTTGATCTACACTGTAATTAACAATTTATTTATGCAACAAATCATATTTCAAAATTATATGTGTTACTACACTCTTATTAATCTTGGAGAGCTTTGGTCAACTAGTTACAAAAGAAAACGTATTGCCGTTTCAACCCCAATTTAAAAACATCAGCTGTGAAGAAGGAAAGGGACTTTATTAGGTGTCGTTGTATCCAAAAATCTGAGAACAGGACCCATCTTAAAAAATGTTGAGAACATGTGTGAAAGGTTATAAAAATGCAACAAAAAAATAACAACTTCTAAACATATAAAATACTTAAAAATACCCTAAATGACCTTGAATTTAAGATGATTTAAAGAATTATCAACAGGTAGATTCGTTCCTTAACGTGTCGAAGCCTGCAAGATGTCCTCAAAGCTTAAAGTCTCCAAGACTGCAGGTTCAACATCCAGCAGTATCAGGTAATTCAATCTGTTATCAGTCCTTGTGGTCCACAAATAATCCTTGACCCGTTTCAGCATGGAGAAAAATCTTTCATTTGATGCAGTGGAGATACGCAATGTCACAGCAATCTTGAACAATTTAATCAATTCTGGAAAACCAAGTGGTTAAGTCTCGTAAAGGCTGTTAAAGTGATTGCATCTTTCTCATCTTTTAGCTCCATGTCTATAAAAACTCATCAATGTGCGGGTCATGTTGTGTGGCAAACTTTTCCATCATATTTGCATCCATGGATCAAAAATATGTATAGCATCAACAATCTGTGAAAGTGCTTCTGCAGAGTTTTTCCTCCATCGTGTGAGTTATCTGTCGTTGGTCTTGCTTAGGAAAAAAAAGATTATAATGGAAGTCTTCATATGTGTTAAGCACAAGATGAGGCCAATAATTGAAAATTATTTTTACTTAGTGATATAATATTTCAAACTTAAGGATAGAAATGCCTACTTCTTAAGATTATTACCAAAATCCACAAGTCAAACCTACAGCATTCCCTGGAGCATGCAACTGCGCGACAAAGGAAAACCTCCACCCTTCGTCCATCTGCTTCCAGGTTGCTTCCAGCACAGCTAATAAAGTCTTCTTTTTTCTTCCAGTGCCCTATACTAATACAACCAGCCGGTTGTGCAATTGCGCTCCAAGTTTAATGCTTTCTGTCCTAGGCAGGTTTTGGGCCTGGGCACGCAGGCTTTGCTGTTTACCGAAGTGCAAGCACAAGATGTAGTCGATGTGCACAGCAGTGGGTGTTGTAGCACTTGTTCACCTATTGTTGTATCGGCTATTTACCGCTTCATTGTCTCCTCGACTATTGTAAGTCGCTTTGGATAAAAGTGTCTGCTAAATGACTAAATGTAAATGTAAATGTAATGTAAACAGTGCGGAGAAGCCTATCTTCTGACATATAAAAGCTTGGTCTCCATGCAAGTTTTCTCGCATATCTATTTTCGGCATATATAAACCGCTATCCAACAATGTTTTTTTCATCAAAAATAGGCGAAAAAGATTTAACAGGGAATTCAGTTTGGTTTTCAGTTCTTTGTTATTTGATACAACAATATTTAAAAGTTCTATAAGATAACGCGTACTATCGTGACAAGTTATGTAATCTGTAATCTGTAATAAAGTTCTGACTTCAACATGACCACTCTGGTCCTGGTTTGCATGAATATTTCAAAGCTTAGAATGAATAAAAGCAGAATTAATCAGCTTTCTTTTTAAAACGTCCCTGTGTTTAAACCTGTTTAAAACTTTTACTCTCGATTGAGTGCCAGTTTATGTTTGAGAACTTTAAAGCAGCAGCTTGAAAGCTGTAGAATGGGAAGAAAATCCTCGGTTCAGATCATCACCTCCTTGCATCGTATTTAACTGTGAGTAAACGGTATGAAGATGTGCTGACATGTTTTGCATAATGGCAGCTATGAGTCTGGGCATGTGCATTCAACTTTCACCCAAACTTTTTTGTGCCCAATTAACCATCTTCAGAATTCAATGATTATATGAAAGGAATTTAATGGATTTTAATGGAAGTAATAATTACATTACATTTACATTTACATTTAGTCATTTAGCAGACGCTTTTATCCAAAGCGACTTACAATAGTCGAGGAGACGATGAAGCGGTAAATAGCCGATACAACAATAGGTGAACAAGTGACACAACAATGTTACCGAGTTACACAGAGAGAGAAGTTACAAAATATATATATTTTTTTTTTTTGATAGAGTGAGTAGTTAGAAAAGAAGTGAGTTAGTGAGTTAGTGAGTTAGGTGTAGCCGGAAAAGATGAGTTTTTAGGTGTTTTTTGAAGATAGAGACCGAGTCTGACAAGCGTGAAGCCAGAGGCAGATCGTTCCACCATCGAGGAACTGAAGCAGAGAACGTTCGAGAGAGAGAGAGAGAGAGAGAGAGAGAGAGAGAGAGAGAGAGAGAGAGAGAGAGAGATTTCTTACCCTTTTGAGCTGGTACCACAAGTCTCAGCTCATTTGCGGAGCGCAGAGATCTTGAGGGTCTATATCTTTGCATTAGTGAAAAAATTATGTTTGCTAGAGTGATACTCAAAACTTTTACAAGATTTATATGCAATGAAGTAATTTTTAGTATCTCTACATTGTCAACTAATAAAATTGTGTACTTCACAACGTACATGCTTGCTCAAAATCAGACGGTGGATGCATGTTTAGTTGTGAACAGAAGCACTGTTCTATGCTTATTTGTTTATTTTGAATTCTCAATTAATAAATGCATTTGAAGTACCCGGATGATTTCCTTTTTTATCTGAAAATGTCAAATGTGAATCTCTGGACATTTGAAGGCAGTTATTCTTGTCTCTGGTAGATGCGTTATAAGCATAAATATATTAACTGTCAGTGATAAAAATTCATATTATCAGTTTTTACAGATGATTAAGAAAAGGTTATTGAAATAGCTTGTATGATAATATTGTAATTTATTATGACACTTTATATGGTCTACTACAGTTATACTGCAAATGTGTAATCATAAGTGAATGTGTTGGTCGTGAATGTATGGCTTATTTGTAAGTTTATAGCAATAATTTAACTTCAAACTAACAGAGTGAAAGTACACAAATGTGAAATAAGGTGGCACTGCTTAAAAACAGCAGATGTCAAACCCTTCTCTCACACTCAGGCCAATAAAACAAGAATGAGAAAGCCTTTCCAAGACTCTGCAATATCTTGTTTTCAGCTCCAAGCGTCTTTCTCTACAGTCCGGGCCATCATTGTCCGTGAAAAGACAATCTGTGTTGTGTTTGACTTCCTTGTGTTCAGGGAGAGACGAGGCTGTGTGACATCAGGATGAGAGCCAGCATTTCAGCCTCATGTTCTTCTCATGGCCTGAGATGGAGTCTACAGCAGGTAGAGACAACTTCTTCTCTATTGTCTGTGCTGGCTCAAACATGTACATGTGTCAATGTGGATCAATCCCAAATAGGTCTAAGCCTTCACTTATACCTTAAACCCAACCTTCTGGAAGAGTAAACAGAAACATCAAACCTAACCTCCAGAACATCAGCAAACACATTTTAAGTTCAGTTCATGTCATGGAAAGTGTACAGTTTATGACTAATGCAGAGCTCTTCCAAATGTTACATTCACAATACATCCGACTACATCGTCCGTGTCTCAAATCAGCTCCAACTGCCATTGATGTGGATAGGGATGAAGTGCTGATGTCAGAAACTGGTGATGCCATGTGACAACAGCTGACAGTAGGACTTTAGTGTGGTTGTTGTCTGACCTCTAGTGTTTCCAGATGTCAGTTACACAAATGTTTTTGACAGATGGTTGTCTAAAGATGAAGGTTATACCAAGGGCCAGACTTTTTTTTAATCCTGATTTAAAAACTCATGACATCAAAGCTTTGACATCTACAACGACAGGAGCCAAAATCTATTCTGCGGAAATCTGCAGGCCCTATTGCGTGACCCTATGTATATCTTAATAATTTGTCATACCCTAAATTTTACTATACTATACTATACTATACTATACTTTACTATACTTTAACTAAAATAGAAGTGGTTTGTGATATATCATAGATTACTCTATACTTAGAGGTGGGTTCAGTGTTGGACCTTTTTTGAACACAACCCATCCGAATCTCTGTTGACAACATCTGTTTGACAAGACTGATGATAACGATGACATGTGCCTTGTGTTTATTCTAACACAATTCCCAACATAACAACTCAATTCATTAGTATTAATGTCATGTGAGTGTTGTGTGGATTTGATGTTGTGTGACAGTAAAAAGACACACCACACAGCCTTATCCCGCTACTTATGGCCTTGGTTTCCATTCCTCCAAAGAAACTGAAAATATAATGTGCAATATATTTGCAATTACAGATTTTTTTCTTAATCGTTGTTTGTGTACACATCTGAGAAAGGGAGTCGTACATTTTGGCATGGAGTAAATTATTGAATGTTTTTTTATACGAACTATGAATGATGTATTTCCAAGATAAATATACACCTTACAGGAATTGATGGTTTACAACATCATCAAATGGCTTACAATTGGATTTAACACTAGATGGAGCAACTGCCTTGTCTGTATTTCACAGCAAACCTCAAAACTCATATAGTCACATGAATGAAAGTAAAATAGATGTAAATGAATGCAATATTTTAAATCAAAATGTGGATTCTCTGTTCGTTCCTTAGGATGAATTCATGTCAAACAGTGTTGTGTTTCAAATGCTTTCGAATCAACAGGTCTACGGACCTGACGGGAAAAAACTTGATACATCACCTGGCTAAAGGCAATCTGCCATCCGTGAAAGATCATCAGTCATTAAAAAACTAAAGAACAGGGACCGGCAAAAGCAATCAACACATCACATGAACACGTGTAGAGAGCACAGACTAAAAGCATTAAACTGATAAAGAGAGCATATCTAGGCCCTATCCCCTTCCAATGTGTGAGCTCTTAAAGCGAGCTCTTTCAATGGTGTGAGGCTTTACTATCTCATGTGCACATTTGGTATTCCCTTCGTGAACGCAACCAAAGCCATCGAAAGAGACTTGCTACACACTTTCAAGCAATTTATAGATCTCTCAATGGTTCCACGCCGTCAGACCGTTCGAACGGATTTAAGTGGCACAGACATTGAACACTAGAATAGGGAACACATTTGATTGGTGAGCACAAGCATCGGTGTGTTGTTAGGGACATATTGAACAAAATAATCTGTACGGCATACATGAACATTACATTTCCCATAGTCATCCACCGAGCAGATCACAACCATGAGCTGCTAAAGGCCATTATGTGTACTCTCCTTTTTTGCCCACAGCATACTATATGTATTAATGTGACAGAATAGTAATAATGAACCAATGCATTGACTCTGTGTTAAAGCTCTAATGTGGAGGGTGTTTATGTATGTCTGTAGATGTTTTAGAATGATCTTTCAACATACAGAACAGCTCCTCTTACATGCAGTTTCACCACCATATATCTACAGTATATGGAACAACTGATTAATAGAACATGCTTTGTAAGAACATTATCTCCTTTTGCTAAGACGCAAAAAATGACTATGTCTTTGTCCTCTGAAAGCCTTGAGTAAGACGTTGGTTTCCATTTGCAACCTCACACCTGTTAGACAGTATATATCTCTAACAGTATATATCTAATCGTATGATCTAATGCAAATTATTAAGAGTTAGTTGACACGTTGTAATGTCTAAGTTGGACTATCAAAATATATTGTAAACAGATTGTAAAGTCACAAACAAAAGTCACTCTCACCTTTTTAAAGAGCTCTTTATGAAGTTATCATATGTTTTTCTTTACATCTAGCTCTACTCACCCTATTCTCATTAAACATCAGGAACATACATAAAAATATTTGTAATAAAGTTTATCTCTTTAGGTTGAGTTTCAGAATACATAAAAAGCGAAAAACATGTGCTCAAAAATGTACATGACATCCATACATCTATTTTAAACATACTTTATTATCTGTTTTAAATGTTTGAGTACAATTTAAACATGCCAAGATTTGATGTACATCAATGTCAGTGCACGCTTACTTAAGACTCCTCGACCATATCAAGAACTCAAATGTCTTAAAGGGCTAACAAGTACTAGTTTAAGTATTATAAAGCATGTGTTAACCTTTTGTCGAACACCCTTACAGATGATGTCTCCTTATTTCAAGGGTGCATACACATAACCCTACAGCATCAAACCTATCAAAAGACTTTCATGATATGATGTTATAACATACAGTATTGATCCAGGAGAACATGTTATTGTTCTTTCCCCAATTTGAAGACTTATTTAAATGGATTTAAATACAATACCAATTTAAATGGAATCATGTCTCATTTAATCGTGCTCTGCGAACTCCTTGGATTTATAAGTCTTCCCATTTAAAACCCTGAAATAAAATCTTGTTTTAGAAATGTTAAAATATTGCATATGCAGACATCATTTGAGATTAAGGTGGAAAGTATCCTAAAGTATTCCATATGAAGTATAAAATGCATACTTTGAGATCCTTCTTTTTAAATGGCCTAGATGATATTTTATCATATTACATTTGTATTTAAAACAAATCTAAGCTCAATTTTAGGGAATCTTTTATAAGACTAAACTTGTCTTCCACCCAGATGTTAAAGAGATTTCTTTTGTCTCTGCAGGTGACCTCACGAATCGATCCACCCTTATGCCTTTGTATTTGAAAGGAATGATTATAACGTCATTTAAAAGCAGACGTTTTCTGGATAAATGCGTTGTGAGTTAAAAGTTTACACATTCATTTTTCTTTCATAAGCCATGAACGGATGCCTCATTTCAGATCGTCCACGGCCAGTATTCTCAGTTGCCTAGCAACAGGAGCTCGGGTAAGGAGTGCCGGCGTGATGCTGTCTGGGTTGCTGAAGGTAATTCAAGGGGCAATCTGATTTTAAAATAGGTTCATTGTAGGCGGGACCTGAACTTTACATAATTATTGCTGTGGGCTACAACTGCTAATTTAGATTGGACGCATGTGAAAGCCAGCAGAAATATGACAGCAATAACCTCAAAACAGACGTTTAACCAAACGACCTGAACTTTATTATTACATTCAGAGATGATCTTGATCGGAATTCAACATGTCAAAGTTCAGCAATCTCACAGTCAGCCCATCGTCCTCAATGGTCTGTATTTCAGAAATAGATCGCATGTTTTTTAACAGTTCGCTAAAGCCAATGATTCGTTTGCCCTCTGTTTTTTAGCATCGGTTTTAGATCAAAGTGATGTACATAGAAAGCACAGCGCGTCTTTAAACTGGAGGACACTTTGCATGCGTGATGTTTTGCATTATAATACTTCGGCTCTATTAAAGCGAGCCCCCGGACATTTACAATTCCCTGCGTTTCCATTTTTTTAAGGGTGATGCTCAGTGCTCTTTAAAAAACAATTCCGCACTGCCTTCAGCGAATCACCTTCTCTCTTAAGCCTTTCTCCATCCCTCAGCTTATTAAACTTTCATCGCTAATTTTTTTACTCTGATAGCATATGCATATTGTATGGGAGGTGGGTGGAAACAGGTTGCGGCTGCTGATCTATTGCATGCTGAAGTTTGGCATCAGGTCACAATGACTTCATGTCAATTGTGTGTTTTCCTGCTGGTGTTATGTTGTGTAAAAACTCTTGTGCTTTTGTGAATGTTTGATTGAGGTTGGATAAATGTATCATTTTAACACTGATTATTTTGTGTGTTTAATGATAGGCCCTCAAGATCTCGGCGCTCCGCAAATGAGCTGAGACTTGTGGTACCAGCTCAAAAGGGTCAGAAATCTCTCTCTGGAACGTTCTCTGCTTCAGTTCCTCGATGGTGGAACGATCTGCCTCTGGCTTCACGCTTGTCAGACTCGGTCTCTACCATGAAAGAACCCGGATGTGTTCCTGAGTAAATGCTTCAAATGCAGACTTGAGCGTACCCAAAGCCTCTTGAAGTCCTATAAGTCATTGTGCAGCCTTCACCCAAGTTTGTTCTTTCAAAGCTGCCTGGCAAGACCCGTCTCCATGAGAACACAAGTCCATTCTCTGTGTTCTTGGAATCGAGAGACCATTGACAACCAACGTGATTGTGTAATCGATGTGCTGACCGGAGAATGCGTGTGTGATCAGAACTCTAGGAAGTGGGAGCAGGGATTGAAGGTGGTGCCCGGTGTTTCCGTGTCAGGATGAATCACTCCGGAGGGGAACATAACACAAATCGGTCTATATCCACCATTCCCTTGTTTGAATGGCCAATCCAGAGTGCTGCCACCTGCCGTTTTTGGGGGAGTTACCTTCTGTCCCTCAAGCACAGACGGTGCATGCGAAATAAGTTATTCTCACCTGCGGCACATAATGTGAGGTGGCACAATACTCTGCACCAATTCTTAGGCGTTTGGTTTGGTGTTTCCCGGCATCTTCTGTGTAGTGATCGAAATGACATGTGTTCCTGTATATGTCCCTTCCTCTCAGCCAATCGCAGTATGCATACGGAAACTCCTGCAGATGTTCCCTGCTGCCTTTGCACCATTCTCCCATTCCCTCCCAAAATCACTTTGTCACATCGTAATGCATCATTTCACATACTGAATTTTTTAAATCTGGGCCTGAAAATCCTTTCCGAGCAAGCAATATCCATTAAGAAAAAAAATTATTCATGTGATTCCTATGCATTATTTATCAGCAGATGAAGAAAAAGACGTCCTTCTCACTTTTTCATTATTGTTGCTGTCCAAAGCGTTGTCGTGCGGGATGAGACGCGCCTTGTCGGAAAGTTTCCCAGTAGCTCTGACAGATAAGTGAGAAATGACTTCAGATTATATCCTGATTGGTTTCGAAGAAGTCAGGGATTTCTCATTACACGTCTCCTGTTCCAGCATTCTGTGCTACATGTGTAAGATTACATCCTCAAGCAGGCCACGTTTTGTCCTTTCACATGTTATCATACAGCGCAGAACTCACCGCTGAGACACATTTGTGTTTTAGGTTATCCATGTATTATACTTGTAAGGAATGTCTTCTGCAATGGATTGGAGATAGTGAATATGAAAATCAAGGGCTTGGATCAAATGGAACTGTCATGAAAAGCAAAGTCCAACATTTATCAAATAATCTGATGCATTCTGGACTTAATCTTATAAAATCAACAGCATGGACGTTTTGTTATGTATGCAATAAAAATAGTATTGTTGTTTGAAATTAGATATTGCTAAAACATCATTCACTTAACATCGTCAATATTGAAACACTTCTTAAAATAACGTTACTAACCAAACGATAAAAAATGAAAAACGAAATTATGGAAATAGTGATTTTGACTTTCAAGGCAATGTTCATTGTCTGAACGTCACATACAGGACAAACAGAGTAGTCCCATCGTTGGTTGAGGCAGGATCATGTGATTCACAGCCACCATTTCTGAAAAATATATGTACGTGTAATTCTATAGAATTTAAACCTAAAACCAAAGACATTTAAATTTAAATGTAAGTGAATACCCTATGATCTTTGAAACACCGGACGAGTGTGTAAGGAGCTGTTAGCTTGTGCTTCCTCTCTTGTTCTCTCGCGCTGGGACAAACGCAGCAGATGGAAGCTTTGCAGGTGGGAGAGTCTGAAACTTCTGTTCCCGGGGACGCTGGAGAAATAAAGCTGCGAGTCTGTGTGAATATCGCCCGCGCCGTGGGTTTGCTGCTGATGGTGATAAATGTATACATGCCGACTCCTCCACAGCTCAACAGATTGACGGGCTGGGACGCCTTTGACTTTACACTCGCATGAATGATGTACTGTAAAATAATCCCGTTGTATTGAGTTCTGATCCAATGTGTAGCACAGAAACATATCGGCATATAAACACGATGGGTTCAAATCTATGAACTCAAATCTTTTAATAGTCAACATTTTGAATGTTAATGTGAATAAATTTCACTAATCAACACGCGATGTCTAAGATTTAGGTCAAAACGTAGCATATGTTAAAGCAGTGTCACATGACCACACTTTTAACAATGCTGTTGATGTGCAGTATAGAGGATACCTCTGCGTCTCATATGTTACGATACATATACCTTTGTCCAGGTTCCATACGACTCGATGGTTGTTTTTTGACTTTCAAAATGCCTTGATAGACTATGATTAATAATTCATTCAGCGTGTTCTTTGATGTTCCTCTAGAATCTGAATTTACTCATAACCCACTTAATTTACTTCAACAGACCGCGAATCACCTCTAAAACCACGACCTTACCTGACTGCATTCACCTAATGCCTTGAGGTAAAAAATAACTTTTCAATATATATATGACAACATTTCCCAATGTAAGGAAAATATTATATATACAAATTAGATTTTTCTTTCTTGTTTCTATTCAGTGACTTTGTCATTCAATAGGTTCCTATCAGACACCGAGATGTATGTTGCTCGTGTAAGGATGTGTCCAAATTCGAATACAATAACAGTAAGTACAATATCTACAAATATATGCTGTTAAAACATTATGTTCTATATGGTGGGATGTGTTGGAGTAGAAGTGTCAACTGTGTGTCAAGTTGTTTGGAGCTAAACTCTCCAGAACTGCTGTTTTATTTATATCAAAGCGGTATATTCAGTCATACTTCTTAAAACCCGTCAAAACACAAAGAAGACACAACATGCCCGGTTTCTGTACCGGAACCAAAACGAATAGTTCACCTTCCGAGTAGTGCGTTGTTTTTTTCCGGCATCCCTCCTCATCTCCTCTTACTTTGCTCATGTTCACCCTACAAGAAGGAGGGGGTCTAGGCTCGAGCTGAGCCTCGAGTTCAAGCCCACTTCTAGGGTGGCAAGCCAAGATCATTTAGCATTAACTACTGAGATTGTATGAGCAGGCTACTCATAAAAACAGTGCTATTGTTTCAGCGTCTGTAAAGTCCGGTAACTTACAAAGTTAAAAAAAGTTAGGTCAACTATGTGCCTCTGCTTGCCAATATATCATTGCATATCACATCACATTCAAAGGTGATTGGGTTAAAAGAAACCGAAGGGGCTTCTCATTGTGTGAGACTCCGGTGTGCAGCGTATGCTCTATTTTCATACTTGATTATAAAGTAAACCAATGAAAGTAGATATGTGGAAGAACTGCTTTTGAGTTCAAAGCAGTTAAATTAATGTGAAGCAAAGGAAACCTCTGTCTATGATGTTTTGCTTTATTGTTTCCTATATGGTTAAATAAAACATATCAAGAAAATTTGAACAGAAAATTCCAGAACTCGAGCAATGAAGATGACAAAAAAGAAAAAAAGAAGATGACGATGATATCGAAGATGATAATGATAGAGATGATGATAAAGATGATGGTGATAATGATGATGATGATGATGAAGACGACGATGACGATGATGAAGACGATGGGGAAGAAGATGATAATTGGGGGCGGTGATGATAATAAAAAGATGGTGATAATGAAGAAGAAAACGAAACTCATAAGGACAAAGAAGTTGATGATGATGATGAAGATGATGAGAAGAGAAAGAAGGAGATGATGATGATATTAAAAATGATGGGGAAGATGATGATGATGATTAAAGAAGAAAATGATGAAAATGACGATAAGCTCTTTGTTTGGTCACTTGTTCTGATTTCTTGCTTCTAAAGATGTTGCTCTTACTGCACTGAATTCGATGCCTGAGCAAACCTTACTGTAATGCTGCTGTGAATCATTATCAGGATGGTTTTTATTGTTATCAGAGTGATTTTTACTTTGTCTGCCATGTGCTTCTTAGAATGTTCCAGGTGGTTGCTTCTTAGCCCTTATCCAAAGAGCTCATTTGTTAATCTCCAGGAAAGTCGTATGTTTAGATATATGGCTCTGGTCCCTGTTTCAGTGCCAGAGTCTGAGGAATTGGCCGCAAACTGATATTTAAGATAATCTTAATCATTTGTGCTGTCAAACTGTGCTTCAGAATTCACATTTCAAAATTACAGTTAAGAGTTTGTTTAGGTCACTTAACAACAGTCAATGCTGCTTTCAGCATGTGAATCAAAAGACAAATAGACGTTCGTTAAAAATTCATTGATCCACATTTAGTTTCACGCTCCTAATTACCTGTAAAGCAATTACTGGCAGTAGGCATAAATCTCTGCCCCGCGATACGGCATTTAAAAACACAGACTCTGAGATTTTGAGCACGAGGGCAGTGCAGAAGATCATTTTGGCCGGTCCCACCACAATTCCCTCGGTCTGCTGGATCCACCTGCGAAGGCCTCGCTCGCTGACATTGGCAGGTTGCATTCTGGGAATCCATCTGGTGGCATCACAGACAGGAGGAAAGCTGCTAATTAGCTCTCGCTGTAAAGGGGCTGGACTGAACGAATTCCCAGCTGTCATTAAACACACTCGAAGAGGCCGAGAGGATAGAAAGCACTGGGGATCTAATGCTCTAATTCCTCTTTTTAGAAGAGAGGCGAGTCGAGTAACCCTTTACACACACGATACTGTGTATACCGGAGAAAAACTGATCTTTACTGGGCGGGATTCTGTGTGCTGTGATGGCTTGTTTTATTGTTGTTTGAATGGATGAAATCCTGTGGCGTCACCTTTGGCACAGCCTCTCATCTGACTCCTGCAATAGTGTTGAAATATACATTACAGCTCTTTGATTTGGCCTTGTAGTTCAGAAAGAAAGGGTCAGTCATGATCTGGTGTTTAGAGAGTTGGACTTGTAAGCAGAAGGTTGTGGGTTTGAACCCAGGGCCAGCAGATAATAACTGAAGTGTTCTTGAAGACATCTTACACCTGTTTACTCTGCAGTGATTATTGATTACTGCATAATATTTTGGATAAAAGTGTCAGCCAATTGAATAAATGTAAATGAAAGGATTTGTGTTAAAACACTAGGTGTGTTCCAGCCATTCACACGTGACACTCAGTCTGTGTGCTTCATACCAATCCAATGCTTTGTAGGCTCTGTCGGCTGATCTTGTCAAGGTTTGAATGGAGAGAGAACCCAGATGCAGGCAGCGGAGTGAATTTAAACTCAAAGACTTTAATAAACAATACACCCACAATGGGGAAAAACTAGAACATAAATTTCAAAACAAAAACTTCCCACGAGGGAGCAAAACAAGGAACAAGTCACAAAACTAAACTTGGTTGGAGATTTACACTTAGCAACTCAAACATACAATACCAACAGCATACAAAACAAACAAGCAAAGAACGGCCAACACAAGGGGTTTAAATGGGAGCTGGAGCTGAGGGGTAATCCGGTGCTCTTACGCCGCTGGAGCCGAGGGGTAAGCCGAGGGGTAAGCCAGTGCTCTGACCAGCGCCGGAGCTGAGGGGTAAGCCTATGCTCTGACCCGCGCCGGAGCCGAGGGGGATGCCCAGGCTCTGACCGGTGCTAGAGCCTAGAAGGATAACCATGCTCTGACCGGCGGGGGAGCCGAGGGGAAGGCCGGTGCTCTGACCGGCGCTGGAGCCGAGGGGTAGGCCGGTGCTCTGACCGGCGCTGGTGCTTAGGGGTAGGCCGGTGCTCTGATCGGCGCTGGTGCCGAGGGGTAAGCCGGTGCTCTGACCGGCGCTGAAGCTGAGGGGTAATCTGGTGCTCTTACGGCGCTGGAGCCGAGGGGTAAGCCAGTGCTATGACCGGCACCGGAGCCGAGGGGGATGCCCAGGCTCTGACCGGTGCTGAAGCCGAGGGGTAAGCCAATGTGCTGACCGGTGCTGAAACCGAGGGGTAAGCCAATGCTCCTACCGGCGCTGAAGCCGCAGGGGATGCCCGCGCTCTGTCTGGTGCTGAAGCCACAGGAGATCCATGCACTCTGATGGGGGCCCTCCGCTTCTTCAAGCGGCGGGTTGGTCGAAGGGTGGCAGGGAAGGGCTTGACCATCTCCGGGCCTGAGGAGTCTAACAGAGAGTCCCAGGACCTTCCTCCTCCTTGAAGGGTGACAGGGGGACCGGTTAGGATAAATACGGGTTGAGAGGACCTGACGGCGCTGGTTGTAGGAGAAGCTGAGTCCCCCAAGGTGGCAGTAGCCAGGACGCATTCCTCCGGGACTGTCGCGGGACCATAGATCATCCCGGTGGATAATGCATCCTCAGCTCACCTGAAGACAGAGGCTCCTTGAGGCAGGCCTTGAAAATTACCGTCAGCTCTCTCTCCGAGAACTCGGTCCCCCGTGCCACAGCCTGGAAATCCCGGGCAAAGGCTCGGACGCCACGGACCCTTGCCGCATACCATATAGATAATGTGCCTGGCTGCTCTGTTGGGAGAAGGGAGTTCGGTCCATCCTGCCTGCTGGGCTCTATTGAGGCTGGTTTGTTCTGTCACGGTTGGTGAGGAGAGAGAACCCAGATGCAGGCAGCGGAGGGAATTTAAACTCAAAGACTTTAATAAACAATAGACAAGACAACGAGGGGGCGGAGCCAGGAGACGAGACAAGAGAGCACATGTCATGTCATAAACAATGCCATGTGTCTCACACGAAACACATGATCAAGAGAGGCAGAATCATGACAGATCTTACCTTCGTGTCTGAGCCTTCTTAAGAATTCCCATCACAGTTGAAAACAATAAATATGTAAATGAACAGATGATCTTGCGGTAAACGGTGACTGAAGTGATCAGAGTGCAGCTTGAATTCAAATCTTAAATAATTTGAAGGAAAATTCAGTAATTGTTCACCATTCAGATATGTTTTAATGTCAAAGCTTAACTTTAACTATCTACAAAGAGTGCATGTAGATTTGTTATAAGAAGCAAAATAAAAATAAATAATAAGAGGAACTGTTACTTGGCTAAACTTGCCTCTCCAATGTTGTGAATTGAGATTTTGTCAAACCACATTCTAAATATCTCTCTTGTCCTATTATATAAGATAGGACTGTGACTGTGGATGATGTAAAAGAGCGTTTCAAACCCGGTTACCGGCGGGCCCATCGTCTGTGAACGGACTTCTGTATGTCCCGGAGCATTCTTACTGTGATAAACTCAAATGTATGGACTTTTTAATAACAGAAATCCTTCAAACTTCTACTCAAGTGGGAGAATTGAGCAGAAATAACAGAATTTGACTGCAGATAAACTCTTGGTCCTTGGGTTTACCACTAACATTTCATTACATGTATAAAAAATAATAATAATTTTAAATAAATTATCAGCAGACAGTTCGAGGGGTGGAGATAACATGACATCATCAGCAGAATTGTGAGTTTACATTTATTTCTGCATCAAATCTCTAAACTGACAACACACAAATATAAATATATATACAAATATATATTTCCGGCTACACCTAACTCACTAACTCACTACTTTTCTAACTTACTCACTCTATCAAAAAAAAAAAAAATTATATATATACTTTTTGTAACTTTTCTCTCTGTGTAACTTGGTAACATTGTTGTAGCACTTGTTCACCTATTGTTGTATCGGCTATTTACCGCTTCATTGTCTCCTCGACTATTGTAAGTCGCTTTGGATAAAAGCGTCTGCTAAATGACTAAATGTAAATGCAAATATAAATATAATCCTGTAATATTTAATAATAACATATATTTGATTTCTCTAAAAGAAAATCAGTCGCAGTTCAAACACAATCTGGCACAAGAAACAAACACTTGACATGCGTGCGCGCACCCGCGCTCTGGTTTCCTAGTAACCCCGCGCGCGTCCCCGCAGACTGACGCGTGACGGCGCAGCGCGCGCCCGTGTAGACCGCGCAGGACCAGCAGCAGGAGAAGCAGGGAGTGCGCGAGGACTTCATGGATGAAGGATCTGCGGTCACACTGTCGGGAGAACCGCACACACCTGACTGCGCCGCGGCACCGGGAGCACCGGGAGCACCGGGAACATTGGGAACACCGGGAATGGGGCATTTCACATCCAATCCCAGCAGGTGAGATATTCCTCAGCGTGGAAAGTTAATGTTCATATTGATCTCTTGCACTTGTTACATGGGAAGAGAGTGGGGTCAGTCCATCAGGATCGCATCCTGCGCGCGTCGGCGCACGGGAGCCGCGCTCGCTGCGCGTGGCTTTGACGCGTCGGCGCTCACAGACATGTTGCGTCCGTTTAACGCGTGCATGACGCGATCACGATCGATTGTGTGTGATCGGTGATGACATCATCGGTTGCTCATAACAACTGATGTTGTGTCATCGATGGATGCGAGCGCATCGGATGTTTGCATTGCAGCGCATCCACGGTGAAAGCTCTGTGACGTCACACATACACTGTGTCTACATGTGCTGTAATAATAGCAGATGTGTCCTGAATCACACGCGTGTGTGTCACACTCATGTCCTGAACACTTGGGATGCTGAACTGCAGAAGGAGGAGAGAGTTGTCATGGCGATGTGGTGAATAAGCAATTGTTGTCCATGAAAGAGATGCATTTAAAGACATCGCTGTGTGAAGAACATCCTTCATCTCTCACTTGAGTTTATGGAGGTTTGGAGAAACTTGAGTTTATGGAGGTTTGGAGAAACTTGAGTTTATGGAGGTTTGGAGAAACTTGAGTTTATGGAGGTTTGGAGAAACTTGAGTTTATGGAGGTTAGGAGAAACTTGAGTTTATGGAGGTTAGGAGAAACTTGAGTTATGGATGTTAGGAGAAACTTGAGTTATGGATGTTAGGAGGAACTTGAGTTTATGGAGGTTAGGAGAAACTTGAGTTATGGATGTTAGGAGAAACTTGAGTTTATGGAGGTTAGGAGAAACTTGAGTTATGGATGTTAGGAGAAACTTGAGTTTATGGAGGTTAGGAGAAACTTGAGTTTATGGAGGTTTGGAGAAACTTGAGTTTATGGAGGTTTGGAGAAACTTGAGTTTATGGAGGTTTGGAGAAACTTGAGTTTATGGAGGTTAGGAGAAACTTGAGATTATGTTGGTTAGGAGAAACTTGAGTTTATGGAGGTTTGGAGAAACTTGAGTTTATGGAGGTTAGGAGAAACTTGAGTTTATGGAGGTTAGGAGAAACTTGAGTTTATGGAGGTTAGGAGAAACTTGAGTTTATGGAGGTTTGGAGAAACTTGAGTTTATGGAGGTTAGGAGAAACTTGAGTTTATGAAGGTTTGGAGAAACTTGCGTTTATGAAGGTTTGGAGAAACTTGCGTTTATGAAGGTTAGGAGAAACTTGAGTTTATGGAGGTTTGGAGAAACTTGAGTTTATGGAGGTTTGGAGAAACTTGAGATTATGAAGGTTTGGAGAAACTTGAGTTTATGGAGGTTAGGAGAAGCTTGAGTTTATGGAGGTTAGGAGAAACTTGAGATTATGTTGGTTAGGAGAAACTTGAGTTTATGGAGGTTTGGAGAAACTTGAGATTATGAAGGTTAGGAGAAACTTGAGTTTATGGAGGTTTGGAGAAACTTGAGTTTATGGAGGTTAGGAGAAACTTGAGTTTAGGAAGGTTTGGAGAAACTTGCGTTTATGTTGGTTTGGAGAAACTTGCCTTTATGAAGGTTAGGAGAAACTTGAGTTTATGAAGGTTAGGAGAAACTTGAGTTTATGGAGGTTAGGAGAAACTTGAGTTTATGAAGGTTTGGAGAAACTTGCGTTTATGAAGGTTAGGAGAAACTTGAGTTTATGGAGGTTTGGAGAAACTTGAGTTTATGGAGGTTAGGAGAAACTTGAGTTTATGAAGGTTAGGAGAAACTTGAGTTTATGAAGGTTTGGAGAAACTTGCGTTTATGAAGGTTTGGAGAAACTTGAGTTTATGGAGGTTTGGAGAAACTTGAGTTTATGGAGGTTAGGAGAAACTTGAGCTTATGGAGGGTAGGAGAAACTTGAGTTTATGGAGGTTAGGAGAAACTTGAGTTTATGGAGGTTAGGAGAAACTTGAGCTTATGGAGGGTAGGAGAAACTTGAGTTTATGGAGGTTAGGAGAAACTTGAGTTTATGGAGGTTAGGAGGAACTTGAGTTTATGGAGGTTAGGAGGAACTTGAGTTTATGGAGGTTAGGAGAAACTTGAGTTTATGGAGGT
Organism: Triplophysa yarkandensis; assembly: GCA_033220385.1. Taxonomy (NCBI): domain Eukaryota; kingdom Metazoa; phylum Chordata; class Actinopteri; order Cypriniformes; family Nemacheilidae; genus Triplophysa; species Triplophysa yarkandensis. The sequence goes on along the minus strand of CM065677.1, from coordinate 1,998,725 downwards.
TAGGAGGAACTTGAGTTTATGGAGGTTAGGAGAAACTTGAGTTTATGGAGGTTAGGAGAAACTTGAGCTTATGGAGGGTAGGAGAAACTTGAGTTTATGGAGGTTAGGAGAAACTTGAGTTTATGGAGGTTAGGAGGAACTTGAGTTTATGGAGGTTAGGAGGAACTTGAGTTATGGATGTTAGGAGAAACTTGAGTTATGGATGTTAGGAGAAACTTGAGTTATGGATGTTAGGAGAAACTTGAGTTTATGGAGGTTTGGAGAAACTTGAGTTTATGAAGGTTAGGAGAAGCTTGAGTTTATGGAGGTTAGGAGAAACTTGAGTTTATGGAGGTTAGGAGAAACTTGAGTTTATGGAGGTTAGGAGGAACTTGAGTTTATGGAGGTTTGGAGAAACTTGAGTTTATGGAGGTTAGGAGAAACTTGAGTTTATGGAGGTTAGGAGAAACTTGAGTTTATGGAGGTTAGGAGAAACTTGAGTTTATGGAGGTTAGGAGAAACTTGAGTTTATGGAGGTTAGGAGAAACTTGAGTTATGGATGTTAGGAGAAACTTGAGTTTATGGAGGTTTGGAGAAACTTGAGTTTATGAAGGTTAGGAGAAGCTTGAGTTTATGGAGGTTAGGAGAAACTTGAGTTTATGGAGGTTAGGAGAAACTTGAGTTTATGGAGGTTAGGAGAAACTTGAGTTTATGGAGGTTAGGAGAAACTTGAGTTTATGGAGGTTAGGAGAAACTTGAGTTTATAAAGGTTAGGAGAAACTTGAGTTTATGGAGGTTAGGAGAAACTTGAGTTTATGGAGGTTAGGAGAAGCTTGAGTTTATGGAGGTTAGGAGAAACTTGAGTTTATGAAGGTTAGGAGAAGCTTGAGTTTATGGAGGTTAGGAGAAACTTGAGTTTATGGAGGTTAGGAGAAACTTGAGTTTATGGAGGTTAGGAGAAACTTGAGTTTATGGAGGTTAGGAGAAACTTGAGTTTATGGAGGTTAGGAGAAACTTGAGTTTATAAAGGTTAGGAGAAACTTGAGTTTATGGAGGTTAGGAGAAACTTGAGTTTATGGAGGTTAGGAGAAGCTTGAGTTTATGGAGGTTAGGAGAAACTTGAGTTTATGGAGGTTAGGAGAAACTTGAGTTTATGGAGGTTTGGAGAAACTTGAGTTTATGAAGGTTAGGAGAAGCTTGAGTTTATGGAGGTTTGGAGAAACTTGAGTTTATGGAGGTTAGGAGAAACTTGAGTTTATGGAGGTTAGGAGAAACTTGAGTTTATGGAGGTTTGGAGAAACTTGAGTTTATGGAGGTTTGGAGAAACTTGAGTTTATGGAGGTTTGGAGAAACTTGAGTTTATGGAGGTTAGGAGAAACTTGAGTTTATGGAGGTTAGGAGAAACTTGAGTTTATGGAGGTTAGGAGAAACTTGAGTTTATGGAGGTTAGGAGAAACTTGAGTTTATGGAGGTTAGGAGAAACTTGAGTTTATGGAGGTTTGGAGAAACTTGAGTTTATGGAGGTTAGGAGAAACTTGAGTTTATGGAGGTTAGGAGAAACTTGAGTTTATGGAGGTTAGGAGAAACTTGAGTTTATGGAGGTTTGGAGAAACCTGAGTTTATGGAGGTTAGGAGAAACTTGAGTTTATGGAGGTTAGGAGAAACTTGAGTTAATGGACGTTAGGAGAAACTTGAGTTTATGGAGGTTAGGAGAAACTTGAGTTTATGGAGGTTAGGAGAAACTTGAGTTTATGGAGGTTAGGAGAAACTTGAGTATATGGAGGTTAGGAGAAACTTGAGTATATGGAGGTTAGGAGAAACTTGAGTTTATGGAGGTTAGGAGAAACTTGAGTTTATGGAGGTTAGGAGAAACTTGAGTATATGGAGGTTAGGAGAAACTTGAGTTTATGGAGGTTAGGAGAAACTTGAGTTTATGGAGGTTAGGAGAAACTTGAGTATATGGAGGTTAGGAGAAACTTGAGTATATGGAGGTTAGGAGAAACTTGAGTTTATGGAGGTTAGGAGAAACTTGAGTATATGGAGGTTAGGAGAAACTTGAGTATATGGAGGTTAGGAGAAACTTGAGTATATGGAGGTTAGGAGAAACTTGAGTTTATGGAGGTTAGGAGAAACTTGAGTTTATGGAGGTTAGAAGAAACTTGAGTTTATGGAGGTTAGAAGAAACTTGAGTTTATGGAGGTTTGGAGAAACTTGAGTTTATGGAGGTTAGGAGAAGCTTGAGTTTATGGAGGTTAGGAGAAACTTGAGTTTATGGAGGTTTGGAGAAACTTGAGTTTATGGAGGTTTGGAGAAACTTGAGTTTATGGAGGTTTGGAGAAACTTGAGTTTATGGAGGTTTGGAGAAACTTGAGTTTATGGAGGTTTGGAGAAACTTGAGTTTATGGAGGTTTGGAGAAACTTGAGTTTATGGAGGTTTGGAGAAACTTGAGTTTATGGAGGTTTGGAGAAACTTGAGTTTATGGAGGTTTGGAGAAACTTGAGTTTATGGAGGTTTGGAGAAACTTGAGTTTATGGAGGTTTGGAGAAACTTGAGTTTATGGAGGTTTGGAGAAACTTGAGTTTATGGAGGTTAGGAGAAACTTGAGTTTATGGAGGTTAGGAGAAACTTGAGTTTATGGAGGTTTGGAGAAACTTGAGTTTATGGAGGTTAGGAGAAGCTTGAGTTTATGGAGGTTAGGAGAAACTTGAGTTTATGGAGGTTAGGAGAAACTTGAGTTTATGGAGGTTAGGAGAAACTTGAGTTTATGGAGGTTAGGAGAAACTTGAGTTTATGGAGGTTAGGAGAAACTTGAGTTCATTGACATTAGGAGAAACTTGAGTTTATGGAGGTTAGGAGAAACTTGAGTTTATGGAGGTTAGGAGAAACTTGAGATTATGGAGGTTAGGAGAAACTTGAGATTATGGAGGTTAGGAGAAACTTGAGTTTATGGAGGTTAGGAGAAACTTGAGTTTATGGAGGTTAGGAGAAACTTGAGTTTATGGAGGTTAGGAGAAACTTGAGTTTATGGAGGTTAGGAGAAACTTGAGTTCATGGAGGTTAGGAGAAACTTGAGTTCATGGAGGTTAGGAGAAACTTGAGTTTATGGAGGTTAGGAGAAACTTGAGTTTATGGAGGTTAGGAGAAACTTGAGTTTATGGAGGTTAGGAGAAACTTGAGTTTATGGAGGTTAGGAGAAACTTGAGATTATGGAGGTTAGGAGAAACTTGAGTTTATGGAGGTTAGGAGAAACTTGAGTTTATGGAGGTTTGGAGAAACTTGAGTTTATGGAGGTTAGGAGGAACTTGAGTTTATGGAGGTTAGGAGAAACTTGAGCTTATGGAGGGTAGGAGAAACTTGAGTTTATGGAGGTTAGGAGAAACTTGAGTTTATGGAGGTTAGGAGGAACTTGAGTTTATGGAGGTTAGGAGAAACTTGAGCTTATGGAGGGTAGGAGAAACTTGAGTTTATGGAGGTTAGGAGAAACTTGAGTTTATGGAGGTTAGGAGAAACTTGAGTTTATGGAGGTTAGGAGAAGCTTGAGTTTATGGAGGTTTGGAGAAACTTGAGTTTATGGAGGTTAGGAGAAACTTGAGTTTATAGAGGTTAGGAGAAACTTGAGTTTATGGAGGTTAGGAGAAACTTGAGTTTATGGAGGTTAGGAGAAACTTGAGTTTATGGAGGTTAGGAGAAACTTGAGTTATGGATGTTAGGAGAAACTTGAGTTTATGGAGGTTTGGAGAAACTTGAGTTTATGAAGGTTAGGAGAAGCTTGAGTTTATGGAGGTTAGGAGAAACTTGAGTTTATGGAGGTTAGGAGAAACTTGAGTTTATGGAGGTTAGGAGAAACTTGAGTTTATGGAGGTTAGGAGAAACTTGAGTTTATGGAGGTTAGGAGAAACTTGAGTTTATAAAGGTTAGGAGAAACTTGAGTTTATGGAGGTTAGGAGAAACTTGAGTTTATGGAGGTTAGGAGAAGCTTGAGTTTATGGAGGTTAGGAGAAACTTGAGTTTATGGAGGTTAGGAGAAACTTGAGTTTATGGAGGTTTGGAGAAACTTGAGTTTATGAAGGTTAGGAGAAGCTTGAGTTTATGGAGGTTTGGAGAAACTTGAGTTTATGGAGGTTAGGAGAAACTTGAGTTTATGGAGGTTAGGAGAAACTTGAGTTTATGAAGGTTAGGAGAAACTTGAGTTTATGGAGGTTTGGAGAAACTTGAGTTTATGGAGGTTTGGAGAAACTTGAGTTTATGGAGGTTTGGAGAAACTTGAGTTTATGGAGGTTAGGAGAAACTTGAGTTTATGGAGGTTAGGAGAAACTTGAGTTTATGGAGGTTAGGAGAAACTTGAGTTTATGGAGGTTAGGAGAAACTTGAGTTTATGGAGGTTAGGAGAAGCTTGAGTTTATGGAGGTTAGGAGAAATTGAGTTTATGGAGGTTAGGAGAAACTTGAGTTTATGGACATTAAGAGAAACTTGAGTTTATGGAGGTTAGGAGAAACTTGAGTTTATGGAGGTTAGGAGAAACTTGAGTTTATGGAGGTTTGGAGAAACTTGAGTTTATGAAGGTTAGGAGAAGCTTGAGTTTATGGAGGTTTGGAGAAACTTGAGTTTATGGAGGTTAGGAGAAACTTGAGTTTATGGAGGTTAGGAGAAACTTGAGTTTATGAAGGTTAGGAGAAACTTGAGTTTATGGAGGTTTGGAGAAACTTGAGTTTATGGAGGTTTGGAGAAACTTGAGTTTATGGAGGTTTGGAGAAACTTGAGTTTATGGAGGTTAGGAGAAACTTGAGTTTATGGAGGTTAGGAGAAACTTGAGTTTATGGAGGTTAGGAGAAACTTGAGTTTATGGAGGTTAGGAGAAACTTGAGTTTATGGAGGTTAGGAGAAGCTTGAGTTTATGGAGGTTAGGAGAAATTGAGTTTATGGAGGTTAGGAGAAACTTGAGTTTATGGACATTAAGAGAAACTTGAGTTTATGGAGGTTAGGAGAAACTTGAGTTTATGGAGGTTAGGAGAAACTTGAGTTTATGGAGGTTAGGAGAAACTTGAGTTTATGGAGGTTAGGAGAAACTTGAGTTTATGGAGGTTAGGAGAAACTTGAGTTTATGGAGGTTAGGAGAAACTTGAGTTTATGGAGGTTAGGAGAAACTTGAGTTTATGGAGGTTAGGAGAAACTTGAGTTTATGGACATTAGGAGAAACTTGGAGATGCTGTCTTCAGATCAAGCTCTCATTCTGCGATATCCACAATTGATGTTGTGCTTTTACGAGCAGAACTTGGTTATTAAGTCTGGTGTTTAGTCTCTGAAAGGATCATTCCCGGGGCAGCTCTTGACTTTCCCATCCTTAGGAATTTCTCAATTAGGCCGATAACTCTTATGTATTTGGCATACAACTGATTTTATTTTAAAACTTCAGAAAAGTTTGAACTGATCTCTATAGTTACCATACATTTCTATGTTCAACTTTGTTGCGCATAAAATCTGTTTCTTGACAAAAAAATCATAAAAAAAGCAAGTGAAGATTAGATCCCTAGCGGCCAGTAGGAAGCATGAGTATCGTCCTAAAGATATCCACCGAATTTTATTATTTGACCGATAATACTAAAAATAGCATTTATTGGTTGATATGATGTAAAGCTACCTATATATGGCCCATCCCTCTGTTGTTTCTTATTTTTCACCCATTCAGAGAAACATCAGCAGTCCGAGCTGTCTCCATAATTCCAGGTTGAAGAATAGGTTGTGTTTTTTTTCTGTGTCCGATCAGATACATTTAATAAAACTTGAGTGATTTGTATTTCATGTTATTATAATCTTATGTTATTTATCACTGAATCATAAGTCACAAACTTGTATGGCCGGTTTACATCTGCACTGTAACTATAATGTTTAACTCTATGGCGACTTTGTCTTTTTCATTTTGGTTAGTGATGGAAAGAAATGTTGTTCCATTTCTAACACAACATTGAGGATCATGTGCTGCTTGGATTCACATTTTTATTTTCAATTGTAATGTAAGACATACTCTGTTGAAGGATCTCCAATCATAGTCAATATATATGTTAAATATGCTTTGCCTGCTACAGGTTTCACTTTTCTGTATTATAACTACACAAACAGCGAGTCCCTGAGACATGATTAAATGTCATACTGAAAATCAATTTAGCCTTCAAAGAAACCATTACCATCGGTTCCTTGAAACTCACTGTAAACCACCGCAGAACATATAGATATGTGAGTTTTCTCTATATGGTTTTACATGGCAGGGTCATGAATCTCACGTGTCGAGCTTACATTTGACACTTACTCAGTAAAATAGTGAACGGCATAAGTGAATTTTTAAAATCTCCTTTCAAAACAACGCAATATGCTAATTTTGTGTAAATCCTCATCACGCTGGGATCACGTCTCATTGGATCCTCTTTCACGTAAATCATTACGATTGAAAATGATTTGGGAATCCCAATAGTTCTTTAAAATGCAAATGTGTTCATTCAAATGTACACTTTTTTAAATACACACTTTGATCTTTTTTTGGTTAACAGATTATTTAGGCATTCCATATACATAAAATTATTCCTAACAAAAGTGTAATTTCAAGTAATGTAGTTAGTATTTATAGTGTTTCTCTTTCTCTTATTTAACACAGCCGACCTACTGTATATACACACAACAGCAGAAGATTCATCCACCTTCACATTTCTAATGTCTCTGTTTCCATCTGAATGTCCTGACTGTCTACAAATGCATGTGTGCCACTGTTTAACTGATATATCATTGTTTGACATACACTATTTCATGCATGCGCGTGTGCGTGCCGGTCTCCTCGTGTCCTCTGTGAGACCCATGAGATTTACTGTCAGTCAGAAGAGCCGATTCGGCCTCAGCCGTCACCTCACTGGAGTACATGCGAATGTGTTGAGGCTGTTCAGGTGTAACAAAACCAGTGGGTGAAGTCGTTCAAATCTTTTCGAATAAACTGGCAACCAAGAGCATTTTTTTGAAGTCTAAAAGGGAAAATGGTGTTGAAAAGATAAGCCCACATATCCACTTCATATCAGTCTCTTGGCAAGCGTGATGCCACTGAGAAGCAACAGGAAAGGAATGTCAATGTTCTCAGCCAGCATTTGCCTGACCTTGTCTCAAAAGATCTCTTATACTCGCATAAAGCGGACTAAAGCTCTGCACTTCCAAAAAGAACAAAGACGCCTTTCTTCCAGGCCCCTTATTTCCCTTCTATTGACCAAGGGACTGGGACAAGTGACCTTGCATTAGCTATTTTGTAAAGTTATACCGTGCAACACTTCCAAGGATTCATTTCTGACCATGAAGAAACTGACGTCAGATTGTGAAGCTCAGGTTCAGGAGAGGTTATTGCTTTAAATAATCACTGATGCACCGTCACGTCCACTGTTATTACAGGCTTCCTATTTAATTCATAAGTTGTTGCCACTTAAAATGTTAATGGTCTCATTGTCTTGAGCATTTTGATCAGACTAAAAGCTTCCAAGCCAAAAAGCTTTTAAATCTGAAGTCTAGGAAATTCTCACGTCTAAAAGGATTGTCTTTCATAATAAATAAAGAACAAGCAACTGATTCTATTTGAGATATTTTAAAGATATGATTAAAATCCCTAAATATACAAAGAAGTGATAAAATCTTCTAAGAAGGCATCATTAGTTTTATTTTTTTCGGCTAAATTTGATTATGAATATTGATATGAATAATGAATATTATTATATATGATTTTTTTCTGTTTGTCAAGTGAATCACAAATTCTTTGTGCTTTCAAGTTTTTATCAGATTCCTGAAATTTCTTTTGAAAGTTTTTATCTTTATTATGACCGGTAGTACAGTGAAATGCATTTATTAGGCTCTGTATCTGTTGAATCTTCAATGAAAGTTGATATAAATCCTAAGATTTAAGTAGTGAAGTGATGTGTGACCATGTACTGCCTCCAAGACTTAATCATTTGCAGTCACACACAGTATTGCATAGCTGTGTGTGTGTGTGTGTGTGTGTGTGTGTGTGTGTGTGTGTGTGTGTGTGTGTGTGTGTGTGTGTGTGTGTGTGTGTGTGTGTGTGTGTGTGTGTGTGTGTGTGTGTGTGTGTGTGTGTGTGTGTGTGTGTGTATATGTATTTCTGCTTATTTTTTCATATTATATTTTGAATTTCTTGTTGCAGATGCATTGTGTCTGAATGCACAATATACACATTATTTATGTGCTTTGTGTCGTGGATACCAGCAGCTTTAAACCCTCGTGCTTCAATTAAAAAAATTCACAAAATTACCATGTCCAAAAAATATTATATATCCACTTTATATTCCTTTCCACTCAATGCCTTAATGCTTTTTTCATCACAATCAGTTTCTATAATAGCATTTTGAATTAATTCATTGTTCAGGCTTTCACCAACATTGAAAACATGTTTTGGGTATTTTGAATCCTTGACATTGATTCAGAAAAAAAGAACATAATATTTATACTTATATAAGAAATATAAGAAGCAATAGCTCACACAAAACTGAAGAATCCATTACATAGCCACATTTTATTTGTTTCTCTATAACCTGTATTATCATAGTCAGATTGATGTACGGCCAAGTTATCATATATAATATTGAAGCACTGACACCACAACTCCATTCATCTCAATCACTTGTGAATCGTTTCAATGTACAAACAATTTCTTACAACTGAATACAAATCATATGACAAGGAGTCTAAATGATGACATTTTTACTTTGAGATCTCCTTTAAACAACATTTACGTTTGAGTGATCTTTAGTTTTGTTATAAGATGCCACATCGCTGTTCTGAAGAATACTCTTCATTTCGACAGGAGATAGTGATTCCTTATTATTAGTACATTCATTATTCCCATTAATGACTGAAAGCAGACTGTAAATCATTGTGACCTGCAGTATTTTATACACTTCAGAGTGCAAATGAGAGACTTTATGGCATCAATTAGCTTTAAAGCATTTAATATTTCTAGAATTTTTCTTTATTCATTTATCTTTCTTGAAGATATTGTTCAAAATTTTGCTGTTTGTCTGTCTGATACAGAATTAAGCCACACCGAGACATTGATAGAACATTAAAGTGGCAGAAAAGAAAGCCACAGATCCACAACATCAGCCGAATGAGAAGAGGGGTTATATGATTATTTCTGTTTGTATTTTGATATTAAAGGCGAGCAGACGTCGCGAGAGGCCGTTCCCGCAGGCTATCATTGATTCCTCAGGGCAGAGCCTTTTAAGAAGCTTAGTAAAAGACCATGAAGAATACTGCACCTCCATCAGCCTATATATGGGTCAGGAACATTAGGGATTTAACAGCCCATCTTTTCTTCAGCCTTTTGTAAATATAGAAGGTTGCAACGAGAATCCTTTTACACGTACCTTGCCCAAAATTGACTGTAAATGTGTGAAAGGAAGTGAGATTTTTTCTTTAAAATGTAAGGAAACAAACACATATATTGTAAATTACATAAAGATCCAATAATATAGATTTAATATAAGAAAATATATAAACAATCAATACCAACAATCAAAATGCTGTCATCATTTATTCTTTCTCATGTTTATAAGACCGTATATGAATCTTTCTTCAGCGGAACACATACAATATAAATCAGTAAGGTTCAGAAAACAGTTTGATTATACACATTCCTCAAAATATCTTTTTTTGTATTTACATAAACTCATACAGTTTTAGAATGAAATCAAGATAATTTAATTCATTTTTGGCACAATATCGCTTAGTTATAAAAACACATGTAAAGATGAAAGACACAGAATAAAAATAGGTGAATAAACTACAATTTGGTGTGATGTGTAAGACAGGATATATGCTAGAAAAATGTGTGGAGAATTTAGGAAACTGAATGACATTAAACATTCATAAACATTCAATGTCAAAGAACTCCAATTGAAATGAAATGAAATGCATAAATGTATTGGCAAAGAAGTTTTGTAGACACGAAGAAGGAAAACGAGCCTCATTCAACCTGCCAAACACAGATCTGTGTTTGTGTGTATGGGGCGTTATTGGGCTCATGCACTGAGTAATCTACCAGTGCCCTAGCAACCGCTCCAAGCAGCTTAGCAACCGCAATGCCCTAGACACCATCCACCAGCCATCTCTCTTCTTCATGATTTCTGTCATTTTTTGACGATTATTGTTTGTTTTATAGTTAAACTCAAAGTGGAAAGAGCATCCTAATTCGGATGATTTGTGATGAATATATGTGGTTTTTAAGGCTTTCCTGAAGTCTATTTTTTAAGGCCAGTTTTTGTCCTTTATGAAGATTACGCCCCATCCGTGCACAGATGCTTTTGAAAACCACTCGCGTATAAGACTATCCCATCATATCCGTGTGATTCCAACATATTAATACCACATTTATCCGTGAAATATGTTAAACTGATCACATAGTCTTGAAACGGTGCGTCTGATGTACAATTCTCCAATCAGCTTCTTCTTCCTCAAAAGAAAAAGTGATATAAATACTGACAACATTTTGCATTTTGGTTAAACTTCAATTCTGAAGCCCTAAATATAGAAGGCATTTGTAAAACAGATATTTGGTCTCCGTCTCTCAAATGTGTTCAGGGATGCATTTGTGGTTGTGGGTCAGTGTCACATTGCTGCGGGTGAAGGACACAAGGAAACGGAGTCATTTTGAGAAATTCCCAAGACTCGGTCTGCTGGCAAAGAGAGCAAAACTCCATGTCGGAGGAATAAAACATGATGTTGGAGTTGTCATCCATCAAGTAGCTCAAGCAGCTTCATTGTACCAAAATTCAAGCACTTTGAGAAATCATGTGTTGTTATTTGTGAGTCTGGAATCTGCAAGCAAATCTGTCATTTACTTAAGCAGTGGCAGTAAAACAGAAGCATCGCCTCTCGTGATGTGTAGCAATACACTGAAGCATGAATATTCGTGATTGAAATCGTCATGGAAGACATATATGATGTCTATTTAAATCTACATTTGCGTGCCTGGTTCTAAAAACAATTACAATGGCTGCGCAGTGTTACAGTAAGGTTAAGCTTTTTATTCGACTTATACTAGGTGAAATATAAATCATCGGTTATATTGTAGGAGATGAATGTAGGGTGGAATATTATGCCTTGAATGAGTCATGGAAAGAGGCAGAATGGAGTTTGTGGAATAGAAGGTTTAGATGATTGGTTTTGGGGACTTTGGAAGGATCAATCGATGGAAGTATGTTTTTTGCAGAATGGTTGGCTTTGGTTAAAGTTGTATTGTGTTGCCATCATGTCGTTGCTGGTTGGTTTGCTCTGATGGTAAATCTTTCTTAGGCCTCTAGAGAAAATGAGCGGGCAAAATACTTTCAGAACTCAGCTGCTGGAAAATTGGGAGAGCGTCGTTGCAGTCCTAACGGAAGAACACAAATCCAGGTGCAATATTCGTCCCATTACATGAGAAGCAGTTTCAGGTGAATTGTACTGTCAGTTCTTTTGTATGGGATAAGTAATTGCTTTTATAAAATAGTTTTTTGAATTCCAGTACAACGCTCTGCCAACTATTTTTTACGAGTCCTGTAGTTCTATAGATCTCTTTTTCATTAGGTACACTTGACAATGCTGCGACAACTAAAGGCTTCAATGTACATTTTTAATTCAATTGGGCTACAGTCTCCATTTGTTTGGATCACTCAAATAAAGCAAACCTGTTGCAAGCAAGTTAACTCCGCTATGATTACAGTTCGTGCGAAATAATATGACTTAATGTTTATATAATCATAAAGGATTTCCAGCATTAAAGTTTGTAACTGCATAATTCATTTAAACATCTTTCTGAACAGCTGCCTACAACGGCAGGCACATGTTGGCTTTATTTATGCAAACAAAAGATGAAATCTGCTTTGAAAACGTCTTCGTTTAATGTAAAAGAACTACAAAATCTCATGTAAATAAGACTTTAAGTGTCCAGATGTGTGTGGCATCATCCTTACTGTGACCCACATTTGACCTGTAGTACAGTAGAATTTAAAGAAGATAGGGTCTGTCATTTAAAAGACATCAATTGACTTTGGATAGCACATGTCTGTGAAGATCATGCTTCTATTCTGCTGTATTCCTTGTAAAGGCAGACACAGATTTGCATGATGGGTCACTTTCTCAAATCTCACTCATTTTAGCACGAGGACGTTCTGCCCCGCAGCGATGATTGTTCCACTTCCTTGAATTCTTGAAAAATGCATGTGAAATTATTCAATTTATTCTAACCATGGAATATGTGACTCAAGCCATTCTAATGGGGTAATCTGAGCTTTTGTCGCTGAAAATCTTTTGAAATATGAAATAGCGGAGAGGCCCAGATTGTCTGTTACCACAAAAGATGTTAAACATGCGACAAGACTCCCAGGGGTCTGATGTTCTTTGTGTGTTTGTGGCCCACTTTTCCCCACTGGTTCCTAATAGGAAAAACTGTGGATGTGTGCTGATGAAAAATTCTATTCAAAATCGATTTCTGATGTGTCTTGTATCGCTTCTTTTTACATTTCCACACTGTTGGTATGTAGAATATCGGAGATTTAACACTTAAGAGTTTTATATTTCGATGTGGCATCACATTAATGAGTGTGAAAAGTTTGTTAAGGGACGTTCATGAAAAACAAACGATATTCGAATATGTTTAACACACTTTTCATTTTGACAGCAAATTCACCGCTCAGAACTCAAACACTATTGGCTTGAAAGAGCTGCATGGTCTATTCTTGAATAGTGAGACTCCATGAATGAGAAATACCTTTCAAATATCTTTCTTTTTAATTATAAAGGAACATCAATCTTCAGCATGTCATTCAGTATTTTAATGTACAGTCCTACTTTATCACTCTTTTGGTGATAAAGACCCCGAATCACATCCATTGAACAAACCTTTGTAAATGTTGTACGTAAAAAACCACCAAGCTATAGTTAGCTTACAGAAACACTAATGATAACTTTAAATTATGCATTAACTGTAGAAATATACAACTGAAAACGCAATGCATTTATACATAAATTGTAGCCTAATGAAACATGATTCATTGAACTATTTATAAATGACAACAGGGTTTGAATTCAAGGCCAGAAATATCCAGAACAGACGCAATGTCTGCATAAATCTTTTAAATCTAAAGTGATAATATGCTGATTTTTTCATTCTGTTTCATTTAGAGACATATTGTTTGAACGTATGACTGTGCTACACGCAAGAATAGTGATATTTGCGGCACAACTGTATGTACAACACTGGCAAACACAGTCACTACCAATAAAGTATATCTGTAATAAAGTCTAAAAATATAAATATAAAGGCTGTCCTTTCTCTTCTCTTTCATCAGCTCAATCCACTTTCAGGGGACAATAATGTCAACCTGTAATAACAACCATTAAAATCAAATGAAAAGAACAAGAAAATATTTAAGAATATAAAATAATATGATATAAAGCATGAACGCTGTGTGTGATACACAGCTCTAACTATAAAACTGAGCTCCAAACTCTTCATGTAAAGATGTGAACGATCAGTAGATTGATCTGTCGATCGTTTCTCTCGTCAATTTTTCTATTGCACAATTTAAACAAGTTTACGCGTGCAGAACCCACTGTCTCCCTGTGTATTACTTGCTGTTATAATTAAAATGATTTTGTAGTAAATGTGATTTCCAAAGTGCTGCCAGTTTGTAACTTGACTACGGTTATGTATATAAAACATGTCAAGTGAAATAATTTTTGTAAGTAATGATTTTAAATAGTTTCTGTTCCAATAAAAGTAATAATAAATTGTTTTGAAAAATGTGTTTTAATTGTGACATTTAACAGTTAAAACAATTGTTTTAATATAAATAGATGTATCTTATGCAATTTCTTTACAAGACCTGACGTGTCTATTCTAATGTCCAGTTCAATATAACACTCCATATTATGATTTATTTATGTAAAGTATCTATGATATCTGTATATACTGCTGATGGATGCTGGCATGGAGACAAACTCAATGTATGAAAATGCGAGCTCATGTCCTCTGAGTGAGACACTGAGTGTGTCATCTTGTTCTGTTCAGTGTAAAAAATCAGTAAAAGTTATTTTCGTCAATGAAATGAAAACTGATTAAGATCCACCACGGTGTCACAACATAGAGATTTTCAATTTCTACCCTTTTAGACAACAGATATCTTTAAGTAAATTTGCTTCAAAACTTTATTGATTGATTCATTTTACATTTACATTTACATTTAGTCATTTAGCAGACGCTTTTATCCAAAGCGACTTACAATAGTCGAGGAGACAATGAAGCGGTAAATTTTAGACACAGAACTCCAAAGACGGAACTTTCGGTTCGGCGTATCCGAGACAAAGTAAATGTAAAACCGTAATCCTGCAATGGTTTATGTCAGTTTACTCTTTACTCAGCAAATACGAGAGCAAGTCGTGCAGCGTTGAGTGACAAATTTTCCAAATCCTGCCCTGACGCTGAATGTGAAGACAAACCGTGGAACCATAAAACCAGGCCCATTCTTTTTATGTGGCAAGCCCACACAATCTTCCTCTCAGATTTACAACATCTTGTGCCCAGTGGCACCAAATCCTTACAGCTGAGTTACCGGATCTATGGGTTATATAGTAAGTCAGATGAGAGAAAAACTGTGCATGCATTACATAAACATATTTCCCATCTGGGGTTTCACTTTCTTACCTATAAACAGATTACAAATTGATGCTATAAAACACATAGGCAATGTAGCGCTTTGAATAATTGTGAGGGTTTATCATGTCTTGCATGTAATGTAATGCAGAACAATTGAGAGAGGAAAACATTGTTGGAAAACTGAGAACAAACTGAACTTGAATGGGTTCAGTCTGACCAATGTCTGAAAACCCCCCAAGAAACAAAACAGCCTGACTGACCCCGGTACAGTGACATTGTTGGCCGACAATGCTTGCAAGTTCAACGCTTGTCCCAGTAAAGAGATGATGTTGACTTACATCATGCGTTTGAACAAAATAAGCCAGCGATATTTACTGGAGCCCAGGTCAGGAAGCAGACAAACTGGCTAAACCCGATCTGTCTCACATCATAGAGGTCAGTTCGTTCTCAGCACGTCCAGATTCTTTCACCTAGATATCACTCCATAAAGACTAGAACTAGAAAATTCAAAAAAACGTTCGAACCCGTTTAAGAGTAACAACTTTATTGAGGTTGAACTAATAAAAAACAGATAAACGAATGATAAAGCGTGGCTTATTGAATATCAGATCTCTTTCCAAGAAATGACTTTTGGTAAATAATATGATCCCCGATCATCATTTTAGATGTGCCTCGTTTGACAGAAACCTGGTTCAAACCCGATGATTACATTATAATAAACCCCACAAGATTACTGTTATAATAATATTTTCTGTATTGTTCAGAGGGCAGGTTTCAAGTAGAACTCTTTGGAAGTAATGGTGCTTCACATAACTCTACCCAGAGAAACAAATGTGTATGATAAATCTCCTGTGATGTTGGCACTGGCTACTGTTTACAGGCCACCAGGGCACCATACAGACTTTATTAAAGAGTTCGGTGATTTTATATCAACAGCTAGTGGTGGCCGTGTTAATAACTGGTGACTTTAATGCCCATGTTGATAATGAAAAAGATGCACTGGGATCAGCCTTTATAGATATTCTGAGCTCTATTGGGGTTGGACAACACGTTTCGGGACCTACTCATTTCTAACATTACCAGATATTCTGCCTCACAAGCGTCTGTATACCTTCAGCTAAGCTGTAATTGCAAAATATAAAGTCTGTTAAATTGTCATTTCACTTAATAATTTCAGTCATTATGAGAGTGTGTTTGCCCTGGTATGTTTTTGAGTAGAATGCTAAGTTCACCTATTCTGCGCCAGCTCATGCCACTGATAAAAAAACAATTAAACAGAAGGATTTGAAAGCTTTGGGTCATGATAGGACAGTATTAAGCATCTTTCACTGGCACCTTCTTTTTTATTACTATACGAGACAGGATTATTGTCTGAATCATATGAACTGAATCATGTGTCATTGCAGTGACTGTCACTTTTCTTATTCGCTGGTGTCTATTAACAATAGCATAGCACATAATCCGTATGTGAACCCGTCTCTCAAAAAGCATAGGAATCAACTGTTCTCGCATATTTAGTATTCAGTGGCATTAACCATTAAACACATGTGCCGGAACACCAGAACAGACCCGGTCTGTTGTTTATGGACAAGCATTATTAGTATTTTTCCTTATGGACATATACACACTCATTTCCTTTTGAATTGTGAGGAATCATAATTACAATGTTCATTTGAATCTATAATTTGCTTTACCTAATGCCATGTGTATATGATTTTCTTTCTTTACAATTTGTTTGGATCTTAATGACGTCCTGGCTGTTCCCAGCCAAGGCTATAAAGAGAGACTTATTTTATTTACAAAATATATGGGAGTGATTTGCATTCAATTCTCATTACGCCATTTTATTTAATTAGATCGATATTATTATGCCTATTATGCGTAGGTATTTCTTTCACAGCATGTAAGGTCTACGTTTAAATACCCTACCATGATAAGTAATACGGTACAGAATATAAAATAATGCCACATTTTTTTATATTTATCAGGTTTAAATTATTTTCTTTTAGCTAAAAATACTGCTGTTCTCTTTTTATGAATTGCTTAAAAAAATGTTAAACAAGTTTCTTAGTTGTACATTAGAAAATTATGATAATGTGACCCCCTTGGGTAATTTAGGATGGGTTGTCAATGTAGGTTACTGTATCGGAGCGATTGATTGAGGGTCTCAAGTAGGCTTATGATGGGATGGCAGATTTTCGTCCCTGACAGTGGATGGGAAGATAAAATCAAGATAAGGGAATTGCTGTGATCCCCTTGCTGGGAATATACCGGGCCAACACTGGGAATGTTTCACCAGACATTTGAACTGGCTGAATTAGAGAAGATATTTAAGATCAATCCTATCAAGAACTTTAGAGAAATTTAACAGCAAGCTACGGTTTATCTGATATCTCTAAATAAGATCATTCTTCAGTTGAAGAGAATCATCTTTGCTTTGTCTAGCTGCTCTGGTTAACCATTGCATAGTAGTTTAACCATTCAATTTTGTGCCAGATTTCTATTTAATTCAGCTTTTTGCTGCTGTTCAACGTTGCCCTGCTTTATCAATAAATGCTTGTTGAAAAAGATTTTTCCTAATGCAAAGATTGATTGTCAAACCTTTTCAACCAACCAAGGTGTAAATAGTCTCTTATATCAATATTGTTGTTTACATCAAGATTATATTCAGTTGACAAAACTCCAGGAAATAAGCAACGCCAAACAAAGCACAACAAATTCGACAGAACCTTATCTACACGCTGTCTTTGGATGTTTTCAATCTGTATAGACAAATAAATGGAAATGAGATATACCACAGAGATAAATGGTGCATGTCTTCTAGAAGTTAGACGACTGTGTTATTTTAAAGAAGAGTATTGTCAGAAGTGAACGTGCTCAGTTACAGTGGATGAACTCAAGTATGCTGCTGTAATTACAGTATCAGCATTAAAATTGACATAATGAATCACCTCTGTGCTTTGGTGTACTCAAGTCTGTTGTTAGCTTGTTGGCCATAACGTTAATTACATTTACATCAACTCATAACAGTTACGTCCCCCAACCCAGCATCTGTTGTCATGGCAGTATCTCATCTCTCCAAACCCTTTCCATTTCACATCAAACAATGTCGCTTTAATGAGCATCATTTATTCCATTCGCCTTTTAACACTTGACGTAACTGATTTAGTGTTTCATCTGTACCATCTCATATCTGCCCATGCAAACACTGAATAAATGAGTAAATGTCCACCATACTGATTGATCACGTGATGCACTTCAAGGCAAGTCATTTCTCCTTCAGCGTCCACAAACAGCCACGCTTTGGTGTCAAAGCCTAGCATTTCTCCCTAAATGCGTTGTCATGGAGTGTCGGCCACAGATGCCAAAACATGTCTTCCTTTTAATATCAGATTCAGATTCAGAAAGAGCTTCATTGCCTGGTGTGCCCACACACAAGGAAGTTGTCTTGGTGTCAGAAGCTTGACAAGTGCTTGACAAGAGTAGTGCCAGTGATTCGCTCAGCAGTTTGGTCCGCTGTAGTCTTTAGGGGTATGTTTTGTAGAACGCAGATTCACCACTGTTCCGGATGAGGCCTATAATAGTTTTGTTGTCCGTGAACTTCAGGAGCCTGATGTAAGGGTCCTTTGTGGTACAATAGTTGTCGTACACAGAGAAGAGCAGTGGGTAGAGAACATAAACCTGAGATACATTGATGCTGATGTTGCGCGGTTGTCTGTCTGAAAGCTGGTGATCCATTGACAGAACTAGGAACAGAGAGCTGGATCAGATTGGTCAGAAGCAGTGATGGAACGATGGTGTTGAAGGCATAAGGGAAGTCCACAAACACAATCCTTGCATAGATCCCTGGTTTGTCCAGATGTTATAGGGTTGTGACTGCATCATTCACAGGCTGGTTTGCTCTGTAGGCAAACTGCAGGGGATCCAGCAAGGGTCCTATAGATACGCAAGACCAATATTTCCAATTACATCATGGCTACATATGTTAAATTCATGGATCTGTAGATGTCCTGTGATCCTGTGTTTCCTCCGTTTTGGAATGATGATGGAGCATTTAAAGCAGTAAAGAACATTGAACACGTCCAGTGATCAATTGAAGAAAAATGAGAAGATAGAGGCCAGCTTGTCAGTGTAGGTTTTCACACAGGCTGGTGAAACGCTGTCTTGGTTTGTTGCTTTCCTTCTCATTTGTTTCCTAAAGATCTGAAGCATGTTGTTCTCACGGATCTGTGGTGAATTTGGGGAGGACAGGGAGATGGCTGTAGTTGTTGATGGCTCTGTAGGGAGATGGTCAGGGTGGGTCTGGGGTTTTGAATCCCCAGTAGAGCTAATTTAAATCCTCAACAAGCTGCTCTACTAACATCGATGCTGGGGGATCGTGTCTTGTAGTTGGTAATCTCCTTTGTCAATATATTCCTTGCCTGATTGTACAAGATCCTGTCCCTGCTCCTGTAGGCATCCTCTTTAGCCTGACAAAGTTGTCTGAGTTTTGAAATATACAGAAATCCTTAAGGAAACTGAAGCATGATGTTAAGTCTCTTTGAACTTTTCCAGTTAAGAGGCAGCAGCATCAAAAACACTCAAGTCCGTGCATATAAAACCGGCTTGTTAGACCTGTCTGTATCTTGGTCCACCTCTTTACAGTCCTTATTACTGGCTTCACAGTTTTAAGTTTTTCCTATAAGATGGTAGAAGAAGAACCAGGCAGTGATCAGAGTGTCCTTGAACTACCCAGGCGACAGAGCGACATGCATCCATAATTGTCGTGTAGCAATCGTTCAAAGTATTGTTGTCTCTGGTAATGCATGTAATTTGTTGTTTGAATTTAGCTCACGTGTAAGTTTTGCCTGATTTATCTTTGAGAATGATCAAAACAGACTCGGGGTGTTGTTGCTCTAAGTCAATGACCAGATTAGACAGCTGGTGCAGCGGGTACTTACGTGTGGTTGCGTAGAATGTAAACTATCGTAAAAATGAATGAGGAAAACTCCTTTGGCAAGAAGAACGGCTTAAAGTTAATGAAAGCACTTCCTCATCAGAACAGCTCATTTTCTTTAACACAGGTACATCCATAGACCACCTTCTGTTGATCTAAAAGCATGTCCCACCACCGTGGGTTTTCACCGGGTTTTCGACTCAGTGTCGGGATCTGCAATGAACAGATCAGTAGATGTATTGTGCTGTTTCATTCAGCCATGTCTCCTTAAAACACAAACCACCAGAACTTGTAAAGTCCTTGTTTTTGCATGAGAGAAGGAGAATTTTGCCCATTTTGTTGGGCGGATAGCGGAGATTCGCCAAATGGATTCTTGGCAACTCTGTTCTGTACCGTTTGTACAGTCCTGCTGTGCGGCCCATTAAAATGTCCCGCCAAAAGGCCGAAAATCTAAATCTGGTTGATGACTAAATGATGTGCACTGCCGAATGTAAAGCAGTTTGTCCCTGGTATAACTGATCGTGCGTGACAAAACTGAGAAAAACAGTGAAACAACTGGCGAGCTCTACATCAACGCGCCATCTTGTTTACCGATCCGTCTTTAGAGCTTTGCCTTTAACCTTAACATCTGGGTCATGTTGCCTTCCCTCCTAACAGCAGTTCATTCAACACTGCTTCATGTGTTTTACCGGACACTTTTCACTGGGCAAATGTGAATAGATAGACTCTAATAACAGCTTCTGAATTAATGTTGATTCTTGCCGCCAGCGAAAACAAGACTCATGTGTCAGAGTAATAACAGTGCCAGTCCAGTCAGAGCTTTCTTACTGTGATGGAAATACACACAGCAAACAAACCATTTTATATACAATAGGCACAAATATTGTGTAAATATAGACTGCTGCGTCTGGACGTGTGGGCTGTAAAGTCTTTGTTTGGTCTTTTGGTAATTGGCCAGTTTGAAGGAGTTTAAAAGGATGAAAGGTATTGCTCGCTTGGTTCAGCGCTGACGAAACAATTCGGCAAAAATCTATTTTCGTCAAAGACGTTACGAATCTAATTGTTTATCTTTTGACAACGTTGGACGGGCTAGCTGACCTACACCAAAAACGGAGGGATATTATATCGTAATTGGAATAAATAGTGTGTGAAACCTGAAGGCCATTTCCTCATGGGAGATAGATCAAGAAAACACTGTTAATTATCCGTTCTGTGCTGGTGATGCTGTGAGTTGTCGAACGGATCGACTCATGTGTGAAACTTTGTTCATTCTTATCTTGCCCTTGTCGTTCGGTCTCGGCCGTCCTTTAATATTTCTTCATGCATACTGAATTGGCAGTGAGAAATATTCTACGTTCTGCGTATTTGTGGGTGAATATTGCGTGCTTTCACTCAGCAGAAGAGTTTTTTTAGGTGTCGACATTCTAATCAGAAATAAGTTTAAGTTATATTTTGTTTCTGTTATCTAACTCTTTGTCTGACTGTGTTACTTAAAACAACTGGTTGACAAAGATAAAATTTATATTTTTGATCAACCACCCGTATGCCCACCCTTTTACCAAATGATGGCATGACATGCCTGTCTGAGTAAGGGATTTTTTAAACGGGAAATAAAACAAAATGATATTTCTTTTTCATATTACAATACTTTTGTTAACAGGGTCTGCTGGTTAAGCTTACACATTTCAAAAAATCAATGGAAGGCACATCTATCAGGGCTATATGACTCAAGCTCTTGGTTTAGAAGGGAGATTTGCGTTTGTGCTTTCCAGAGTGCTTGACTGTATCTGCATTCAGGATTATATTGGGCTGATGGAATGGCCCCTGTGGTTTCTGGAAGGGTCCCTGGAGAAATGTTGAGCGATTAGCTTCTTTAAATATCCCGCTGAGGGACTGTCTGGAGGTATTAAGTCCACTGCGGATCATTACACTGATGAGTTCATGGGGTCGTTTTTATTACACTTACATAAACCCTTCGTGTGAAAATGAACATCAACACCACAACACTATCTGAGAAATACCCATTTTGTTCTAAAAGTTCTGAAAAGCTTTTTTGTGCGGTCCATGTTAACATCGGGACTTGCAGTATTCGATACCCGCCTTGGAGATGATGGTCTAAGTCTTGTCTCAATCTTTGGTCTCGGTCTCAGGACTTTATGAAGTGGGAAAACACTAAACTGCTGGTGCGTGATTTATGTTTTAACATATTAGTACGAATGAATGTGAAATGAAAAATCGACCTGCTCATTTGATTTGTTTTGTTTCATACAGACATGAATAAAGGATATATATATCAATTAACTGACTTATAAGTCAAATTAAATTGAATTAAATTACATTTCTGAAAGTTTTGATCTACTTTGGCCACTGCCAAACAAATTTAGTGCAAATCAGAACTTTAGTGCAAATCACAGTACATAAGAACATATGGTTCTGGTCTTGACTCGGTCCCTTAAAGTCTTGGTCTTGCGCCCCTCTGGTCCTGGTCTTGTCTTTAGGCTTGGTTTAGGTTAATTCGGTGCTCTGACATGCGTGACCTTCATAGGATGCAGCTTTACTTTCAGATTATAGTAAAAAAGTAATGTTCATGAGACATGTATCAGAAACACTGAAATGACAGCATTACAGTGTGTGTTCCTGTCAAGCTTTATTAGTCATTGTTGTAAAAGTTGCTTTGCATTTAATGCATTTTACATTTATATTTTTAACATTTGATAATATGGTATGACCATAGGATCTTCTCCTATATTTACTGTGCTGACCTTCTGTGATTCTGTTGCTGTGTTATATGGTTAGTTATAAAGGCCTTAGGAGTTTAAAGCTTGTTAAAACTTTCGGTCTTTCTATATTATTTCTTAAATTGTGTTGTGATCCAGATTTATAATCATTTATGATTAATGTGCATAGCTGTAAGCACTAAACCATAATTACTTAATAAATGTAAACACAGTGCCGAGGAGAATTAAATAATAGATCAAACGTATCACATGAGACAGGTCTGCTTTTGGAATTATGAGAAATAAAGCATTAAGACGAAATGTGCTGTATGGGAGAGTCTATACTATTTGTGTCTGTGTGTGTTTGCGTGCATGTGTGTGTGTGCGCGCGTGTGCGTCGTGTGTTTGTGTGCGTGTGTGTTTTTGTGTGTGCGTAGGTGTGTGTGTTTAAGCATGTCGGTCCAAAGAGCATCACGGGCTTCGGTGTTGTTTATTTAATTGTAAATCTATAGTCTCATGACATTTCTGCATAATTTCAGACAGAGGCGTGTAAGAATGAACACTCACTGATAGTAAGAACCAGGAGTGTAACAAAACATCCATATGGATCATTAACACGCATAAAATATCAATGAGGAATCTTTATTTTTACACTGTCCATGTATTCATTCTTCCCGTTTTATGATCATTTGAAAAGTCAATTTAACTTTTAATTGTACATATTTTGGTAGCATTTGTAAGTTATTAAAAACGTATCAGCTTGCGTTAACAAAACACATGATATTAGGGATGACCTCAATTGCATTGAATCAAGATCAAGTGTCTGATTTATACCACTAGTAATAACTGGTTTTACATAACATTGATTTGCTTATTTAAAGTAAAAGAATTAAGTTGTACGTAACCACTGGGTAGTTCACAAACGTCAATTATTTATAACTACATATAATATTAATACGATTCAGGAAGATTATCACTCTGAACCGAATAAAACCAAATTAACCTTTAAAAGAATGAACACGAAGGTTTAAACCGATATTTGAGAAGATGACCGTTGCTTTTCTATCATAACTTTGTTATGGAATAGAATAGAAGGCATGAAAAATGTTTCCATTATTTTAAAATATATTTGTAAATAAAATGCTTTTATATGTAAAAATGCAAATTTATACATATTAGTCAATGTAAAAAGTTTTCCTGTGATGTTTATGAAATACTCAATTAAACAAAAATCATACATAATGTTTTAAAAGTACACAATTACAGCGCATGCCTACCTATGCTCAGTTTTTTTGGTCTGTGACATAAACCTTTAGAAAGCAAAATTGCTAAGGAGTTCAAGGTTTAAATCCTGCACCCCTGTATTCTCTATGAACGCAGGTTTTCTATAAATTAAGAACGTGGAGGAGTTTTTGTCACACTGTATTCACAGTGAGCGGGTGTACATTGTAACACACATGCTCTGTTTGTTGTGCATTATATTATTTCTCATTTATTATATTTATTAGGAGTTATTATTTTATTTTCACGTGCAAGCATTATTTGTTCTGATATAGATTCAGCATGGGCCCACTGTGACAGAAGAAATTAGACAATGTTCTTGGAATGAACTAAAAACTCTTTTATTTCCAACACCCAGCCAGTAGAACATGTCAGTGCATGACAACTGTGTCCTGTGAGCCAAGGAAAAGCCATCGAGTCCGCAGTTTGTCTCCATGCTGGCTCTATTATGGGCTGGAAGGCCAAGCCTATGAGACGATATCTCCTGTGTTTGATAGAGCTGATTGGAGACAGCACTCGTAAGTTCTTCTCTCTTTCACCAAAGCCTGGCTGATATCATTCTGTAAAATATGAAGATCAGTCGGCCATCAGTCACTTCTTGTTGCTTCGGATTCTTCCGCAAGACCCCCGCCATTACAGAAACACACTGAAGGGGATTTCAGAGGTTAAAACGTAAACCGCTTCCTCCAAATTCATTTAGGAACGGAACAGATGTGAAACTCAAAGCAGGAATGTCTGAGTGTATTTATAACCTCATCGGAGTTTTTTTACAGTTGATAGATGACAGGGCTGTCAGGAATGAGACCTCATGATGACGTAACGCTGTGAAAGCGTCTTCGCCGATGGTGTGAAGTGCAGGCGTTGTGGGAGTGTGAATAATGGTGAAGCTGCTAGAACAGCACTTTAACGGAGTGTGTAGGTTGAGATATTCCTCACTTCATATATCATCAAGTTTGTCCTGTAGTGGCTCATTATGGTACACAGGTTTGGTCTGAATGATAATGCATTTACATTGCTAGTGTTAAGAGATTATCAATGTGGTGCCCGCTGCTTCGCATCGCCGGTGCGTAAACCGACAAACGCGTATGATTCCTACAATCCAACTCTCATTGATCGCTTTATCTTTTTGATCTATATACAAAAGTTTAAAACGCACAAAAGACATCACACACAGACAGGCAAACTAAATGAATATGTAGAGAAATGTGCATCCTTATAGAAAATGTTCATATTGTCTATATCAGAGAATGAAAGTGTCATTAATGTTGTGGCACTGTTTGTTGCCAACTTTGTTGCTCTTCTTTGTTCCAATTTGAGAATGTCATTCTGCATTGTCTGCATTGAATAAAAGATTTTACTACAGCAAACTACAGCAAAACCTGTCCATTTAAAAAAACAACCCAAACTAAAATGCTAATATATTTGATAAAGTAGCACCATACAAACATAACCGTAACCGAAGAAACAAATGAGTTATCCTTAGAGGCACATTTTGATACACACACGTCAGCTAAAGTGTGTAATAACACGCTTACCCTCGTGTTAACACATAAAAATTCATAAACAGAGGATAACATTTGTGAGCATACTACAAAACAGGTTCCAAATTTTGTCCAACTGACCAATTTATCCCTGGTCTAACCTGATCAAAAGAAGCCCCGTTGGGTGTTAATCTGCCCAATCTGGCACCAACGATTGTGGAAGACTGGACCGCTCTGAGCAAAGCCGAGTAGACTTGAAGCCAGTTTCGGCCTTTTGTTTCTCAAAGCTTTGTCCTGTTGATGTGTGCAGACAGGTTTATCTGAAAAACACGATGTTGAAGCACAAATCTAAGAGAGATGTCATAACAAGTGTGTTGGGTTTAGTCCTGCCCTGCTGTCACACAAGCATGTATACATTGACATTATACAGTGTCAGTCTCCGGGATATTGTTGACAACTTTGGATGTTTTCTCTCTGTTGAATGAGATGGTGCCCGACATTATGCGGTGTTGTACCCTGTGTGTGGTGCATGCTGTCAATGAGTCCCAATGCACACTTACATAAGCATCAGGATTCACGCTGTCAGTGAGACAGATTATTTTGATGGTGAGGGATATGGGGAAGAACAAGCAACATGAAGCCGTATGTCAGGGGCCAGAGGTGGCATCAGGCTCTACTGAAAGCTGACTATATTGCCCATGCTCCCCCTGGATGTTCTCCAGTACTCAGCGGGCTTGTTTGAGATGCGACTTATCTCAAGAATGTAGACAAATAAAGAAAAATAAAGTGCAGTCAAGCCTGTCTCAACAATTTTCTTAGAAAGAAAAATGGTTCGAATTTGGGTTCATCCTCGAGAGGTTGGCAAACCTGTTGCATAACACACATGCACAGCAACTATTCCCCTATAAAGCACTTATTCATGTGAGCAGAACAATACGTAGTGGTGAAGTTAAAGGGACTCAAATTAGAGACCCTAACTTATTTAATCTAAGCCCCTACTTCATTAAAGAGACAAATGAAGCAGCTTTTGATGTGACATGATGCAGTAGGATTCACCTCAATGTGATATGCATCACAGTGAATTCCAGTGGCCAACAATGCAATGCAAAACATTAGAACTCTACCCCAAACACAATAGAGTTTTTAATACATCAATGGTTAGAATGGGAATTGTTTAAGTGGTGCCTACTGGTATGTGATTTTTTGTTGCTGGTGGGATGTTTTCTGGCAGATGGGAACCGATGGTCTCGAGACCATTGTGTCCTGCCTGAATATCCAGCTTTATTGTTTTTTAGTAACATTAGGAAAATATTTTAAAAATAAAAGTGGCGAACACGTGTGTTGCAAATATGCCGGCCTCAGAAATCTGAACCACAGTTCCCATTACTCTTTGCGAACTAGATTAGAGCCGCATCTACAACTCATGAACTTCCGTATTTAAACCCCATGGTAGTCTGGTTTTTGCCCCGGCTGACAATTCTGAGCATTCCTGTTTTTATAACTTGAATTCCCTGGGTTGTTACTTTGGATTTCCGAGGGTTTGCTTCCTGCCTGTTCATCGATTCAGATGGTTTGCTGCCTGCCTTGAACTTGGCCGAGATTATTTTCTGTTCTGTTTTAATATTAAAGCTGCACATGGATCCGGAGCATACTGTTTTCGAGCGTTCGTCAAAATATGTTTAACCAAGAAGCAATCTAGTAAGACTTGTAAATTATAAGCACACTAATAATAGGTTGGGGGATCTTAGGTTTATGTTTTTTAAAGTGTTCATCTTTTAAAAAATTACATTTCAAAACAGTTATTTTCTGGATCTTGAATCTAATTAGTTCCAGATTTCAATTCAATTGTGTCACATGTCAACAACAGTTGTATTTCATACAATCGACAATCTTCAGGAGATACAGTCTTGGAAACTGATCCACGCTGTGTCTGTCGCCTGCTTTTCTTCGTGATGGTCTAGATGTTCTGCTTTGTTATAATGTTAACACACCTTGCATATAACAAGTTAAACAATATAAATGGAGGGATAGATAACAAATGAAGTGATTTTGAGGGTCAAACAGTGTTCTGAATCTTGAATATTTTAATCAAGTGTTTTTAAAGTATTGATGTGTTGATGCATGTTGACACTGGTAATTCCGAGACGGTTTCCGTACTCATGTCTCAGATTATTGATGCCCGCTACATTGAGTTGACATGCCAATGTACATTGCACATGAGCACATTGACAACAAAGCACCGCCCCTCTCTCTTTCTCTCTTTCTCTCGTCTTCTTCACTGCGGATGTAATGTGGTTGATGTTGGAAATATGATCAATGGAAATAAGATGACCTGGTTTGCCGTTGGATTTATGTGTCTTTGTTATGGGAATAAAACACATTTTTATTTCATTATAAAACAACTCCATGACCAAACTATGGAAGAGTCATGTCGGGTCAGACATCACAAAGCTGTCTAAGGAAATAAAAATAGTTATTTATATTCTACGTTATTTACATTTTTATTCTTTAGGGTCTTTATAGCATACAGGTGCTGGTCATATAATTAGAATATGTATTTAATTTGGAAAAAGTTGATCTATTTCACTAATTCCATTCAAGAAGTGAAACTTGTATTTCTGTATTTGTATTTCTACTTGTAGTTCTGTTTACATTCATTCCACAAAGATTTATATATTCCCAGTGTTTATTCCTTTTAATTTTTTATCCTTTTGATGATTATAACTGACAACTAATAAAAAGCCCAAATTCGTTATCTTATACAATTTGAATATTGTAAAAGGGTTTATTATTGAAGACACCTTGTGCCACAATCTAATCGGCTTCCAATCATGGGAAGACTGCTGATTTAACAGTATCCAAAAGAGAGCCATAATGGAATTAATGAAATAAATCAACTTTGTGAAGATATTCTAATTATATGACCGGCATAAGATTATATATATTAAAGTTATACATCATATTTAAAAGCATAATGCTTGAATGTAAAATTGAATAATTAATAATGTCAAGGTGAATATCAGACATTGATGATTTTTAGCTGAGCAGCAGCTGGAACATACCGAGACATGCAG
Source organism: Triplophysa yarkandensis (assembly GCA_033220385.1). Taxonomy (NCBI): domain Eukaryota; kingdom Metazoa; phylum Chordata; class Actinopteri; order Cypriniformes; family Nemacheilidae; genus Triplophysa; species Triplophysa yarkandensis. Next base: position 1,970,585 of record CM065677.1, on the reverse strand, counting down.
CTGAGATTCATCTCCTCTTAGCTAAACACATTTTAAGACATCAAACAATATACATCTTCATGATGTTTCTCCATCTGGAGGGTATCATCCTGTATGACAGCAGGAGCTTCAGCTCACGAGGTTTATAGTAGATGTGCATTAAGGTGTTTGCTCCTCTCCACTTTCTTGGGAGTTCAACAACATCAAAGATCAATCATAATTGTCTGTAGGAGTAGCATCTGGTTGGGTTTTCCAAAGAATGTGGTTCTGAGCTCTCTTAGTGGATTAAGATAACTTTGTTGCTGCTCTTTGAGGTCCGTAACCCCAATATACAGATATAATGTGTCTGAACACAGCTGTGCGAGATGTATAAGACACTGAGGTTAGAAGCTTGTTCAAGCACATATTGATGATTGTGTAAGCAAACTCCATTCCTAATCATGTCAGAGGTGATGAATGTAAACTATCATGGACTTACAGGCAGTCATTTGTCTGGTCAGTTGTAAAAAAAGATTGTAATGAGTTTTTCATGGCCTGGAATGCTAATGATGTACAGTAGTGGCTTCTGCTTATTGTTTCTCATGAGTCATTTGATAAATCCTTGCCCATTGGGGGTGTTTAACACAGTTAGTGATGTCATTAAACCAGATCTCAGCTGCGTTATCTCTGTATTCGACATATTACACTGTTGACGGAATGATCACCACTACGGGCAACAGGAGAAGGTTTTGCCCAACCCTATTGTGTAATGATATATAATGTTAACAGAATTGTGCAATATTGACTCATAGGAGTATGATTTTCTACTTAAACAATTGACTGTATGTACATTACATAAGAAAAATTCACGTATTTCGAGCAAGTAACACATTCATTTACTAAATACTATACATACAAAACAAATTCAAACTATATCTCATTGCATGCGTTGGATTTAAAATTGTTTTCTCGGTTCAGTTCACAAGGTGTGTATCGCAAGTTCTTTTGGTAGATGAACGCAATAAAAACCTGTCACTGAACCTTTAACTCGTTTTTTAATACCTTGCACTGTAATACACGAAAGGGTACAACGTTTTAAGCTGTTGGCGCTAGAGGGCATGAATGATGGTCGCATTATGATGCTTACAACAAAAGTAAATGTTTTGCATTTCTTCAAATTCAGATTTCTTAACCAGGGAAAATAATACATATTCAGTTTGGTTCTCAGATCAATGGTTCAAATCAATTCTAACTAGAGGAGCATATTGAACGGGACAACTCGTGAGTTCGAGAAAACGCTTTGTACAGGTAGCTCAGTGTCGGGAGATTAGAGAGGACATTTACACCTCTACTTTCTCTGGAGGTGAGCTGTGCCACGTGGCCCAGCAGATTACAGACATCGGTGATGATGTGCCGGAAGAAGGGCTTTCTGTCGAACTTGGTGCAAATCAGGCTGTCTCAGGATAGGAGCGGCGGAGTGATAAGTGCACCTCCAGGAAGATTCATATTGCCTTTGCCTGGTGCTTACTGCTCCACTAGATACATTATAAATCATTTAAAGAGTCATTTTAGAATGCAATATCCGCTACTAAACTCTGGCTTTTCTCTCTTATTATTCCAAGGCCTCCGAGGGACGGAGGTCTGGGGGACTTAAGCTTTAGAAATTGAAAATTGATCAGTAGCTGAGCTGGGAAGAGTTTCTCTCCAGCGGGGTTAGCATTTACAGTGGAACCACGGGCGCCCGCCAGGCATTTACAAATATCATTCGTCCAGAGACGGGACAGCCGAGCTCGGTCTAGAATCCTCTATTCAGTTCTCTTATGTTGGATAGGGGCAGCTATTTTGGCTTGATGGAAGACTTTTGTATGAGTTCCATTGACTGATCAAGCTTGCTGGGCCAAAGCGTGGTCAGACATACATACTGTACATCCACTTGTGTATTCATATATCATAAAGAGCATAAACACTTCTGACAAGTGCCGCAAATGTAGCGTAATAGCAAGAGTAAAGATCCATTAGTTGTCATGGGTTCAACTGTCACATATTGATAAAGCTGAGTAAATTTGGCTGACAGAGGATTTTGTGTTGAAGTACAGTAGTTTGATTTGATGCAAGGCTTTGACTAAACATGAGATCATACTGCATTATAACAAGTGAATTTTATATTGCTGTTCTGGCCATGTTCGATTGTGTGGTTTGCTGCATTTCATTTTGCACGGCCCAAAAGAGCCTGACGTGTGTATACATGGAGATATGGCAACAGAGCTTTTATTTGCATACGGTTTGCAGTAGATGCATTGAGGACACTGTCACATTTACGCATGCTGCTTTATGCGCCGACTGAAAGGCCGGAATAAAAATAGATTGTAGAATAAATAAAAACGGAGGGGAACAGAGGCTCTTGTTTTTGACCTCCCTGTTCTGTTTTTCTCCTGCAGGAGAGAAGATCTGACAAGACTATTGGACAGTGAATGAGGATTCGTCCAGAGGGAAGCAGAAGAGTGTGTATGTGTGTTTCCTTTAATGAATGGCGTGCTTGAGGGGTTGAAGGCAAGTGCTGGAGAAGTTTCTCGCTGTGAAGTTGGAGTCTAGCGGCATCGGCCATTAGGACGGACCATGTGGTTAGCGGCGTACAGACACCAGCTCCTCACGCACCAGCGGGACTACTGCTGTGACAGAGTTTCTCTGTGGATATGGCTCTTTTGCTGTTGCTTGATGCTCGTCCGAGGGCAGGGCTACTACCCCACCGTGAACACACAATACGGGAAATTACGGGGCGCGCGGGTTCCATTGCCCAGCGAGATTCTGGGACCGGTGGACCAATATTTGGGCGTGCCGTATGCTGCCGCTCCAGTTGGTGAGAAACGCTTTCTACCCCCGGAGCCACCCTCCTCTTGGTCTGGGATAAAGAATGCCACACACTTCGCCCCTGTGTGTCCGCAAAACATTCACAACGCCGTGCCGGAAATCATGATGCCCATCTGGTTCACCTTTAACTTGGATATAGTCGCCACATACATACAAGATCAAAACGAGGATTGTTTATATCTTAACATCTACGTTCCAACAGAGGATGGTGAGTGGGTCGGGTAAAAGTTGTCACTTCTTGTATTGTGTTTGAAGCATGAGTCTGGCGCATGCTGTGTCTTTGTATGTCATTTCCATTTCCCATCTTGACTTGATCTGCCCATGAAGTCTTTTCACCAACTCTTTCCTCTCGTGCCACTGTTATGAGTTCCTCTTTTGTGTTGGTTAAGAGAGCAAAGCAAAGAAAGCAAGTCTGAAGAGAGCAAGTAAAATGAAAAAGTAAGCTTTTTAATGTAAGAGCTCAGATTCTAATCTGACATGAAGATTGGATGTAATGATGTGGATGCACCTCCCCCTCCTCACTGTCTTGACTGTTCTGGGGATTAGAGATCTGAGATAACCCCTTTGTGATGAGCCAATTAGCTTTTTTCCAGTTGGTAAGCTGGACTGGAACGCTAGTGGCCTGTGGCATCAGTCCTAACCGTGTAAGACCCTTTACTGTCCCAGTTTTTGGTGTCTCTTTCGAGTTTCGAGGAGGCAATAGTCATTTCCTACTCTTCTGTTCCAGAACCTAGTATACGACTCGCTATTGAAACCAATAGCGGCCTTGTTTTTCACAACAAGCACAAATACATTCCATCAGACTCCGAATGCCCACAATCATAAAATGCCCACTATGATAGTTTGGGCTGTATCTTAGGAATCTAAGCACATGGACGAAAATACCTGGTGGCTTTAGGGCATGGTCAAATCCTCTTTTGCAGCTTTAAAAACACGGAAAGTGGGCTAAAAAGGGCGTCCCTATTATCTTAATGAATAATCTGTGTGTTTTAGGAATAATGTGCGTCCCATCTCTTATTTCCTTCAAAAGCCAATTGCCCTCGCGCCATGGCACATTTGCTGTTTACATGGCACACTGTGTAAATTTAAAGCCATTTATTCGGAAAGGAAACACATTGGCGCATGTGTGAGGTTTCTAAATGCCTAAATGTAAATGTAAATGTGAGGTTAAATTGTGCAAGCCATCTAAAGGAAAAGCCGGATCTTTTATCTTTATGTACACAATATTAATCTTGTCTAATGTAATATTCGCTTGATTATGTTTGTTTGCTTCTGCACTGCAAGCAAATTACCAAGCGTTCCTGTTTTCTAATGTCAGATAAAACAATCCTTTAAAGAGGAAGTATCACTCCGTTTTGTTTTATGCATTATAAATGCTTTAGACTGTTAAACATGTTGAGTTGTCATGTTCAACATGGTCCACTGTGCTAGAAACCGAGTTAGATGCATGACATGGTTCTGTGCTCAATGTACTCCCCCAGCAGTGCAACCCGTTTCGGACAGTTATGTCTAAATTTGCAACTCTTGATCCTCATAAGATCACCAATCAGAGGGCACGGAAGAGCAAGAGTAACAGCGGGCACATTCCAGTAGAAGCCCTCAAGAAGACATTTGTCATAGGCGCTGACCACGGTACTGCCGAAGGAGATCAGGTTTTTCCGGAACAACCATGAACCTGTATCTGTCTTCTGTTAATATGAGTTATCCAAATACTTTTCAGAGATGTGAACAACACCATTCTACACTCAAGATTAACATAAGAGTGGCAGAAACAATGTGTTGAACTTATCCTTTAAGCGATTAAAAAGTGGAATCAACAATACTCCATCCCGGATGTTTTTTAACAAAACAAGTGAAGCAGTTCAGGTGTCCACCTTAAAATGCTGCGACTAGGTCTTGGAACAGAGGGATTTTGTAACTGACCTTCGCTTTATTTCATTTTCAGATATAAAACTCTACTTAAATGTCATAAAGCACTCCCTGGTCTGTTAAGCGTCTGCATCTGTTTAGCAGGTTTATTGTAAATCGGAGTCCTGCTTGTCTCATCTGATGCAGTGACAGACTTCAGTTAGTTTGCTTTATGCCGGTGAAGGGTCTTATATAGCAGTGCATGTGAAACCAGGCTCCCTGCGTTCCAAAGTGCAGCAATCTCCTCCACCTTTTTGGAACATTTTCTGCCCAAAACCCCCCAGCCAACGTTCTGGACAGGTTCTCATTGTTGATTATCGTGGGGAGGGCTGGTGACGATGTTGCATGTTCTTCTCAAATGTTTCTTCCAGAGCCTTTTGTTATTTTGTAGTCTTTTATTCATTTTACAGTCAAAAGAATATCCAAGGAATGTGCCAGAAAACCCAACAAGAAAATTTGTAGAAAAGGAGGTATGTAAACAAGCCAACATTGGAATGCACAGAAGAGAGCGATTGGTCCTCTCTTTCAGCCCTGGGATAACTGCATCATCTACAAAGTTTGGAATGAGCAACGATCAAATGATATCTGTGTTTGTTATGTGAATAATCCTTTAAAACAAAGTGTTTTTGGATGATGTTTTTTATAATAATGAGCCGTTTTATGTACAACCATAAAGTATGCGAGGATGTGGACCACTGATGGTTTGATTGGGCCTTTCTCTAGAAACTGCTTTTAATTATTTCTGTTTTTATATATGCATGTTACTATCAACACTGTTACTTTCTAAAGGGTTTAGGGTTGAATGCCATAGTGTTGAGGGTCACAAAACTAAACATTATCATCAATTGAGTTCAAAAACAGAGCATGAGAGGACAAGTATACCCTGACACACATGTGGTCATAAAAATCATATCACTTTGATTTGGCAAAATGAAATATAATAGAATTTAAGGGTTTAAAGTGTTTCATTTATTTAAAGATACATGGTTAATTACATGAATAATTGTTCACAAGGAGTGTGCACACACGGATAAATTGTCACCGTTTCTGTTGAAGGAATAGTTTACCAAAAACTGAAAATGTACTTTTTATTTACTCTCCCTCTTGATTTTCTGGACATCTGATGTTGGTGATATTTTTTCATATTTAGATATATTGAAGAAATGTAGTGCTTTGGGATTCATTATGAACAGTAGATCAATCAGAAACCCACGGAGACGGTGCAGAGAACAGTAACCTTTCTGGTCAGTGTACAGTTTCTGCATCAAAATTAATGTCTTGAATCCACTCACGCGTTCAGATGTATTTTTAAGCATTTCTGAGTACTTTATCTTGTGATTTTGGATTAAGATTCTTTGTGAGTGATCAAGTGTTACTACATGAACTTAAGATCTTTATATTGTAGTTGGTCACAACCTTAAACCATCATCCCTAACCATAACTCATCAGTTTGTGACCAGTAGTGAAGTGGTTTACTTTTGGATTGGATTGCATTTAGTTTTTGAACACCTATAGTGCAGGTACCCACTATCTTTCATTATACTAATCAAAGATCACTCTGCTTAATATCTTCCTTATTGTTCTTAAGAAAAATGTCACCAATATATCAGATGTCCTGGGGGCGAGGCAATAAACATCAAATGTTCATTTTTGCTTAAACTGTCCATTTAAGCTGTTGAAATAGACTTGCAATCTTTAACTGAACGATAGTCAGATTTTCATGAGTCAATAAGAGGAAATTATTTCTTTACAATAAGTTATATGTATTAAGATGGGATGTATACTCTTTTATAGGTGCTCTAATTTCTTGGTGCTTGTGTAAGTGGTCTTGTCGCTGATGTCATCCAGCTGGATTTGTGTCTGATCTATAATATCCTGGAACATGATGGATTAAGAGTGTAAATGCAATCACAATATCTATACACACCTTTCTTATATACATTGACATTATACAAAACAACTGCCATATTAATGCTTGTCATCATTTTTAGAATTAGATACTGTACAAAATCATCCAATGTATACTAGTCATAAAGTATTTTTTGAGAACATAATATATCAAAAGGAAGTTGGAAGTGGGAAAACCAGATCCTGCTCACAAGCCTTTGAAGTGTGGATTTGAGAAATTCGGACACAATATTTTAGGATAATCAAATGCTTCATTTTCAGAAAAATGTATGACGGCATATACAGTTCATGACCTAACATATAACAAACAAGAACAAAAAGTTGGTTGAAATGTTCAGGGTTTTTGATTGTAGCCATCACCATTCTGCAAAATGTTAAAATAATTATGCTAAAATATGATTACCTTAAAATACCAATATCAGTTTCTTTTTAAAAACCACTGAAAGGACAACTAAATGTTTTAAAATCGAGCCTAATACTAAGTATTTATCAAAATATATTTTTATAATAAAACGTGCATTTCTTTCGATTAAATAGACGTATTACTGTAATATATAAAAAAAAGTTTGTGTACATTCGAAGGATCCAAAGGCCTGTGAATCAGTTCAATAAATGATGCATAACATGACAAAATCTTTTTATTTATTTATGCTTGCATACTGCACACTCTAAATAGTGTCATAATAATGTATATAATAGATTTTATATATTATAAAACATTAACAGTTTCAGATGTTGGGTTATAAAACAAAATCGTGCTCACATACATTCACATTCTAGGGTAATATTTAAAAGAAGGCTGTAAAAATAACCTGCATCATTTAGCCTTTGGTTTTAAAAATTAAAAATAATGTATTTAATACATTATTATCTAAATCATTTAAGTTTTGGGGGTTCTTGTTTTTAAAAGAGCATTGCCTTTGGTTCGGTTGCATTTTTAAATGGCAACTTTTATTGAGATGAATCAACTTAGTTTTCTTCTTAATAACTTCTTCTTAAAAATAAAAAGAGATTTTAACAGTGCACCATATTAACACTTTTATATAATTCAATAAAAAACACAAATATGCCTGCATCCAGTTTTTTTCTTTATTACCAGCGTTCCTAGGCCAATAACACAATGGCAACCTCTCAGTCTGCCGGGAAACTCTTCTCTGGGCCGAGTTTGTGCAGTGACAGAATTCAAGATTGGCGTCGACAAATCTTAAAATGTGAAATGGCATTGGCTCTCGTGTGTGTTGTGAATAGTTGCTTCATTTTTAGCTATGTAGTACTACAGGGTTTAAAGTGTCAGATACTGTTATTCATTCCTGAACTATTTTACTTTGCTTAACTGCAACTGTTAACTTATACATGAATATATGTTTAATATATATTTCCTAAACAAATCATATTAAAGCTAAGCAAGTTAATGGACTTGTGAATTTTTGCTGCTGAAAGGCTCAAAATTAAGTATTTTTTCCCCCATTAAGTTATCTTATTTACTAAATTATATGATACCAAGATTTAATACCATTTAATATCACAGCAAAAAGGAGTATTACGAGAAAACATTCAGTAAAACGAAGCCCCTCTTTCACCTTGATCCCTTTATAAGGGGTTGCCAGATCAAGAAGATCCACATACAGCCCATTTGAACTAGAACTGGAAGAAAGTGATCAATCTCAAAACATCTCGCACCCAGTTAACAGCTGAATTTAGCAACCTGACATATTGGAATCCAATTGACCGAAACGCATACTAGATATAGGCCATCCGAAAGTAATCTGTCGTAACGATCTACTGGTTGTATATCCTAAATATGACAGAATAATATTTATATATATTTATAATATATATATTAACACAGCAGCACACAACACATTAAATTGAGACTAAAACATAAAAATTAGCATTTGTTTTTTTCAGTATAATCTATTTGATCATCTAAAAAACTATTAGTCTCATCATGCAGCAACAGGAAATCTTATGTAAATGACGATAAATTTGCATTACATTGAATCATCAGTAAGCGTTGCCAGGCAACAGTACACTTCTGCTCTAAGAGCCTGTTGATGGTCTTTCTACTCTCAGTTGAGCTGTTTCAATCCAATTTGCCTCAGGGATTTACAAAAGAATTTTATCAAGACATTATGTTAGGTGGAAAGCTGAGAGTTTGGCAGAATGGAGGAAACTCTTTCACACACACACACATGCACACACATGCACACGCACACACACACACGCACACACACACACGCACACACACACACACACACACACACACACACACATACACACAGACATGCGTCTGTAACTCAAGTTCATGTAATGGTTCTCTTAAAGAACAGCATGTACAAGAATAATTCACATCATTACCATCAGGCTGTTTTGACTAAATAACAAACCATAATTCCCTATTCGATATAATAATATTATTTTACAAAAACGTTCCATTTCCAAATGATAAAATGGCCTCTTCACTTTTGATTCGTCTTACGTTCACAATGGCCCTGTGGAGTCAGAGACACAAGGTTTTTTCCCTATATCTCATGAGAGTAAACGTGTGTCAGCAACACATTTTAGTTTCATATGTTTGACATTAAACAGACTCTTATGCGAACAGGACAGGGTCTGTTCATATTTATATATCATTTTTTCTTTAATAACACGCGCAAGTAATACAAGACTGTGAAAGGTTAAAACGCCATGTCTCATCTGAACATATAAATAACGTGAGACTTTAACATATCTGCTATATTTAGGGAAATGAAAGGATTAAAGCTTGGAAGGATTTCTAAACCTTCTTTTTGATTTATTATGTTGACTTGAGAGGGCCAACTTGCGGTAACGCTACTTAAACTTCGAAATATTTTTCTTCTACGACCGTTTTTTTCGGATCCCTCCTAGAACATCCACCAAACTATTTCCATAGACCTTCTGTCCGGTCTGACCTCCTCTTATACATCTCTTCTATCTGATTCAGTTTCTTCCGAAACCGGACTCTAAAACCACCAGAAGTCCTATAGACTGGACTCACTTTACTCAATCAACCAATCACTATTCCATCATTTTTGTTGAGCTGTGAGGCCACCCCCTTGACAACAAAATATATAGACCAAGAGCTATTACTCTGTATTGGAATGGCATAGAGACACAGGGGTCGATTCATTTTTGTTAGTTGTTAGTTTGACTTGATCTATTATTTATACAAAGTTTGCAAGCAACGCCCATAGAAACCAAACACAAAAGCCTGGCAACCGGTTAGCAAGAGCTAGATCTCTGCGTCGAAAGGTCGACATGGGGCCTAGTTTGTTTTACTTGTGACTTGATCTTCTATTCATTTCAATCTCACAAGCCATGCCCATAGCGATCAAACAAATGAGCTTAGCAACTGATAAGCATGACCTATATCTCTCCATCATGCATGGTAAAGACATAGGGTCTGTTTGTTTTACTTGGGCGATTAATCATTTAAATCCTAAAGCCTAAAGCAACCAGACCCTTGGTTCACAAATTATTGTCATCATGGAAAAACTGGTTTAACCTTAACACATTCGGACCATCTTTAATTTATATCTTTCTATATGTCTGACTGTCCGCCCAACAAAGTTTGTCGCAATCTCGTCTAGTTTCCATTATTTTATCTCGTCTAGTTTCCATTATTATCACGTTGGCACTTATTAAGCCAGAGGTTGAGCTCTTTGTTGAGTCGTCAACAATTGCACAATGAATTAGTCAAGACATCACATTCCAGAGTTTGAAAACATCCAGAATTCTACTGAGTAAAATATCTGAGACCAATAGTTGGACTTGTTTTGAACATGTGCAGGGGCACGCAAGAGAAGATGCATGGCATAAATGCCAAAGGGGGTGGCTGGAGAAAGAAAGGCGAGCGGGAAGCGGAAATCCCTTTCATTTGATATGGAACGGCTCTTTTATACGTGCCAGTGGTGTTTCATTCATTTCAACTTGAAATGCAAGACACAGATCCAGCAAGATTTTCATCGGATCTGTGTATTGGCACAGAAAACAGTGCCGCGAGCCTAAAAGGGAACTAAAGATGTAATGTCATTCTCAGGGGTCCGCAGAAAGTAAGCGCTGAAAATACAGAGGTCTTATATTAGAATATACTGTGATGCTTTAAATGTCTGTTATTGGATGTAAGGAAAACAGACGGCTTGGATGCATGTCTCTTCAAATGCAAATGGATTGCGTGAGGCTGTGTGAGCTTGAAACAATACTAGAGAATGACTAAATTGGTTCACATGAAGTGGACGAGAAACACTTCATTTTAAACCCAGGCCCAGCAATTTAGCCGCTTCCCATGGCTGCGTTGCCTTTACACTGTCAGAAAAAAGTTTTAAATTGTGCCTTTATTGTAGAACCTCGTTTCGTTTCTGTACCTTAAAATATAGGTACCCCTTACAAATAAAACTGAATACTTAAAGGGTACATGTCAGTTCTCTAATGTGTACCCATATGTGGTACAAATGGTCCAAATATGTCCTTTTGAGAAGTATATTTTGCTGCAAATACCTGTAGAGGTACAAAGGTGACGTTTTCTGACATTGTGTCCTAAATGTACCCAATGCAAAGACTCTCCCCAGAGATGATTAAGTTTTTTAAGAGTTATCTTTACATTGTGCCCATATGACAGCTGCTCAAATGAGAGGGGGGTTACAAGATATCATTAGCACCAGTGGGCAGAGCTTAAGGATCATTTTCAGGCCCCTGTTTTTGAGGTTTGGGGATTAAAAGGGGATTATAAATCTGATCATTTACACACACACAGAAGACACACACATCTGTGTTTATACACCGTGTTAAGGTGGGTGTGTTTGAAATTAAGAGCTTGTAATTATTCCAATGTCAGATCTTTGGTGTGTCCATGGTCAACTCCACAGCAACTGTGCACATATACAGTTCTCATTTTCCTAATCGGAAGCTTAATACATTCTGGTAGTATGGTTAAATTCTGATGGTTTATGAACTCAAAGGTAAATAATCGAAACCCCTCTAGTTTATCAAGTAAATATGCGTATTTGATATGAAAACAACACAACAATATTAATCAACCTTACTGTAGTGAATAAAATGAATGCCATTTTTCACGACACATTGAAATTATTTCGAGAAGATCAAATCTCACATAAAGACGGCCTGAGAGTATTGGAGGATCTCGGGCAGACAGACCGTAAAGTGAATATCATCTTGGATTGTTAGGAGTCAACGTTTCGCCAATAAGTCCCTCGCCACAGCGTGACCTTTCCGTTATGTAAATCGGAGCTCAATCCATTGTCACTTCGACCCTCTTCTCAAGCTCTTCAGAATGGGATGCACTTTACATTCAGCAGCTCTTTACACTGACGCATAGGTCACACAGACTGTATTGAGCTCACAGTATAAAAAAAAAACCATAACACGGAAGAGATGAGCTGTCACTCTCTCGGGTTAATATCTACATTATAGAAATGGATGAAATGCTCAATTTATGAGTAAAAAACATCTTTCAAGATGTATTAACAGATCTTGTTCATCTGCATTATCCGCCAATGCGGAGGAAAAATTATAAATCAATGAGTATGAAAATTCAATATAAGTTACATGTGTGGAGTAACAGCAATCATGTGAATAGTATTTGATTTGTAGAAGAAAGGACTTTAATGGTTTAATAAGATTATCAATAGATTATCATTTTCATTAGTCCATTATAACTGGATTGTTAAGCAATATAAAGCCGCCATGCTCAAACAGAAACATTTGATTGGCTGAGCAGATCAGAAATAATCCACGACTGTAATCTGACAGTTAATCATTCAGGATGAGTTGCCACCTTTGAATTCTAATGTTGGATTTGACATGAAAGTTTGGTTATGCACATTCTTATTCAGTTAAACTCTGTTCAAATGTGTACATTTGGGACACTTTTTAGGAAAGCAAAACTGTTGTATGTCCAATAATGAATTATAAATGAGTTCCGTAAGGATCTATCTGTGAGCCATTGAACACTTGGGATGCACACAGAAGAACCGATCAGCATCAGCTTTCTTTGTCGTGTGGTGGGGCTCCCCGGCGACAGTGAGCAATCACTAAGGAAAGAGTGCAATGCAAAATAATGTTTAAAAGAACATCAAGGTTAACAGTTTTATGCGTAATCTTGTCAAACTACAGTTTTGCTTTGTTTGAGGTTTGGTTCATGGGTTTTATTTTTATATTTATAATATAATTCATAATTCATATATAAGGCCATCAATGCCTTTAAAATTAGTTTTGTATATTATTCTACAATATGTTATTTAGCCTTTCTCATCTCCAAAAGAGTAATTTGAAAATATTGGATGAAACTTTTAGAAACAGCAATTTAATGAACGTTATGCCGATCAAATCATGTTCAAGGAGAAATTTCTTTTTCAGAATCAGAAGATTATATCTGTGCTTCACGTGTTATGAAAATCCCCCATTTAAAAATATCGGAAATATAACACTTGTAATACATTTAGGATATATTTATTTTTCACATTTGATTTGTTCCTCGTATGTTTTTAGATGAAATACAAAAACTTTGAAGCTCTACTTCATAATTCTATAGTATAATTCTATAATTCTAGCCTGACCATTCAATATAATTGCACAGATTCTGCGGATGACATCAGTGATTGACTGGATTGATTCTGTATAAAATATATCTGGATTTATTAAATTAATAGTGTCTGTAACGGAGAGAATGAAAGATAATAAAACATTCTCTTCACTTGTGTAAATGTATGCTGTTGAAACATTGTTATTCATTATAATTACTTTGCTTTTATTTTCTAATGCCATGATTGTTAACATGATCTGTTATCATACCAAGAGACTTAATAAGAGGCTTGGAAACAACTATCATTTATTCTATACATAGAATATACAACATGGTTTAAGCAAATATACAGACCTCTTGTTAGGTTGTTTAAGCTGATGTATATGATGTAAACATCAGTATAGAAACAGTTTATGTACATCTGTACCATGTTACTGTTTTGAATTGTCCTGTGCTTTCCTGTATTTCCCTCTCCTTACCAACAGGAACCCATTCCAAAAAACAGGGGGAAGATTTATCAGAGAACGACGGCGATGAAGATGAAGGTATTTCTTTGGTGATGAAAGTCAATTGCATGTCTCTTTTATTCCAGTTCACTATGATGTTCGCTCTGCAGCCCACGTATTGCCATGTTGTGAGTCTCAGTGTGTTTGTGAAGGACGGTTGTGTTGCTGAAAGAGTGAAAGTGATATATAAGTGCGGCAATAAATGCATAACATTTGATTCCTTGAGCTATTCCTTTTTAGCATTAACATCTTCATCTTCAGGGTTATTCCTTGAAGATCTGATAGATAGAGACATATAGGGTTGTATAAGATGGTTGAACATTCAGTGACCGTGACGTTTTCATAACGTGCGTCATTCCCAGGGGATTTGCTGTTATCAATTTGCATTGAATATTTACTGCGCTTGATCTATATGTCGCGACCTTCAACCCTGTGAATGTGATCTGATGTATCGTTGAGATACAGACGTTGGCAGATTGTCATCGGCTGCGCTCTAGCAAACGGGGTCAAAGTTTAAGTTGTTTGACCTGCAGTTAACACACAGGAATGTAATATCCGTGAATGTAAAACTACCACCGTCTGGCCGAGAAACATGACAGCGCATAAGAGGCAAACATGGGATATCACAGCACAGTTTTTAAAACAGGCCAACGGATTTAGATGAGAAGCGAAAGGCTGACAAGTTGTGGTAAGAGGATTAGCAACGGAGGAGGAGAGAGAGAGAGTCAGAGAGAGATACAGAGAGAGATGCCGCCTATAAGAAAGAGCATTGTTCAATTTCAGCATTTATGTAGGTTAAGTATTCTTCCCAAGTTTCTGCAATAGCTTTAGACCTCAGATGCTAAATAAACTCTGGTTGGTGTTGATATTGATTTTAAATGTGAAGCTCTCTTCTGTTTCGCAGTATTGTAGAAGACCTACGACAAAGTCAAATTCAAAAAGCTCTCCCTATAGAATGACCGTTACAGTATAGAAGGACTTACTGTAAAGAAACCGTTCCATACTGTGGATCCAGTGGCTTTGCATTTGTTTTACGTTTGTTCTGGATCTGCTTAGAATATTTCCCGTCCTGTGGTTTGTAGAAAAGTGTGTATATTTCTCTTATAATGCAACGTAGTTAGTGGGATTATCCGTATTGAGTGTTGACTTTTAAATCCAAAGTGGATGTAGACCGCTGGTTTAGACAATCTTATTCCATTCTTGGAAAAATCCACTCCGCTCCAGCAGTCGGGCAGTATGTCCTTCCAGAGGATTTTCCACTTGGTCTGGAGCGGAAAGGCTCCGCGGTTTAAGACATGATTTGCATTGTATATTAAGATGCATTTAGGTATGTATCTGGATGACCGGCCCAAGAAAAGTTATTGCATTGGGGCACGGCAAGATATGTGAACGCCGTAGAGAAGCATCGCCAGCAAATTCCATTGAAACGTTTGGACTGATTATTATCGGGAACTCTCTCGAGACTCACTCGCTTTAAGGCATTTCCGGTGTCTACTCCAAAGTTATCAAATGTGAGCCCACTGCAAATTGGCTTTGACACTTGAACAGCACAGAGATTATATTCCTCCATATAGAAGAATGTCTTATTTGTCTAACAAGGTTCTCAAACAGTGCTACAACACAGAATGTCGAGTTGAGCTGCCAGAGTATATTTGTGCAGAATAGTCATAGAGAGCATGACGCTGCGTTCACCTTACAACCTCAACCCCTCCCGCTTTTGAAACTAGGTCATCCGTCCATACAGGAGAAAACACATCTACATGGCATTACCACACACTTAACCCCTTTAAAAGGTTATCCCGAGGCCTTTAGGCACAAAATAAACCCATGCAGCAAATTCATGTTAATTTCCTTATTTATTTTTCACGGCGTTAGGATAAGGATAATTTACATACACTTTTCAGACTAAATTTAAATTTTAAAGCCTTAATATATATATATATATATATATATATATATATATAAACCTTTAATCAAGTATTTATTTGCACAAATAGCTTATGCGTCATTCAGATATTCTTAAATAAATATATCTGATTTTATATTTACTTATCATTTTACAGTGTATGTTTAATAGAATTTCCATTTTTTACTTTTCTACATTTGATCTTGTAAAAATAATTGGTAACATCTGCACCGTAAATAAAGCTGATTAAACATTTTCAGTGAAGGTGTTTCCCAAACCCAACCCATTCCACGTCGTCAGAAAGGAATCAAAATACTACACGACTCTTTACTCCAATAAAACCATACTAGAGGGCCCCAAATATTCTGTTGTATAGTAACCAGTTGTAGTGTACTTTACCAGCAGGTTTGTTTATCACGTTGGAGGAAACGAAAGGTCGTAACAAATTCACTTGCGTGACAACTAACCCTCAATGTGCTGCTCACTTGCACAACGCTTTATAAGGGATTGTAAGAGAACGCACGTGTACGTCATGTGAAAGAAGACATTAGATGTGATTCGATTGGGGATGTGTGCTCGAGTCTGGCGTACAGGACTGGGGATTGAGCCCAAGCGTCTGTCTTTTGTCGTGAAGTGGACCGGACTCATATGTTTATCTCAAATTGTAACTAGCAAGCTGTTGGCATTCTCTCTCAGCTGGTGGTCTTTATATCAGTCATCAAGCCTGGCACCAGCAGATTGCAATGCCCCACATTCAGACAATCATTGAGCGTCATTGGCAATGAAGTGGAGCTCAGGTGCAGTGAAATATTGTTATAACACTGCCAGCCAATCAGCTAAGAGCCAGAGCACACTGCATTAGTGTATATTTAGAGACACGGAGGGGCTCGTTCTTGATGTAGAATATGGCAGTAGTGATATATTGGGCTGTGCTCAAGAGCAGACATATCTTCTCTCATGTGCCCGCTGTCATAGCCCGTGGCACCGTTGACGAATAGATGCACATAGTCCGTACTTGGCTTGCTGATTCATGTGCCCTAATTGGGCTAAAGACCCCCTCCTCCTGTCCCATGATGCCATTGGCCAGGGCCAGCTCCACCTGCTGGGGTGTTAGGATGGATTTCACTCTGCCACGTTTCTGCATTAGTGAAAAGTGCTGTTCTGGAAGTCAATGTATAGAGTTGGTCTGCATTGTTGAATGTTGTATTGCTGGGGTTTTTGTAATACAGAATTTTATTAAGGATACTTCAAGAATTTTATGGACACTTGTATTTTTGCTCTTTCTTGTTTTATTTCATCATAATTAACTCATTCCTAAGTTTCTTCATACTTCATTCATACACTAAAAAGAAAACAATGATTCTACTTTCTTGACAAACTAAAACATGACAAACTTAAGTTTGTATCCAGAATGATGGATATCGAGGGCTTACCCCGCACCGAATCATGATGTATGTAAGTCTACATGTCTTGATAATGAGGAATAATGATTTTGCATTGATTTTGTCAATCTTTGTAGAAACAATATTTTTAGGAGAACTTGAATAATTAAATGATACTAAAATGACGGAACTTGCGACCACAGTTGGCTTTCCTTTAGGAAACGCTTATCTATCTAGTTTTTACTGCTAAATATTTTTCAAAACCTATCGTTTAACTTCAAAAAGCATTTATAAAGCCACTGGAGTCATTTCTTTTATAATAGATGTGATGGATATTTAAAGAAAAAACCCTTAGTGTTCAGTTGAAGGAATAAAGACATACATCATAGGTGGTATGATGGCAAGTATATTATGACCCTTTTTTCATTTTACTTCCAAATTGCTTTAAGGTTGGACTGGGAAAGGGGTGTCTTGGTATTTAGGCGCTATTAAAAAATCTTTCTAGTTCCATGAGTGCTGTAAAATACACCAAGCAGACATATTACCACATATTACTTTAATATTATGCTTTGGCTGTATTCTTCTTTGTTTATTTTTTCAGAATTATGTGAAAGATGAATATAATGAAAATTTTATAACTTGAATGAATTAGGTAAAAAGGAGAAAGACAGTGGTAATGAAGAGTGATGGGTTAATATAACATCTACTGAATTTCACACAAAATCTTGTGTTTTATAGAAAAACTGAATCAAATGATACGCTGAAATTCTGGATCTGTAGCTTTTCGTTTTTCTTTAATTCTGCTTAATTTTAAGGTTTATAATCACATTTATTATAAAATTGTATTGATACAATTTTTGTGCTCACCTATTTATTTTGGTGAAATATCAACTGTTAATAAATTTAGCTCGGACTTCTATAGACTACTTATGAATCGTTAAAGCATTTTTTTTTGTCTTTGACTAAATTCTCATTGAGTGAGCAAGATAGTGTTTGAGTGAATTTACATCTACCCTGTGTGCACAATTATAAGGCAAGTGATTATTTGGACCATATCATCCTTTTATCCATAATTTCTTACTCTGAGCTTTATAAACTTGAATGTTCATAGGATTTAATCCGTGTCAGGTGATGTGCCTAAAGAGATCATAACCGTATATCAATGTCTGTAGAATTATTAGACAGCTTTTTCCTTCGGGAAAAATGGACAAAAGAAGAGATTTGACTGACTCTGAAAAGTCAAAAATTGTAAAAGTCTTTCACATTGATGCAGTACTCTTAAATGTCAAAGATATTTGGCCTGATCACAAAACCATCAAACATTTTTTTAGAAAATAGTCAACAGGGTTGCAAGACACACTTTAAAAAGAAAAAATGCATATAAACCAAAAAATATATGAGAAGAATCAAACATGAAGCTACCAGGACTCCATGATCCTCCAGTGCTGAAGGTTCCACAACTGCAACCTACCTGGACGGTTAAAAGTATGATGTGTTCAGTTCTCAGAGACATGGCCATAGTAAGAAAGGCTGAAACCCAACCACTGTTGAACAAGATACACATAAGTCAATACGTTAAGAATGGGCCAAGAAATATTTAAAGAACTGATGAAATGAAAGTGACTCTTGACGGACCCCATGGAAAGGCCTGTGGTTGGAACAGTAACAGCTCCACTTCGACTCACACGCCAGCATTGTGGAGGTGGGGTACTGGTTAGTGCAGGTATTATTATAGATGAGCTTGTTGGAACTTTTCGGGTTGAAATGGACTCAATATCAACCCTCAAACCTCTTGCTGATTTCTGGAAGACACTTTCTTCAAGAAGTTGTATAGGAAAAAGTCTGGATCTTTCAAGAAGACAACGCTCCATCACATGCATCAAAGTAGTTCATGTGGCTGGCCAGTAAAGGCCTTAAAGATGGAAATAGATCAATATGGCTGCCTTCTTCACCTGCCTTGGACCCTATTGAGAGCTTTTGGGCCCTTCTTAAGAAGGGAATTTACAGTGACACTACACCTCTATATAAAATGGACACAAAATGTTGATTCTGAGCAGATCATCAAACAGACTGATTCTGTGAATGGAAGTCTTGTGACTGTTATCAAAAAGAAGTGGGGACTATATGGGTCACAGAGGCTTTTTAATTTTCACAAAAAGAGTTTATTATTGTCACTTTAACACATGACAATAAAGAAGTGAGATGGGAAAATCTTTGTTTTTTCTTTAATTGCATAATAATTCTGCACACTTATTGTGCCCCAATAATAGTGTACAATAGATATTCTCTTAAAAAAGCAGAAACTTTACTAATGGCACTTTACTGCTTAAATGTTCAGATTTTATTTTATTTTTAACAAATTTAATTGACCAAGAGGACTGTAGTTGTACAATCACAAAATACAACTTGCCTAATAATTGTGCACACGGTGAATTGTTGTAAACAAGTGCTCTGAGGTTTGTTTCCTAAACTAAAAGTTGCAGAGTAGGTTTAGTTTTTACAAAAACCTACAAACACAACCTGGTTTTGATCAGGTCAAGTATTGAACAACACATGATATTAATGTTCTCTGTTATCCCAGTTTGATTGACTTTTTGTGAATATCATTTCTCTGTTGAACATGGAGAGATCATTATTATTAAAGTTATCACATTAATTAGAACACATTTACAAGTCTGCTGATGCGAAATTTTAAGGAGAGGGCAACTGTTCAAATCCAAATAAATCAAAATTCAAATCATTTACACACATCTATAAAAAAAAATGTTTCATTACATTGAAAAGCTTTACATACTACACATATATACATACTACTTTAAACATACAATTATATTCATTTAATATTAATTGATTCACATTTATAATAAACTCTTTTACATCACAGGAAACGCTTTACTGTTACTCCGCCTATCAGCACTTTAACACAGATACACAAATGCAGGCAATGAAACTCCAGACGTGCTTTACGTAACACTTTTGTCATTTTGCAACAATTACTTAAGTTGGCATGCACACGTGAACAAGTGGGTTGCGATCCGCCATGTTAAAAGATGTGATACAGAACGAGACTTTCTGTAAACAGGCGCAATGACATTAAAACATTTGAAAGTTGAAATACATCGTCTGTGAGCAGTTTTAAGGTCTGTTTCTTTAATTCGCAGGCCGTCATTCACATTCACACCTCATTATTCATTTAATTTGACTGTTTTTATTTCAACAAGATAATGGTGTAAAAATGGCAAATCAGGGCTTTTTCATAGTTTTTGCCGAGCTGGAAGAAAGCAGTCCTTAAGTTCCTTAAAATATTGCACTCCAATGTTGTTTGTGATTAATCTACACACTTGTCGGCAAACTGTTGTATAAATGCAATATGGCACTTATAGTCGTGAATAGTGCTATATCAGCAACTTTGATTAGCTCAGACGCACGAGGCCGAAGGCTGATATGGAGAACCATCACACTCCTACTTAAGCCATATTGCATTTATATAATAATGTCATTAATTGTACAAACTCATAATCAGGATTATATATTTATAATAAAAAACTAACAAAGATTTTCCTTTAAACTTGCAGGAAGGGGACTGGTTTTATATACATCACTTTGCTCAGAGCTGATTGGTCCAGTTTTCATTTGCGTTCTCTGACTCAGAATAAAGTTCGCTCTGGTTAGCCGTGTAGGACTTTACATTGGCCACAAAATCCAATCAATATTGTTGACCAGCTTGAGCTCATAACTCAAGTAATTGTGAACTTACCTTATAAATACTAAAGCTGGTTCTGGTTTTCCTG
This sequence comes from Triplophysa yarkandensis, assembly GCA_033220385.1. Lineage (NCBI taxonomy): Eukaryota > Metazoa > Chordata > Actinopteri > Cypriniformes > Nemacheilidae > Triplophysa > Triplophysa yarkandensis. The sequence goes on along the minus strand of CM065677.1, from coordinate 1,949,796 downwards.
TATTTCAGAAAAGCCAAATCAAAACACTCAGGCGTTTTGGTGAAGAAGCACTCAGACTTTCTTCAGAAAATGTAAAAACATGGGTTGATTTGTCATCCGAGACAGAAAATTGTCAAAGACGTTTCATATAATGCAAATGACAGAACATTTCAGGTTTTCAAAAAATTTAGTGTGATGTGGAATTAAAGGGCTGCAGTGGATCTCTCTCTCTCTCTCTCTCTCTCTCTCTCTCTCTCTCTCTCTCTCTCTCTCTCTCTCTCTCTCTCTCTCTCTCTCTCTCTCTCTCTCTCTCTCTCTCTGGTCTCTCTCTGGTCTCTCTCTGGTCTCTCTCTCTCTATCTCTCTCTCTCTCTGGTCTCTCTCTCTGGTCTCTCTCTCTCTCTGGTCTCTCTCTCTCTCTGGTCTCTCTCTCTCTGGTCTCTCTCTCTCTCTCTGGTCTCTCTCTCTCTGGTCTCTCTCTCTCTCTCTGGTCCTCTCTGGTGTCTCTGGTCTCTCTGTCTCTCTCTCTGGTCTCTCTGGTCTCTCTCTCTGGTCTCTCTCTCTCTCTCTGGTCTCTCTCTCTCTGGTCTCTCTCTCTCTCTCTCTGGTCTCTCTCTCTCTCTCTGGTCTCTCTGGTGTCTCTGGTCTCTCTCTCTCTCTCTCTGGTCTCTCTGGTCTCTCTCTCTGGTCTCTCTCTCTGGTCTCTCTCTCTGGTCTCTCTCTCTGTCTCTCTCCTGGTCTCTCTGGTCTCTCTCTCTGTCTCTCTCTCTCTCTCTCTCTGGTCTCTCTGGTCTCTCTCTCTGTCTCTCTCTCTGGTCTCTCTCTCTCTCTCTCTCTGGTCTCTCTGGTCTCTCTCTCTGTCTCTCTCTCTGGTCTCTCTCTCTCTCTGGTCTCTCTGGTCTCTCTCTCTCTCTCTCTCTCTCTCTCTGGTCTCTCTCTCTCTGGTCTCTCTCTCTCTCTCTGGTCTCTCTCTCTCTGGTCTCTCTCTCTCTCTCTGGTCTCTCTGGTGTCTCTGGTCTCCTCTGTCTCTCTCTCTGGTCTCTCTCTGGCTCTCTCTGGTCTCTCTGGTCTCTCTCTCTGGTCTCTCTCTCTGGTCTCTCTCTCTGGTCTCTCTCTCTGGTCTCTCTCTCTGTCTCTCTCTGGTCTCCTCTGGTCTCTCTCTCTGTCTCTCTCTCTCTCTCTCTCTGGTCTCTCTGGTCTCTCTCTCTGTCTCTCTCTCTGGTCTCTCTCTCTCTCTCTCTCTGGTCTCTCTGGTCTCTCTCTCTGTCTCTATCTCTGTCTCTCTCTCTCTCTGGTCTCTCTGGTCTCTCTGGTCTCTCTCTCTCTCTCTCTCTGGTCTCTCTCTCTCTCTGGTCTCTCTCTCTCTCTCTGGTCTCTCTCTCTCTCTCTGGTCCTCTCTGGTCTCTCTCTCTCTCTCTCTCTCTCTCTCTCTCTCTCTCTCTGTCTCTCTCTGGTCTCTCTCTCTCTCTCTGGTCTCTCTGGTCTCTCTGGTCTCTCTGGTCTCTCTCTCTCTCTCTCTCTCTGGTCTCTCTCTCTCTCTCTCTGGTCTCTCTCTCTCTCTCTCTTTCTCTGTCTCTCTTTCTCTCTCTCTGGTCTCTCTCTCTCTATCTCTGGTATCTCTCTCTGGTCTCTCTCTCTCTCTCTCTCTGGTCTCTCTCTGGTCTCTCTCTCTGGTCTCTCTCTCTCTATCTCTGGTCTCTCTCTCTGGTCTCTCTCTCTCTCTCTCTCTCTCTCTCTCTCTCTGGTCTCTCTCTGTCTCTCCTCTCTGGTCTCTCTCTCTGGTCTCTCTCTCTCTATCTCTGGTCTCTCTCTCTCTCTCTCTCTCTCTCTCTCTCTGTCTCTCTCTCTGGTCTCTCTCTATCTCTGGTCTCTCTCTCTATCTCTGGTCTCTCTCTCTCTCTCCTCTCTGGTCTCTCTCTCTCTCTCTCTCTCTCTCTGGTCTCTCTCTCTGGTCTCTCTCTCCCCCTCCCTCTCTCTCTCTCTCTCTCTCTCTCTCTGTCTCTCTCTCTCTCTCTCTCTCTCTCTCTCTCTCTCTCTCTCCTCTCTCTCTCTCTCTCTCTCTCTCTCTCTCTCTCTCTCTCTCTCCTCTCTCTCTCTCTCTCTCCTCTCTCTCTCTCTCTCTCCTCTCTCTCTCTCTCTCCCCTCATTCCCTGCTAGAGGCTGAGCTTCAAAGAGCACATCAAACCACCTGTCTCTGCTCTTACTAACCTTATATTTCATGCACAAACGCTACAGCCCAGCTGAGGAACTCATCGTCTTCAAAGGTCACTGGTCCCCATCTGAATAAGAGTTGAGCTGTTAAAATCAGAGCGCACAAACTGACACGTGCACACCTTCTGCTTTTGCTCACACCAGTATTTGGGTTACGTTTATTGTATATCAAATATTTTCCAATAGATATTATACGTATAATCCTGAGCTTTGCTCATCTTTTTTTGATTCCCCATCCGTCTCCCCGTCCCCCAAACCTAAGCATTAGATTTTTATCACAGAACTTTCTCAAGGATTGTGCGTGACATCTCAGATTGTTTAGTATTTTTTTTTTTTGAAAACATGGTCTTGCATTGAGGAAAAGGTTATAATATCTCGAAGACCGCCTCGAGAATCTACACCATGCTTATTAAAAGATTTGACCCTTTCAGAGTTTTTCAGTGGTCTTATCTCGGGCTCTTCAGCAGAGCAACAGGACACTGAGATTCAGGCCACAGAAAATTATTGGAGGCTTTCAAATAGTCCAGGTTGTCCTCCTATTGAGTGTCAGAGATCTGACATTTCACATCTTCATCCCAAGTATAGTACAGAAGATTTCTACGTCTTATAGATGTGTTAAGTGATGTTTTATCGAGAGCTGAGCGATGAAGGAAATAGATGCATATACTTTTACTGAGGATGATGGCGTGTGTGTGTGTGTGTGTGTGTGTGTGTGTGTGTGCGTGTGTGTGTGTGTGTGTGCGTGTGTGCGCGTGTGTGTGCGTGTGTGTGTGTGTCATATGTGTTTATGTGTTTATGTGTGCATTGGAGAGAATAAAATCATGCAATAAAACACACACTTTAAAACAATGATGGGTTTGTTAAACATTGGACAGAACAACAGACCTGTTATGTTCCTCTCATGGTCTTTGGTCATTTAAAACCAGCAGTGTGTTCTGTCCAGTATTTCCCTGGCATTGTTTAAAACAAGGCATCGCTCTTTAAAGCGTATCAGACATTGATGTACATTTGTGTTTTGTGTTTTTCTGTTTTGAAGGTTCCCCCTTCCTATTTAAGATCATTGTGTTCAACACGCTCCTGTTTATGGAAATGATGTGTTCATGAATTCTTTACAATGTTTATTAATCATATCTCTTTTTTCTTCCCTCAGGACACTTTTGAATATAGTTGTTCTTTTAAAGAGAAACAAATGCGTTTTTCTTCTTTATATGTGAAGGCCTATTATATACAGTTCAGGTCAAAAACAAAAGAGGTCACTGATAACATTGACATGACAAACTCTTCTCAATGTGTCTCTCATTCTCGCGGGAAATCTTTGTTTCTCATGTTTTTTTTACTCCATCCATAATCTGTCTTTTGTGCAGTCTGTGTCTACAGAGAAGTGTCATAATAAAACTGTGTCTCATCATGGTCCTCTCAGATACCAGATAAAGAGCGTAACTGTTCACACTGATGCGTTTCAAATGGATCCGTTTTATGCAAATCGAATTCTTCAGATCAGGACCACTGTCAAAAATCCTGCATAAAGTGTACATCAAGCAAAAGCGTTGACACATGATGTGAAGAACTGTCATCTGCCACATATTAAAGGTCAGATGCTGTGAGCACATGTATGTAAATGAGCACGTCTCTGACAGAAGAGATTGAATGAGGAAGAGGGAAAAGGCACTGGAGGGGTGGTCGCCCAATCTGAGATTTAGAATTTGGATATGCGGTTTCCTTGGCAACCCTCTCAATACGACATATCATCTGAGAGGGTTGCTAGTGTGGTTTTTCATCTTAATGCAGATTGAGTGACTAAGATTGAAATCTAAGTTAGGACGGAGTCATACTGATTGAGGAATACAATGATCATGTAAGAAAGAATAATAATAAACCTATTATTGTTAAGTACACCCAAAAAAATGTATACACTAACAGTCGAGAATTTGGGGAAGCTTACCCACTAATGCATTCCTTAGGGTTTCCAAATTGTAATCAAATTTTTATCATATATACTTTCAATCTATAATATATAATCTTGAAAAATAATTTTTAGTTCTCTGTCTATTCTGCGCACTTACTGGCTGTTCTTAATTCAATATTTTTAGTCTTCAATATTCAAAAAATATTAAATTAAAGTGTTTTTTAGTTTATTAGACTTATTTTAGTCATTCAGGCATACACATTAAGGCTCAAAAGTTTTTTTTTAAATAAATCGGGTTGTTGGTGTTAAATATATCATGGACACCTGTTCCACATAATTCAATTAAGGTTTTAACATAACTTCTCTTGAAATATGAAAAAAGGTCCTGAAACAACTTAATTGATATATGGGGAACCATTGTACTCAGTACTAAGTGTCCAAAAACTTGACCGGAAGTGTACATTTGTCATCGTTTATTTACCTGATGTCATTGTAATCTCTATATTTTTGTTTCTTTAGAAAAAATTCTTATTTGCAAACAATTACAATGAACATCAATTTATAAAGCCATCGTCTAAAAAACATTAAATCGCCATAAAAGTACCAACATAAGTCCATCCATACTCACAGTACTGCACATGATATATGTGTAGCAATATCGCAAAAATAATGTACAGTGCGATGTATCCCAAAACATAATTGTTATTTCTGACTTCACCAAGCTTCTGAATACATAATTACATTCACTTTAATTTTGTGTTTCGCAGACGAAATGCAATCATAGGTTACAGGGTAATATATTTTTTAAGGTGGTCACACAATAGCTCGTCTCTGGTGGTGTCCATGTTTCACGGATATAGTTTATGCTTATATCACTAAACGTCAGGAGCCTGCTTTGGCCACTGAGGTTTCAACCGCCAATATGACCTCATCTGATAGCGCATTATAGTTCACTATAAAAGACGAATGAGTCGTCTAATGTGTGATACATTTGGAACGGTGGCTGGTATCTGGGAGGAATGTGATACAGGGCAGTGGGATAGTCAGACTTTAATGGTGGCCACTCTTGCAGACATACGAGACACCGGAGCCAAACCTGTGATGGTCTACATTCACGGCGGGTCTTACATGGAAGGCACGGGGAACATGATTGATGGCAGCGTGCTGGCCAGTTACGGGAACGTCATCGTCATAACCCTCAACTTTCGAGTCGGCGTCTTGGGTAAGAACTTTTGTTGTGTTCATCATGTACTTTAAGATGGAAAAACAGCCTGAACCCATTCAAAGGCCAAGTGTGTCATTTCAAATACACAAATAACCTTTTTGAAGGTCAGGCTGTTGTTTTTGGACATGAGGGCTAGGCGTTCGATGGGTCAAGCTCAACTGTAATTGGTTGATCAGGTTCGAAATATGTGCTGATAGTGTGAGGAATGATGGAAAAAGGCGAAGTTGAATTTCAGAGCAGACTGAACAATCCCTACAGGAAATAAATAAGTACGTAGTGGAGGTGTTTAGGTTATTCGGTGTAAGGTTTAATAAGTCTCACTGGATTTTCGACCGCTTCTGTGCATGTGCTAATTATTCATTCTTAGACTGGACCCTGTCTCTCCAGAGGCTTCATTTGGAGCCTTCGGCATGTGAACTTCACACCAAGAGAGAACTTAGTACAGTTCTAATATTTCATTACAAATGCCAGCTCACCGGTGACTCCAGGTTCTTCCCGCTGGTGTCCCGCAGCCGGACGTCTGGCTGTTTCAGACTGATTGGACATCAGGCGGATGTTGTGATGCACAGATTTGTTCAAAGACGAGGTTCGGACGGAGACGATTTGTTTATAGAAACCCTGTCTTGTTTGAGCATTGATCTGTGCGTGTGTGTGTGCAGGAGAGGACGGCGTTGTGGGATCCTTTAATGGCATGTAATGACTCTTGTTCAGCAGGAAAATCCTGTATCACTGCTCTTTACAAATACAATTACTCACCGACTCTGCAGAGCATGTCAAATTCCATTTACCCTCGGAAGACTTCATTACGGCTTGCAGATGCATTAAATATTAACAATAACCACCTGTCTTACATATCCAGGGCCCTTCACAGTGGTCAGTCAGTGCAGCTGCTGTCAAATGTCCTTTAAACGCAATGTAAAATAAACACATATATATTTAAATTACATATGTAATCTATAGTTTAAATGATAATAGACAAACATCGTATGCATGAGCATGCATTACTTGATGTATCCTTCTGTTTCGGAACTTAAATAAGGCATGTGTGTGTAAGAAAACATGTTGATGTTTGTGTAAGTCACAAGAGAAATGATTCCCATGCATGGATCTTCTGTGACTGTCTGGTACACTCACGATCTGCAATGTGGCGTTCAGTCTGCTCTGTGCCAAAGTCCTGTTCGATGATGTTAGACTTTTCATGTCACTATGACAACTGCGCATTTCTGCATAAACGGTTTCCGATTATTCGTAGTGAAGTGTTTTTGGCATTCACAATGAAATGCATGTTACATTTACATTTACATTTAGTCATTTAGCAGACGCTTTTATCCAAAGCGACTTACAATAGTCGAGGAGACGATGAAGCGGTAAATAGCCGATACAACAATAGGTGAACAAGTGCTACAACAATGCATTAAATTCTTACACCAACATGCTTTCTTACACACACATGTTCAGCAGCAATGCATGTGACTTCCCTATAGCTTGTTTAATTTGCTGACGACTCTATGTTTTATGTGTGTCAAGAGTCTGAGATGCTTTTCGCAACCCGAAATGCATATTCCGATGACCCTGCCAGACAAAATCAAAAAAATAACTCTTATTTTAACATTGGATATTGGCAAAACAAGTTAACGCACATCATATACGATGCTCAAAGAAACTACATGGTCAGTAAGAAATCAGAACGGTCGGAGGGTATAACTATACTCAACAGAGACACATTCTATTCTTTCTTTAATAGTAATTGAGATCGACTTTAAAGCAAATATTTATACATTACTGTTACACATGCAATTCTTTAAATAATGTGGAATAGTTCATTTTATCAGAAGGCAGTGTTTTTCGAGTTGAAAAATGAATTCTAGTGTGTTCAGACACATTCTTAAAGTAAAACAATACCATTAAAATCAATTAAGTTATGTTTTGTTGTATGGAGGAAGATAGGTAATATAAAAAAGTCACACAGTTAATGGGAACTGATTAAAACTCCTTTATGCCTTTACCTTGAACTTGAATCTTTTTTTAAAAGTCTGTGTCTTGGACATCTTTAGATTTATCAAGAATATTTGATTGTTGGTTTTCCTAAGGCAGTTTTCATTTACTTTCAGGGGTTGCAGTGATTATGCCTCTTGGCCTTGGTGGGTGTGAACAATTCCTTAGACGAATCCATAAAAACCTCCATCTCTTTATCTAAACGTGACCTCTGGGTTTGAGACATTGATTTTCTGTATGATATCTCCTGTCAAAGTGTTTTTGAGCGCTCTGACATTTGGATACTTACTGGCCTCTTTTTCTGCAACCGATTTGTGAGACAAACTGTGTCTGAGGAAATTTTCAATCCATCTCACATGTCATTGTGTTTAATGGCTGGAGAAAGTCCTCCAGTGCTATGCTGTTCCATTGCTTTTTCATACATGGCCATTGATGTCCATCAAACAACAGCCTAGCAATGGCCAAATATTAAAAAAAATTATATCACTGCTCCCAATATTGTTATAACTGATCTTAGATCTGGTGTACGTCAGCAATCTAACATGTTTAACTGTCTTATCTTCGACATGTAAGATGCTCGAGTCACGTCTATAAACACTGTCCGACATGATATTTGAGCCATCAAAGCACACTTGTCAAACATTTACATGTATATAATAAAATTGTATTTGCAAAGACATGAGAGAAGCTCACAGAAATACAAAACGCCATTGACATGCTCATTTAAATGCAGATATGTAGATCAAGGAAGTCATCAAATCAATCTGAGACGATATAAACCGCTCAAACTTTGACATATTGTGTTGGAAGCACATGTAGCGTATGCACACAGCTAGATTTCAGCAAACATCTGCAGGGTTGTTTTTCAGCCTTTCCTTTTCACGCGGAATGTGAAGAGACCAGCCATTTTTTCCATCTTGAGCAGAATGTGACTTGGTTTCGGGGCGAATGCAAACTCTCAGTGATGGAGAGCTCCAAGTGCTGCGCTCCTCGGGTTGGTTTTTCTTAAGGAGATACTTATTGATGGTTTAGAGCCAAGAAGCTGTGGCCCCTGGCCAAACTTTGCATCCATCTTTTATGTTGTGACATTTTTGCCAAACTCTTAATCTCAAAGCATCTTAAAGTATAAATGACCACGGTGTGAAGAATTCTCCTCCTCTAGAACTCAGACTGATGGCTTGGTAATGTGTGCCAGCAAACCTTGTCGAGTGTGCTATGAGATCTTTCCTAAAGACTGTTCTGTATTCCTTAGGTGGGCAACCCATCGGGGTATTGATCTTTATCTCGTGCTCCTCTACTGGAGATCAGGTCAGCCAGAGGCAAACATTTGTATAAATGTCTTATAGAAATTGCTTTTCTGTTCTCGACCTATCAGCATTCTGTTTAGAGACTATATGCAATACAGTGTCCCTGCCGATACATTACTTCTTTTGATTTGATGCTTGTACCGTAGCCTCCACACCAGCCAGCCTGTGGCCTGCACGTCTCATCTTTCATTTCTTATGTGGATGAAGGGGTTGTCCATCATCGGGTGTGTTTGAGGTCAGAAATGATCCGTCTGAAGGGAGTTATATTGGCTCCTTGGCCAACTCGAGCCTCTCATCTTGTTGAGTTATTAATCACGCTTTGGTCACCGAAGGCCAGCGCTCTTAATGCACGTGGGAGGCAATATACTCCATATTGTGTCGGCTGAAATGAGGAAGGTGGGCATGGAGGACCTGCAGAGAGGCGGGAAGTTAGGAGCCTGGAGAGAGTGGATGTGGGCGCCTGATCCACTCCCGCTTCGACTTAACAAAGAGAAGCGAGGAAGAACCAGCAAAGTCAGTAGGTGTTATTATTTACGTGTATGCCTCTTGTGAATGAAAAGCCTGTCATAATTGCTCCCAGCACGTTTGAGTTTCTGAGGTGTTGCGTTAGTTTAATTGGGGAATCTGATGCTGTTGGTGTGGTCGAGTGGGAGGAATGTGTGCATTTATACAGGATTAAAACAAGGACTTTGTCTGCATTTCGTGTGTTATGAATATATCTGATTTTATTGCACGCATTCTTCGAGCTTTAACACACCGCTCTCTCTGCAGAGATGCACAAAAAACTCTTCCTTTTCGAAACAGTCGACTGACCCCATAGACATCGTTGAGGGAAACGCCAGTTATTAATGTTTTTAATAAAAGCATTTTCAATGGAAAGCATTCCCTAAATCTGTCTTTAGGAGGCTTGTTTATGAAGGCCCGAGATATGGTGGAAGCTTGCTATTTGAAAAGTAGTTCTGCTGGGGTTTCTCAAAGAATGTATTTGTATTCCTCAGTGTAGCAAGAACACACACCACAGGTGAAAATCCCATTGCACAGTGTAAATATCATCATAGGCTGTGTGTTTTACTCTCTCAGGCAAAATGTGAATGCTAAGCGATAATGAATTAGAGTTTGTGTTTGACTACTGTAGCTTCGGGTGTTCTGTGACAGTCTCTCTTTTAGAAAGTGTCCATCAAACTTTTTTTTGCCTCAACGTTTTTCCATTTCAACATCATACCACCTTTTCAGGAATGTCTAAGCTTTCATGGGTACAGGGTATGTGTATGAACTATACACTAGATTATTGCCATATCTTGAACGCTTTATAGTTATAGATAAAGTCGGATTGGCATGAATCTTTTTGATCTTCTATTTGTAGTCTATTAGTTCTAATAGTAGAAAGTCAAAGTGTCTTTTTGAGATGGAAGAGTTCTGTTTACCTTTCGTTGGACCAACAAGGACATCAGATTGTGGGCCAGCAAAATCATTGGGAAAAAAACCTGAAGACCTGAAGCTATATTTATTTAAGGCGTGCATATGCTAAATGACAAAATGTAAATGTAATGTAAATGCATATGCAAAGATTTGATCGTGGAGCGTGGTTTTTGGAAATATAAGCTATTCTTGCTGCTTGGATTTGTATGTTGACCGGTTTATATATATATCTTTTATATATAAGTGACTTTTATTCGAATTTCCCTTTCCATGGCAAAGATGCGGATCTATTCAGCTGTGCACAATTTATACATCATTTGCACATTATGAATTTCACATCTGAAAGTTTGCTGTGTGTATTTGTTCTATGAATTACACACATGCATGTGTATCATGAAATGTAATTCAGGATGGTTTCTATGCACTTTTTACAAATAAGACCTCTAGGAACGTTGTTTAACTAAGTGAAATCCGAATGAGCAAATTGTGCTACTGTTTTTGTGTAGGCTGTGTGTTATTTGTTTCCCGAGCACACGACTTCTGCGCGACTGCATGCTGGTGCCATGACCTTCTCCATTAACCCCTCAGTGGGTCTGTTATTTGAAGTGTAAAGATTACTAAGCTCTCTCATTGGAGCATTTAAAAAAGGTTACATCACAGTTCACTGCTGTCCATCACTACTTAACATTTAAAGGTTTTTAAATGCTTTTTTGCGTTAAATGCTCATGTCCTCCGCTTGCTCGGCTGTACACATGTTCCTTCATGTTTGAAAGAGCAAACAGAGCACACACAGAAGACAAATGAAGCAAAATTACAGGGCAAATTGCTCTCAAGACTGGTGAAAATAGGTAGAGGGAAAGCTATGTACGAAGATAAAGTCTCGCTCGCTAAAGGCCAATGAAGAAAGCGATTAAATCACTGATGCTCTCCGAGTCTGTTTGCTGTTAGTGGCAATCACGTGCCTAACCGGTGCTCAACCACTGTGTCCATCTACTGATTAAAATCCACTGAATTAATTCACCGTATTAAACAATCATATCTATCCACTGTATTCACGTTATTCAAACACTTTATATGACTACTGGATCCAACCACTTAATTCAAACACTGTTTCCAACTACTGTCTATTTGACTCAATCCATTCAGTCTGTTTAAACGCAAAATCTATCCATTACATCCAACCACTGTATTCTAGCTCTGTATCATTGCCTCCAACCGCTTTCTGCAACCATTGTATCTAACAACTGTATACAGCTGCTGGTTTCAAGCTTCGTAAGTATCAAATGTTGTATCCAACCACCGTATCCATCAACTGTATCTGCACTCATCCACTGTATCTATCCAATGCATCTAAATTGACAGGCGTCCTCCTTAAACACACTAAGGAGGAATGTTACACTCGTTAGGATGAACGTCGCATGAACATTTGGGATTGTCAATATGACACTTTTCTGTAGTTTTATATATAGGGAAATATAAGGGAAAACGTACGCTACAGGATTTTAAGAAGTTGAAAAGAATTAAAAGGTTTTATGTAATTCCCACCCTGATTCAAATAAATAAATCGCCATAGGGGTTAGTGGGGCGAGAACATAAATTCTTCAATTATCACGCCTTGAGGAGTTCCTCCGGCTGGGGGATTCTTGGCTGATTTCTCTCTGTATTTTGTCTTTGGCGTGTCTGAATCAATTGAACAAACTGGCATAATATTTGATGGCCCCTGAGCTCCAATTATTACAACAATATTATGGCACGGGTGAGTCAGGACTTCCTCATCAGAATGCCAACAATACCGTCAGGCTGTTTGCATTTTCCCCAAGTCCTTCAAGCCACCAGCAAGGGCAAACAGCTCAATAACTCAATTTTTAACAATTATACCCTGACATATACCTATGAACATTTCTTTATTGTTGATGGAATTTCCAAAAAAAGAAGGATTAGCCGTTTAGTTCTCCACCAACCAAATCTCACCTGAAGGAGAGCTTATCGGGAAAAGGTGACATTTTTCATGGAAAACAAGCATGGATACATTCGGAAAACAGCCTTGACCTCAATTTATTAAGTCAGGACTTACATTGGTTGCAGTGTAGCATTTTTATTAGAAACAGCATTGTCCATGCAATAGAACCCTTATGATAAAATCAATCATGGGTGTTTGTCACTTAGACTGCATACAGATCCTACACCGGAGAGAACAGTTTGTTGGACACTTCCTATACATCATAAAAGTTATTCCACATGGACACAAAAAACAATGGATATTACAGGCACATGTTTATGGTTAGACTCCTAGGTTGGGTTAATAGGTTTAATGGTCATTACGAAGTGAGGCCTTGGGCTTAGACTAACCTTGCAACATCAGAGGAGGCGAGGGAAAAATGCTTTTTGTTTCTTAATGCGCTCTGCCTTTAACATACTTTGTCGGACGGGTAAATTAAATCAGCCCTTTAGTCATTTGTGTATAATTAAAATTTCAATTACAACGTTAATTTGTTTGATGTGACTAAATTAAAAAGCACACATTTAAAGCTTGCATAGATAAGTTAAGATCGAAATGTTGGAGGACATTTAAAGTGCAGATTTCATTGTAACTAGGGGCTGAATCACCAACACATGAAGTCCATCGGATTTGTTCTTAAGACATTGAAATCTCAAATGTGTATCTTGAAAAACATAAACACATGTGTTTGGACATGGTCGAAACAGAAGGTGGAATCAGTCGAGATCTTGGTACAGAGCTGTGAAAATACCCTACGTGAATAAGATTTGAATAGCTCTGCAGCCACAATGACATGAAGCCGGTCTCATTGTGTTAAATAATGAATAAATCTGTCATGATTATGAAGAGTAATTGTACTCGTGGTTTATCGAGTGCAGACTCCTGCCACTCAAACGCTCCGTTTCACCTCGCTCAGAGACGCTCCAAATGGAAATTCTGCCCACAACCCGGACCCTGACATTAGCTAAATTTTAGAACTCAATTAATATTGTAAACAAATTTCCACGGCCATCTGACCGGCACATTGGCTCAGATCTGCACCTGGGATCTGTATCTGTGCCAGCCAAGTCAGAGGGCCTGTCCATCACCACATTGTCCGGCAAGTCAAACGCATGCGCACATCAGACAACCACAAGGTCACACCACAATATCATGAAAGGCCTTGAGTGGTCTGACACAGAGCACTCTGAATAATGAGACCTACTTCCTCTTTCCGTCTGAGGCGCCAGCTCATCTACACTCAGAGAGAGAGAAAAGAGCGCCGTCACACCAGCCAAGAGTGCGGGAAGAAATGAGAAGACATCTACATACAGATGGAGAAGGACAGACGAGAGTTTGACTTTTGTCTCGACCCGTTTAGCCAGAACAAAAGCAAGCAGACAAACGTTAGGGTCGCTGAGATCTCTAAGGTAAAATATAGCCATGCCAACAGGTATACATTCAATCTCATCATCTATATTCTGTAAATGAGCGAATCCTACTTCATTCTTTATACCGGACTACTGTAATCCCTAACTGACTACTTTCCAGCTCTTTCATGTTATTTTATGTTCATTTCCCCTTAATTTAGCTTTAATGCCACTTGTAACCATAGTTCTTTAATTTGCTGTTTAGCTCTCTGAATAAATGTTTAATGCATTCATTTGTAAGTCACATAATGAAATGGGAATGAAAACGGTAATATCGCCACAAAGCTCCAGTGTTCTGTGTCATTGCAAGGTTGTTTCTGAGTGGTTGCTATGGTTTTTTGTGTTCTTGAGAATAACATCTTGGTGGATCACACAATTTTCTTTCATTACTTAAATGAAGGCCTTAGCTGATCACTTTTGTGTTCTTGGTGGTTGTCTTGTCACCATTGGGTATTGCTAATGTGGTTGCTATGGTGTTGCTGAGCTAACCCTGATAGTAAACGTACAGGACATCCGGCAGACATCCGTTTAATACGTGCATTTTCATGTTTGCTACATACATTTTCATACATCTTTGAGTTGTGTGCTGTCATATAGAACTATAGAATATTTTAGAATGGATTATCAGCTCTTTCTAAGATGTTTACCATATATCTTACAGACACTCCTCGCTATATTGAAAGTTGTTTCTCCTAATCCAAAGATTGAGTTTAAAGTCAGACACAGCCTGTGGTCTGGGTGGGTGATATAGTCTACAATTTGTTTCATTTATTTTATAAAAAAAATTATTTTTATTTTTTAAAATATTTTTTAAATCATGATTCACGATTTTATCCAGATTCCATTTCATGTTGGTTTTTAGAATAGTTAACAGATTACAAAGCTACGATCCAGCCAAATTAATGCCCCCAATTAAAGGTACCGACTTGACCATATGTTTTTAAGAATATGTTAATCAAGTTATGATTTCATTTAAGTGCAATTCTGCGCTAAAAGAACATTTAATAAGACTTGAATTAAAACGAAAGACTTTGTTACAGTCCAAACATGAACATTGGCTTAACAAATCTAATGTTGGAGTTGATAAACGTTCTAAACAAGGCCGCCCTCTGAGTTACACATTTTAACAGATAACGTGTGTTCATCTGTCCTAACAGTTACCATTTTGCTGTAACATCTGAAATATTACCTAACCTTCACCATCGTCGCTTACATGAAACAAGCAGGGATATAGAGATGTCGCTGTAGTGCGCTGTTCATTTAGTGTTAAATCGAAAGAAGATACAGTCATCATCATGAACGGGTAAATGTGACACCAAATATACCAGAGCGGCATCGCCACATGAAGTCAATGTGTTTGGAAAAACCGCTAACCTTTCCTTAAGTCCTGATAAACCCTGATAGCCGTCTTCTGGCTGAGACATCTGTTGACATTTACATGGGAAGTACACGGAGGAACACATATTAAAAACACTGCCACCTTTTAATTGGTTTACAGTCATGTAAGTGAGAGAGATGCAACATTTGAGACAGACGGGATTTAAATGCGCTGAGTTTGCAAACGTTCAGCGCAACGAGATGGTAAATTAGGCTGTTATCCTCCATTGTCACTGATTGCATCGCTTATGGACAATTTATAGTTCTCCATCGGTCCTGCGCCATGACCTACGCAGAGACGTGTACCCTACGCTGACCACAAGCGATGGGATTGGTCTGATTGAACCCTTTCCTTTAGGTAAAAGAAACTTCGCTATAGCGTTGAGTTTATACATATGCATTTCTGAATGAATTAAGTGTAATTCATTATCAAATACATTAAGTGTAATTCTTGATTTAACAAGTCAAGTTGAAGAGTGTTACTTGCTGATATCACTGCTAAATGCTTCTTAGACAGAGAACAAACAGCTTCTTCTTCGGCTACTACTTTGGAAACACAAGCAACACGTGTCTGGATACTGAGCCTAGTTGCCATTGACTGTCGACGCAGAACCATAAATGTTTATGATGGCGTTGTCTACATGCATTGCTACGTGCATAGGTTACAGTTTAGGACCACTGGGGAACTATAGATTGAGTAATCTCAATGAATCTACGAGTAATGTATACAGGCTTTTTACCTTCACCATCTAGAGTGCGGATGTAGAAGAAATCAAAGAATGCGCACTATTTCGAACAACTACGTCACAATGATCTTTCTGAAAAAGAAGATTGGGGATTTATTTTAATCGTCAACGTATAAATATTGTTGAACCAACAACTCTTAGGTTCCTTTAATGTCGTTTCAATAATGTTTATCGGACTACTGTATGAATCAAGTCTCAATGTTGTTATATTTCCACGTCTCTTCCTACAAATGAAGTTCAGAAGGAGCACGTGCAAATAATTACGCAGCTGCCAGTCATTGGTTATAACAAAGTTATTAAGTTATTAAGTTCTTCTATCCAATCAGTGAATGAGAGGAAGCAGCTATAAATATAAACCTGCTCTCTCTTACCTTCATTCTCTCGAGCGTTTTCAGCATCCCTTCTCCATCCCCAACTCCACACTGCGAGCGTTTTCCTTCCATAGTCCGAAATGCAGGGGGGATCGCACAAGAACCTGTCCGGATCCCTCTCCCAAGGCAAGGGGGGTGCTCTGAGTTTGGTAAAGAATATCGACCTCGGAGCCCTCTCCCCGGACAGCATGCCAAACATGCTCATCATTCTTGATGAACTTGTGAAATGACTTTGTAGAGTTTGATTGTTTGTTAGCTCATTGACAGAACATTGAAGGGTTTCTCATTCGTTCGTTGTTTTGGATAAAAGCATCTGCTAAATGAAAAACATGCGAGAGAGCAGGGATACGATATGTCAGATGGCCACTAATAGAAACAGGATTGTCTGTGGCAGATAGTTTTTACCTATCAGCTCAACGGGAAGCGTTGCGTGTTTCGTGCTGTGACACAGGTCTCTCCCAGACAACGCTTCATCTATTTCTGCACCGTCAGCTCGCCCTTAAAGCACAGTTGTCAAATTTAATTGTATTACCTGCAGAGCCGGTAGCCCTTTCATTCATTTGTTCCTGGCGGAGGAGGAAATAGGATGTGCGATGAGCTGCAGAGCGTGTTTGTACTCCGAGAAACATGGATTCGGCAACATAGCATTAACTTGCGTTGACAAGAATAGACGCTTGGGTGTCCTGCAGTAGACGAACTACTCATTATATTCGTCTTGCCTCAGTCTTTTGTGATTTTTATTGCTTAAGAGATATACGATACTTTGCTGTCTATCTATAGAATCTGAGAATGTAACCAAGGGAATGCGGTTGACCATAATTGCCTAACAAAGCACATCAGGCTATTAAAAGCGGCTTTATCATAGTATTTCGTTTTTAGCTCAGTTTGACCTTAATATGTTATTAAACGTTATAAACATTTCAAACGTCAGCAAATGTAGGGTTTCTATCTTCTCACGCAGCCTGGTATCATGTACACATGGTTCTGTTTCTAGATGAACAAGTAAATAGCCGTGTACCCTGAACCCATAGAAATTCTGTACTAATTCAGGATTTTGGATATTTTTTTATCTTAAGCAGTCCATGGATTTTAAGAATGTGTAGCTATAGCAGGCCGTCTGTCATTGCTTTAGAAATAATGCTTGTGTGTTTGGTATGGGTTGCTTTTATGTTTGATGCCACTCCAGAAGTACTGTCCTAACATCCCGCTGAAAGTCAACACGGCCTGTGATTTTAACAATTGTAGTTCATGTTTAATTGATTGGAATAAAGGCCTTTCAGGGAAACCTAAAGTGTCCTTTATTTTCTTAATCAATGTCATTAGAAGGAAGCTGGCTGGAGCCAGTATCATCTATGCTCTCAGATACTGTACTGTCGGCTTTCAGGTGGATGGTAAGCTCAGCCGGCCATTGGGCAGTGAGAAAACAAAGCCACGATGACATTTTATCTGATGGAGAGTCCTGCAGGGGAAAGCCGGGGCGCTGAACTGTCAGGCCGATTTCTGTGAGAGGTGAAGAGGATAAAAAAAGGCAAACAAAACAGGGGTCTTGGAACGGGCTCCCATCAGCAGACTCAGGAGCACCGATCAAGCTCTCCCGGGAACGCAGGAGATGAAACACAAAGAAGATCTAACCTTTATTTATATTCTCATTGTTTCCCGGGGAAACCAAGCTCTTTGGTAATATCTGAGACAATCCAATGGAAGAACAGGACCAATTAACCTGTAATCAGCTGGGATAAAATTCATTGATAAAATGCATCAGTAAAAGAGACAACCTGTGCACATGCTGACTTTTGTTGATTTTCTTTCGGGACAAACATGAAAAGCGACTTTTTCAAGCGTACTTTTAATGAAAACTGTTAGAAGAATTCAAATACGGTACTTTTGACATTGAGTCTGTCATCTGACTCACTTCAATTCAATTGTACGTTGGCACAGTCGTTTTATCTAAAAAATGATGAGCTGTATTGGAACTGATTTGCTACAAAGAATAATGGGGAAAGGTATAAGAAGTGAGAGTTGAGCAGTAAATGGCAATGCTGGTGCATTTTGTAGAGTAAGAAGACGGCAAATTATTGTAACATTAATTTGGAGTGACTGTTTTCTAAGCAATTATGGTGTATCCTTGAGGAAAAAAGCTACGGTCACTTGGGCTTGATAAGAGTTCCTTCGGAGGCCAAGTGTGTGTTTCTAACCCCTGAGATAGGACACAGCGGGCAGCGGTGCTTGGGAACTAATTGAAATGAGAGGCGATGTGCGAGTCTCCTCCAACATCGGCGAGCCATTCGTCAGGGTGACATCACTGGGCTTACACCACATCCATCTTGTAGAGCAGGGCCAGACTCACGGTCCTCGTCGTGATTAATATCCATACCTCCCCACCGCACGCCGTCACGCCCAGCGCATTCAAACACACAGGCACGCTGGGAGGCAGCGGACGGCTTCGCCCGTAATCTTTTCCAGAGCCGGACAGCTGTGGTGTGGGCTTCTTCACCGAGCTAACTCCGATGTTGGCTAAGCTGTGGAGAAAAACGTCTCCTGTAGGAAAAGACAAAGCCTCCGCTGGTTGCCGTGCGCCCACCGGACCCCAACCAGGATTTGGATGAGGATTCCACCTTCAACTCAACAAATCGTTGGCGAAACCACAAGCTATGCCCACAGCAACCTTCTGGCATCCACAAATGCTCTGAGATTTGGAACGAATTGTTCAACCAAAATTTGGTTATTATTTATTCAGCCTAACATGTCTCCAAAGACCTGTTTCTAGTGCAGTAGAATGCCCATATAACTGTATGTTTCTTACACCATCATATGACAGAAATGATAAGAAGCTCACCTATGGCAAACAATTTTGTTTTACGCTCTTTATTACTTGTTCATTAAAATCATCACACAACAGGGAGTTGCTTGGCGCGTCTGAACATTTCATACAGTTGGTGTCAGTAAGCGCTTTGCCTCAATTTCTCGCTCAAGTTGAAATATTTCAACCTGAGTTAAGGATGCAATTTTTGCATCTTTTACATTGCTTTCTGAGAATTTGTGTCTATTTGCATATTTGAAATGACTATATATGTAATGTACTGTTATTTAAGTTAATAGTGTTGGTTGTGAACACAGCATATGGTGTTTTGGTGTCAAGCCTGACCACTATGAACCTAGTACCAACATTATTGGTGAGAAATATTTGCAATTTGATTTGATCTCAAGTACACAACAAACCAGCAACGTTTCTGCTAAACATTTGTCCGTTTTAATGCACGACAGCCTTTGGTGTGAAAAAGACTAGCTTCGGACTTTGTCCATTTTTAAAAATGAATATGACAAATAATGACATGTGAGTTCGTTTTTTTATCCCTTTTAAATCAAGAATAAAAGGTCATGATAACAGAAGACGATCTTATCAAAGCATGAAAGGAACAGAGAAACTTCAGAGCTAAAGGATTTTCCCTCGAAGCGTTTCATTATCAAAAGAGGACATTGCAGCCCCCCCCCTGCAATGGGGGGCGAGTTGCACTTTAAAGACATTGTGAAATGTGACCGTGATTTACTTGGCTTACCCCACCTTCCTATCCCTGTCTGATGTATGCAACACTTTGAGACTCTTGTAGCTTTTAAACCACAGCTTATACTTAGCCTAAAAGCCTTTTCCTGTCTTGGAGACGCAGAGAAAGTCGTCCATTGACACACGCCCTTTCATTCATCGGCGTGCCACAGCGGATGTGATTGATTGGGAAGTGCTGCCACGGCCATTCGCTTGTTGTCATTCGCAGGCTTCCTGCATGTCATGTAATCAAATTAAAAGATTCGCTGTCTCAGGATGATGGGGGACGCATGGCCAGCGAACACCCTGATGACTTGACTCTGCTTACCACCTTCTCCTAAAGGCTCGGGACTTTGCCTTGAACAATCTGTTCTCGAATTGTATTCTTCCCTTACAGCATTATGGCTTTGCTATAGCACGTTCCTTCATGGCAAATAAGAGTGACAGGTTTTTGTTTCTTTGGGGTGAGCAGTCTTAATGCGCTATAAATTGCATGTCCACTGCAATCTCGTCAGCTGCTCATTTCCAACGAATTGAAAATCAAAAATTCCAGTAATAGTGTTTTCTTATGCTATGCACACTCACGCACAGACACAAAAGTGGGGGTTTCTGCTCATTTTAATGGGTTTGGACCGAGGCTTACTGTTATTTAGGGCTCCGAAATGAAAAAGCTCTCGTCAGATCTTATGTAAATCATGACATATACCTAATACACTACTATCATATATCTGCGCTCATTCATTCCACGGCGGTCACTCAATCATGGATGAAGTCATTGATAAAGGATGAAATTGTGTTAGTGGCAGTAGGTATTTTTCGCTCTTAAATCTTTAACTCTTCATGTCAATCTGCTTAGTGTACATTTATTGCGGAGCTAAAATGGTTCTTGATCAAAATGAGACACGACGAGGGATTTAAATTAAACAGTTAAATTTGGTTCCGTTACAAAAGTTTTGTTGGGTTTCCATTTCGCCAGTGTTTTCTCATAAGATTGTGTAGTTGTATCTTTGTTCACACCGGTTTGCTGTTCTCCCTGATGATGTTTCCCCTGTTTTCAACCCAGTTTGCTCAGACCTGTTTAATTCATGGTTCGGTATTCTTTTCATTTGTTATTACGTGTGGTTTCTGTTCCGGCGTTCGCCCTGTGTGGGATTTATTCAAATTGCTCTTTGGAATTCTAGTCCTGCCTTGTGCAACTTAGCCACAGTGATTTGCAGAAAAACAGGCCTTGCCTCATATTTTCTTGGATGCCAGGACTCTTCGTCTCCGCCCCTCCATCAGAAAGAAGATGTGAATGAGCTTTAGTGTTCTGGGACCCTTAAAAACAGCTCTCTTGTTTCAACCTTCCCCCGACTACCCAGACACATAATTTAAAGACCGCGAGTGTCTTTAAACATGGTACAGTGAAACAAATGCAATCCAGCTCTTGCAGAGAATCAATTCCAGCCCCGGCCTGACCCCTTTTCCTTTCACATCCCACGTTTTACTGCATTCAATGGTATGAAGAATGGTATGGGCAGTGGAGATCTGGTATGAGTGAAATGTCCCCGGAGCAAAAATGCATAAGGGATGTACATTGGGGACACAAGGGAACACACTGGCACTTCAGTTCATTTTGATGGTGGTCTCGCATTTCATCCGGAATCCCTCTATTCATCCTGGAGGAGAAAAAATGGGGGGAGAGGGGTTATAAAGTGTCAAAGCTGTGATTGTGTGACTAGGGTTAGGGAACTGGAAGATAGTTCGAACACACAGGCAGCCTTGTTAGTCGGCATCAAAAGTGAAGGGAGGAGAGAGAAAAACAGACTATTCCTTGTCAAAGCTACTTGTCCATTGCATCATCAGCATCATCAGATTGAATCCATGTACAAGACAGAGAACACGGCATTATATAATAATTCATTTACTGTGTGAACAGAAATGACAATTATTTCAAACATGTGACTTTGTTTCTTCGCTTGAACACAACAGCAGATGTTTGTGTAATGTCTGAGGCTCTCTTTTATACTTCTTTCAAAAATAAAAAAAAAGAACTGTCTGAAGTGACTTAAAGGTATGTATTGAATTAGTAGACTGATGCCATGACACAACGCTCTTCCAGCTCAAATACAGAAACCAATGCCAACATCACACTTTACTTTAGTAAACGGATCTAACGGTGGATCTCCGTGGATTTTCTTCTTTGGGTTGTATTGAGAAAACTATCATAACAGGATGTTATCTTGATATTGTTCCTTGAAGGCTATCGTTCTCTGTTCCATGACGTCATGGTTAAACATAAGGCAGTGTCTGCAAAAACTGCACAGAAGAATGATTTCTACCAGATCCTCCATCGGTCATAGCAACCTTCTTCAAGGAAACAGCAGATGTTTCTGTCTATGAATTTGACTGAATGCTGGAATCGGGGTGATCCAGATGCTTTGAGATCCATTAGAATCTGGCCGTCTGTTAGCCTTTCTGATAACTCTTCATTAAACTCATCAGCAGACGTCTTCACCGCACGCTTGAGCGATTATTTCATGTGCATCTTAAATCAGAACGAATAAACAGCCCCAGAAAAAAATTCGAGACCATTGTAAAGACGATTCATAGATTTGTGTTTTATTCTTTTAACAATTGGAATAACGGATTCCTTTGCATTTATTTACAGGAGGTAAAAACTGGAGAAATACTCAAAAGAATTTTGACCTCAAATACCGCAAAGGCAACAAGTTTATTTTAATTTTTAGCAAACATAAATATTTCGAAATGTATGAGAGTCGTACGAGATTAGTGTCAGGAGAAACATTTGAGAATCATAAGGAGATGTGAGAGATTTTTCTTATTAACTTATTTTCACTTTACATTTACATTTACATTTAGTCATTTAGCAGACGCTTTTATCCAAAGCGACTTACAATAGTCGAGGAGACGATGAAGCGGTAAATAGCCGATACAACAATAGGTGAACAAGTGCTACAACAATGTTACCGAGTTACACAGAGAGAGAAGTTACAAAAGAATTTATTTATTTATTTTTTTTTTTTGATAGAGTGAGTAGTTAGAAAAGAAGTGAGTTAGTGAGTTAGGTGTAGCCGGAAAAGATGAGTTTTTAGGAGTTTTTTTAAATATAGAGACCGAGTCTGACAAGCGTGAAGCCAGATTAATAAAGCCATTATTTATAAATAATTTTTAAAGCCACTTTAATGTCATCACGTTTCTCTGCCCTGCCGGTAAAGGCACCTAGTGAATTTATAATATCATGCTTTTGTACAAAAGATCTTAAAAGCATTTGTGTTGTTTTGGGCTATTGAGGAAATAACTGCAATCCAGTGGAAATGCTTTGGATTCAAAGCACGTGCACATGGAGAGTGTACGTTCAGGTGACAGGCCGGATGAATTGAGGCCAAGGCAAAGGATGGACAGTCGTGTGAAACCCGTCCGACAGCGTTAGTGATGAAAGAAGGTGAAGAAATCTCTGGTGGGTTTGCTGTATATTTAATGTGCTCATATTCTGCCGTCAGCTCCTGTCAGCTCAATGTCATGTCATTGGCATTGCGTGGATCGATATCTGTTGCGTGCGTTGGGTCACCGGGTGTTTGACAGCGGCGCGTGAACGCAGGGCCTTTACCAACAAAACTCGCTGCGCTGTATGAATCAACCAGAAAGCTGAATCTGACTTTCATCATCTTTAGTGATGTTAAGCACTGCTGATATCGTAAGTCACCTTTCAGGATATTTCTGAATCATATTGCATGTTGAAAGCTTCGGCTTTGACAAGTTTCATTACGCCGGAGTATAATAGAAGGGTTATGGATTATCAGGTTATGGCTCGGATAGAAGATTGTAGAACGTGTTTGCTTTACATGAGTATAAGGTGTTGTTCAGCAGCATATTAAATGACCCGCACACGGAAAACACGAGCTCCTGTTCAAACTGTGTACCTTCTGCTTTGTGAATAAAAACCCCACGTGTACAGACGTCTAAAATAATAATGCTTTTCAAAGAAAACATTCAGCGTGACACTTCTGATAAACTACACTCAGACGCCATGATAAATACATATGTTAACATGTATCCTTTATGTTACAGGTATGTCACCACAAACAAGTTTTTGATTATAATCGTTCTGGTTATTTTTGTGTCGCCTCTTATGTCACGGCTCTTAGTTCTAACGTGTTTCTGCAACACTATAGAAATAAAACTGAAAAACACATAGGAAAAAAATGCTCACCGACCGTTTTTTACTTTTCAACATTGATGCGCCTTAATCTTCATTGTCGCATTTTTTTTATCTGATCATTATTTATGGGATGCGTGGTTGGATGCGTGTGAACGATTGGCTCCACATCAATATAAAGGGACATAATGGTGAGCAAAATGTCTGCCTGTGCCCTTGAGATGTTCAGGAAAGCTGTTCTCATTTAGACTCGTTTTTTATCTTTACACGCTCCTCTGTGCAAGAAGCAGCGTTCGAAAAAAAAACACTTTATTTGATATGCTAATACATTGCACACGGTTTAATTGATTTGTTCCTGATGAAAGCACAATAAAAACGGATCAGGGGAACAAGATGGTGACTCTCTTACTGTGTGATAAAAGTCATCTCTTCAAATCTGTTTTGGCCTAACTTTTCCATAACACACTACACATTTAGTCCGATACTTTCTTTCTGGGTGGTCTTGTCAACAAATCTTACAGTTTAAGCCCACATGATTAAATATCTGGTCATTCTGATACCAGTGGTTTTGCTTCAAATCAACACAGAAATTACAGATTTATGAAATTCTATACAGCTACTATGTTAAGTTAACCCTACCTATAATGAATGTACAATGAGAAAGAGGAAGTGTGTTAATGGAATGATTGTGCTTATACTAACAGGGTACTCTCTTGTTCAGTAGGCCGGGCACTGATCAGAGAGTCAGCCATTCTAAGAGCTGTCTCGCGCACCAGATCCTTCCACTAAACATTTGTTTCCTTAAAATTCCCAGAATGAAACACCAAACTGATGCTCTAAGGGCACATAGCATTACTGTAAACCGACCTTGCGTGATAAACCCAAAGTGTGGGTTTAAAAGTTACCAGCTGTGAGGTATCACAATGCACATAAACATCACGGAGAAATAAATGAATAGTGTCCCGTGTGTGCCAGTGCCCTCACCCGTGACCGAACCCGTATATCAGTAAATCAGTAAATCAGTGTGACTGAAGCATCTCTATCACAGATGCGGGGCTTCCCTTCGGCTGAGTCAAGTGTCTCTTTCTGGCGGTGATCTCTGGTTTATTCCACATTCTAACATTACCACGACGAATAAAAGTCTATTATTTGGAATCGAGCTCACTTTCACTGTGAATATGACTCACTTCACGCTGGTTGTAGAGAATATCTCATTTCCTTCTGCACACATTGGCACTTATGTTAACGGCTGCCCTGCAATTTGAGGTTTCCCCTTTAGAGACGTCAGGTTGTCAAAGCTAACCATCTAGTGTCACAGTGATAGGAAGCAACCCCGATAAAGCATTTAGCCTCAGCGCGGAAGAAAATGCATTTGTCTAACACCCGATCTAATAATAGCTCTTATGGGAGACAACGTGTAGATGAACATTGTTTTAGTGGTAGTATTCTATTCCCAGGAGAGTTAATCTGCATGTCTTTACAGACATGAGGTGCATATACAGCTAGAGAAAAAATAAAAGGATCACAGACCATGGTCATGTTTTTCTCAATTGACGAATTATTTTTTTTTTTTAATAAAAAGTTCTATTTGCATTTATTAGCAAAAAACAACTTTATATTCACTTTTGAGAAATACAATCGAAATATTTTGACATGGTTTTAATTGTGTTGGCCAGGATTTGTATTACAGTTTTCACGTGTCCTTGAAATGCTTTATTTGACGACTGAGATTTGATTTTGTTGAAAATCGATTGCAATGACCCGATAGACGATGAACATTTGAAAAAGTCTCCTACATGGCTGTATGAAAATGCAATCATTGTCAAATATTTATATTCTTGCACAGAATGCACTCCTACATTGATTCTTCATGAGGGGACAGTTTTGAGATCTTTGAATTCTGTTATGCTCATATGGATCACAAAACGTCTTATAATTCCAGCACGGTGTGTTATACACTTGTGTACACTTATGCTGTGTGATTCTCAAGAGATGTTGTAAGACACTGTATCGTTCCAAGTGGTTGCTATGATAGTCTGGGTGGTTGCTAGGTGCTTACTCACTGCCTAAAGGCAATGGTTTAAAACACCTCGACTCAACAGGCTATAGGATTTTAGACAGCGTTTTTATAGCATTGTTGCTGCAGGATGAATTGAAGATTTTGTGGTTTTGTTCAGTTACATGAAAGGAAGGGCAATAGTCATAAACATTCATGTTGTAACTCAAGGACTGTTCTGTACAATAATAATGAATGTATTTAGAATAGAGTTTTCAAATGTTTTGTCAGCAACAGAAGCCCCAACAACTGAATAGAATTAATTCGTTTGGTTGACAGTGTGGTCGTCACAATATCATTAACAAACACTTTTCTAGAAGGTTATCATGGCCACGCAATATCCATTGAATTCAAAAATAAAAAATATTATTTATAGTATTATTCTATTTGTACAAATTGAGATTTAAATTTGTTTATTTTGTGTTTTCTCTTTCTGGCCATTGACTCAAAGTGTAGGTAGGCGGAAAAGTTTTAATCAAGTTCGGAAGTATTTTAGATTTTATTTTATAACACAGTATTAAGAATGGTAGCTATTGTTATCACAGCGAGACCAGTTTTGTGAAATTTAGCATGTTCTCGTGTGGATTTCAGGGTTCCTGAGCACAGGAGACCAGGCAGCTAAAGGGAATTATGGGCTTCTGGATCAGATTCAGGCTCTGCGCTGGATCAGCGAGAACATCGGCTATTTCGGTGGAGATTCCAATCGCATCACCGTTTTTGGATCAGGAATCGGTGCCTCTTGTGTGAGCTTGCTGACTTTATCACACCATTCTGAAGGTATGAGAACATTTCTTTATGAAAAATACCACATTAACCTTGCATTATTCTGGTTTAAACGATTTTGTCTGAATGCTCAGTCACAGACACGTTTAATAGATCATAGAATATGCATAATAATGCATAATATAACTGTTCAGTTTTTGAAAATGATCGCAAACACTCGGGTGTTGGTTGGGAAAGAGCTAATACATTGAGATGATCTGCATTTATCATACATGAACATCAAACTTGTTAAGACAAATTCCCTTCAGCCCACAGGATAAGCATGTAAACAAGGTTAGTCTGGCATCACAACCACAAAAGAGCACAAATAAATCATGATGTAATATCTGTAAGACACTTGGATGAAAAACACCTACAGGTGTTACATCAGTAAACCCCTGAAGTTTCTTCAAGTGAACGAAAAGGCCTTATTTGATGGATCATTTATAATATAAGTCATTTTAACTTTATTTTATATTAACAACCCCTAACAAACATTATATGTTTTTCAGTGGAAAATATTGAAAGAATTGATTATAAATCTAACTTTTAATTTCTCTAAAACGTACAAATATTTTAAAGGTTATTTTATTGTAAAAAATAGTATAATATCAACAATATATATTTTTTATATACGCCTTATATTTTTTCATATTTGAGATTTCTTAAAGAAATATTACAGTTAATCAGATTTTCCTTCATGCTTACATATACAAAAAAAAAGCAAATAGAATATTAAGTTAATTCAAAAAGACTAAAATGTCCTCCTTTTTAACTGTAAAAATTTTAATGATCTCGTTTTTCGTGTTTTTTAAAGCTTTGTTTCTGTTTACAGTGTGCATTAACGGGGTTAATGTTTCGCATGTTTAAATGTTTATTTTACTACAAACAATAAACATATCTGTATACCAGTGTTTTAACTGTCATAAAACAACTGATAACTTCCTTATTCTGGTGAAGTCCCTCCTTCAAAAATCCGTTACGAGTTCTGATCGTGCCAGCGGTTCTTGTTTTCTTTTTCGACAGCAAAGTTCGTGTACGTCGCACGACTTTTACATACGCCTAAACATAGAACAATTATTCCCATGTCAGTAGGTAAACTTTCCCGATCTAAACAGCATGTGTTTGAACAATATATAATCAACAAATAAACAAAACTGAACATAACAAATGCAAACAATCAATACTGTCTGGCTGAATTACTATACTTTCGTCAGATTAATTTCAATTACGAAACAAACAAACTAACAAAACTAAACAGTGTTGCCCTTCGTGTAATAAGTTACAGAAACTGTTAAACACAAACTTTAATAATAAAATACACGTACAGTTTACACTTTACTGAATTATCATTGTGTAAATCCATCATTAAACTGATTGAGATTAAGGAAACTGTTCAGTTAAATGAGCCGCACATAGTTTTACGTGTGGATTATAATTTCAAGAACCGAGTTAAACATAAATTCTAATCATTAATCTCATTGAGTTCGACGACATGGTGACAATCAAACAAACACGCTCTGCATAGGCAACTCTTCCCCATCTCCGTGGGAGCACAACAAGACCCGCCCCCTTGTTTTGTGCGTTCCTGTGGGCGGGGTATCTCAAAAACTGTGCTAGTGATGTCATAAAAGAAGGAAGTAGAGGGATTTAGTCCAAACCCGCCGTTTAATGTTGGCGATTTCTGTTAATAAATTATCTAGCTTATCGTTGAATTTGAGCTTTATGATGTGACAGATATTATTTATACACTTATACAACATAATAAACATATTGAAGTATGAAACATGGAATCACGAAGATTGAGACCTTTAAAGAAATATTACAGTTTTAAATCGAACATTTATCATTTTAACTGCTGTAGCATACTATCAAAGCCAGAGGTATATGCAAATTTGGACTTTAATCCAATTTTTTTTTGTAAAGATTAGACACTTATTGGAATAAAACTTAGCCTTATTTCATCCAACTGACCCTTAAAGTGCCATGAAATGAACAAGGATCACTATTAATACATGTTTTAATATGTAAACTATTAATACATGTGACACAAATATTGATATTCTGTCAAAGTAACATTTTGAAGGCTGTTGTAAAGAAATGAAAGTTCGAGAAAGTCTGGATTTATCTATGACATTAGCCCATTGACTTTGGTTTTCTACTATGAATAATTGATGTGTGTGTTGTTTGCGTCAAGGCATAATTAATTGTTTGATTTCCTTTGAATCTAAATTTGCATTTGGATTGATTTCTTTCACCGTAACTGTCTTTTCTATTCACAAACTCCATATTGCCAAGGTTCATGTAGCGTGTTATTACACGGTCACGTCGGCCGTCTTTTTCCTATCGCAGTAAATTGGATATTACTGATGCTGTTATATCCCTGAATAGAAGCATACGCACTACTTGGTTTGATGAGATAAAAAAGCAGTCTTGGGTGCAGCTAGAGGATGGTGGGGGAAGTCTCAAAAAAATCAGGATCCTTGAAAATTGAAACAGGAAAGTGGCTATTGCGAGAGTGGAGCTCACTGCAAGTGTTACAGATAACAATCAGCAGCCCTGCAATTCTTCTCAAAGCTGTGATTTCAGCCATCACAGCGCTACAATCTGTCATGACATAGCTTACAAGAATGCACTTAGAATTAGGGGTGACAAAAGTCATAACAAAGACATGATATTTATTTATATTGTACTGGGTCTGATTCACATATTTTATAATAAAAGCTTCCCAAATGTTTAGAGGTGGGAGGATTGCGATTGTAACATCCTTTTTCTAAACCGATAATATACAAAATATATTAAATAAATGTTTCATTTTCCTTCTCACATTTCTATGCAGAAATCCTTTTATGCGCTCTCCCATCACAAACGATCAGGAAAGATCAGGATTAATCAAGCCAATTCCTATCGGTTTGATTATTTGTTGTACCCCTATAACACTGGCTTCAGACGTCCATGTTATTAAATTATCCAGCTTATCGTCAAAAGGAGCAGTCTGAGTCCAGGGTGACACATTTCATGCCCCGTCCAACAGCCGGACATCACAAATCTGAGGCTGAAATCCCTTTTCAGATCATTCCCACCCACTGTGCAAGAACCTTTTACATTTTCCCTGACCCTGATCCCAACACAATAACCTCAATTTCATTGTCCCAAATACCAAACCGCCGGTTTAGAAACGCTTCAGCTTGCCGCTTGCAGTGCAATGCGGCACGCGAGATTGAGTGTGATTCTCGTTTGGCAAGTGTGTGTCTGCTGTGGTGTTAATGAGGCCACCGTGACCCGTCTCCTCCTCACTGTCTGGCTCATCATCTTATGGGTCCTGCTGCTCCCACATGGAGTTCACCCCGTCGGGCGTGAGCCAGGCCAGGAGCAAGAGCTTCATCCATCAGCTCACTCCTCCACAGGCCTCTGCCGGAGGACGGGTTGTGGATGAGTCCCACTGTCCTCTTTCATCATCGAGTTTAAGGTCAATCACTTGTCTCATTTTTCAGATAGAAATGAGAATGCACAGAAAACTCTGAATGTGGGATGGGAAATGGGATTTTTTGCAAGGATTAGCCTTGGGTGGTCGACAAAATTCGATCCTTTTTAGATGTTGCAGCAACGTTCCTGCTGATCAGTTGTTGGTTTTCTTGGAACAAGTCCTTCCTCTACCTTCCATGCGAAGGTTCTGGACAGCGTCCTCCGCCTCATCTGTCTGTCTGTCATAGCATCAGGGCTCAGGAAAGGAAAGGGCAAGCGAGAGGATGAGCGAGAATTATGGTGAAAGTAAGGAGTCGTAAATTAACGCCTTACCGCATCTTGCGTGTTATGATATATTTGCCTTTTCTTCCATTCTTTCCTTCTGTTCTTCTAATAATAATTACGTTTGATGTCAAATGAGATGGCTCCACAGGCTGGTGCTGGAATATTAAGTGACTCAAGCTTTGGCTCTGTTTGTGCGTGTGTGTGCGTGCTTGTGCGTGTGTGTGTGTGTGTGTGTGTGTGTGTGTGTGTGTGTGTGTGTGTGTGTGTGTGTGTGTGTGTGTGAGAGAGTGTGTGAGAGAGTGTGTGAGAGAGTGTGTGAGAGAGTGTGTGTGCGTGCGTGCGTGCGTGCGTGCGTGCGTGTGTGTGTGTGCGTGTGTGTATGAGGGGATGTTGGAGGGCTACCAGCAGTGATTGTGAAGGTCATTGGGACTCTTTTTTTTCTCTTCCTGTAACTAATCAGCCTAAAAGCCCTGCTCACGAGGACATGCTCCCCTTTTAATGGAACGTCTCATACATTATTGGGGGCTCAGCGGGGGCTATGGTGGAGGATTCCTTTCACCCATGTCAGGTCTCATTTTTTATGAAGACTTTTGGGTTATTGAGGACCATAAATATGCACACTAAATTGTCCAGATTTTATTAGCGTGATGCTTTGAGAGGTGGTAGATTTACACTATGATAAACTCTTGAGGGGTAACACACTTACTAACAAAACTCCAGATGAATTGAGGCACTTGAGTCTGATGCACTGAATGAGTAATGCCGACATGAACAGCAATACTTCATCAATGCAGCTCTGATGTGGATATCCGTTATGGCATTACGATGACAATAATATAGAAGAAAATGATAACCGGTCAGCATAGGTTTTAAGCGCTTAAAATAGTCACGCATTAATTGTAGTCGCATAATTGTAAGCTAAAAGAGCTGCATTTAAAGTGACAGTGTTGCATCTGGTGTATTTTAAGACTTTATTTGAATACACATTGACATCCGTCTGTGTATAGTTTTCGGCAAGAACTTCGGCTCCCAATAATCATTCACTACTAAGTTAAATGTTTTAGCAATCTTTTTATGCTCTTCAGCTAGAATAGAGGTGTCCATAAACCTTTTTTTTAATAAATGCATGCCGTATTTTCACAACCGTATTTATGTAATTGGTGTTTCGTTAGCATTAAGACAGCTACTGGATGTCAATCATGATCGGTTGCATCATAGCAATTTCCCTGGATTTATGAGTAATATTTATGATCTTTCTTGTGCCACATTTTTCAACACCATTATAGTATAAGCACATGACTTCTGCTATTTAACGTACGATATCAAGCTGTAGAATCTTGAACCCGCGGCCCCAGGGTTAGGCTTCCCCAAAAATGAAAGGTACGGTATTGCGATATACAGGAATGTTCATTGAAAGTTAAACATATGGCTTTTTTAAATTAATTATCTTTTCCGAGTTATTTGCATGACAGACAGCAGAACGGTAGATGTAAATGTGTAATTAAAATAAAGTGGCACTGCCATCATTTTAAAGCTTTAGTATCGCACCACCACTTTTACACTATAGGTATTGTACGATCCATTGAGTCCCTGTTGGTGCATAGTCATAAATGATTAACAATGCAATGCATTGGTTCAAAAAGTTTGCTCAGATACAAGTCGCCTCAGGCATATTTGCATTTGTAAACTGAATTGGGTATTGTTAATGTAGATGCGCTATCATTTTATATTTAAATGAACGTTTATTTCTCAAAATCATTTTTCAGGCACGTTCTGTCATCACTGCTACTTGTGTGAATATGACCGATCACAACACAATAGGGACTGACACTTGTCCTGGCAGTCATCCACATAGGCGGAGTCCAAATGCTGCCTGGAGGCTAGAGTCCCAGGCAGAACGACATCAAGGCACGCTGAATCCAATGTTTGCTTTCTTTTCTCTCTCCTGAGAATACTGTCATCTGATCAATTTTGAAGGCAGTATGGATGTATAGATATATCCTTTAGTTGTAGCTAGAAGCTTCTCCGATACAGCAAACATGATGCAGAACGAGCAAATTATTAAAACTATTTGCTGGCCAATAGCTGGGCCCAGATAATAACTGGCATTATTGTGTTTTATATGTAGACTTATCTGTATCGCATTGTAATAGAGATTAATCTTAAATCAAATATGTAGGTGTTTTGTATCTTAATGTATCATATCGTTTGCCGTGCCTTGAGATGGGCATCTCATGGGCCTCAGTTATGCACATCCCTATAGCGCCGGTACACTGTGCCACCCCAACCTGCGGTACCATCGATGTGGATTTGTGTGTACACACATGATCAAATTTCTGGCCACAAACGCTTTCTAAATAACGCCCATGAGCTAGTGCGCCGGTGGATGCGCTTCAGTTCAGAGTATATACAGAAAAGTACTATTTTAGCCACCAGACTGAAGCATTTCGAGAAGGTGGCGGAACAAAGCTTAAAATCCCCAGGCGAATCAGGAGCCAGTGAGAAAGAGAGGAGCGTACGGTGTCCTCGGGTACAGCGATACGTCAAACCTGCAGCCACAGAGCGAGTGTTGAATACCTCTTGCAAATGATGGATAGCTTTAAAAGCAGCCGCACATAGCCACATGTAGATGCTGCCTACAGTACATTCAGCACAGTGAAAGCCGAACTGAAAATGGTAATGGATGGACGGATGCAATAAAAAATAAAGAACCATTTGTCCCAGAGGGAGTTCATTTCCAGCTCTGTTTCAAAAGAAACACCGACGTGACAAATTGTGAGCCATAGAAGTGCAGTGAGACTGGAGGCATCAGTCGGGTAGCTGAAGCAGAGATACGGGTCTATAAAGAATAATGCGTTATAATTCAAGCACTTCGAATTTTGACATCAACCAAAAAAACATCAAGCTGCATTTGTGAAAGTGCAAAACGTGTGTAATACATAATGCATTAGCCATCAAACTCTTTACATCCTCTCTCTTATACTTGCATTTCTCAGGGTCAATAGAGAATTTCGCTGATTAAATTATTTTTAATTATTACCTAAAAGAACTGCAAATGTTTAGCGTTACCATAATAATATCAGATGATTGGGCACGTTTACCAAGATTTTACATTTACGGCTCCCGAATGAATCATGCCTATTCAAACCCTCATTTGGAACTGTCAGTATATAATACGATGATATATAAGGCGAATCTAGATAGAATATATATTAAATAACTAAATCAAAAATAGTAAACGATTATGGAAAAATAACAAAAGAAAAATAACTTGTAATGTATGTCTTTACTCTTAAGTCGGAATTGCATCATCTCTAGAAAATACACAATTGCAAAGGTGGCTTTTAAGAAATTCAGATCCTTCGATCTATCACATGAAACTACAAACTTTAACTTTCTGAGACTGCACAAGGTATATGAATATTTCATGAAGTTAGCACAGACACCATTTATCATTCACTGTCTATTGCTAAACAAACTGACCATTGACTTCTAACATTGTATCACAGTAAAGGCACTGCTTATTCGTTCGAAAATACACTTGAAGGATTTATCTTAACCAAAAATGTAATTCAATGACATACACACTCACAAACACCAGGGTCCACGTTCACTATCATAAGATGAGAATTCTTATTGGGATCCACTTAATAAAATGAAACCTGTTGTCCCGGTGAGTGGATGAACAGAGAAAAATGAAACGATGCACCTGTGAACAACTGTGAACCAAAAAGCAGGAAAATAATATCCTTCCGGGCTATTACGGCCCTGTCAAAAATGTCATTTTGTTGAAAATGATTGATAACCCACAGCGGGAGAGATCAAATGTGTTGGTTTGTCAATCATCAGGATTATTTATTCACTAAATAGTTATTTTACACCTTTGCTAAACTACACTAAGGGGAATAAATGTTTCTATTAAAATGTGTTAAATCTGAGAACAAATAAGATTTTAAAGAGCATATCAAAAATGTGTTACAGATCGGTGTGTAATGGTTTTTTTGGTTCGTGTGGTCTCCAGCAGGCGAGAGCGGGATGAAATGTTCATTTTAGAAAAGCAGACGATATATTTTAGTTGTGTTCAATAACTTACAAGTGTGTTCTATTTATACCATGTTGTATTTAATACAAATGTAGTTTATAACACCTTCAGTATAATTTCACCTAAAAGTAGCACATGTCTGTTGGGATGAAAGAGGCACAATAATGCCAGCTATTGATTTGTGTTGCCTGGTATGAACTTGTTAATATGTCGCTGCAAGCATTCGCCCTTTATCTTTGTCCGAAATCATTACATTCCATTTTCATTAATATCATCACTTGTTTTAAATAAAAATCAGATCAAACTTGAATTGGCAAGAAAGTAAATTACATACATTCTCAATATACCGCAACAGTAGTCGTTTTTCCATATTTTGTAAGAGTAAAGTAAATACATTAAACAACATGTTGGAAATACTGTAGTTCAAATGTGAAGGTGGAAAGGTAAGAAACAGTACGGTAACTTCTAAACTGAAAAACAAAGAGGATTTTAATAGCGGAACTTTAATGCGGTGATATTCACTGCAAGACATCCTCCTGGGTTTGCAGCTGTATTTATTGGAACGGGTTACGCATCAGTTTCTCCTTCTTTCCCACAATGTCGCTAAAGATTAGAACGCCAATCCCCCTGGAGCCGTGATCGATGTTCGATCAATATTTAGTGACTTGTAGAACCAGAGTGACCCAATGCTGGTTATTTTACTTCTGCTGCATATTCTCTCGGCTCGAAGTCTGCACTACGCTGCTGTCTTTTTTCTATCTTTTCCTCGCTCACATTGCCAGTCCTTCACCCGTTTCTTGGTCCTTTGAGATCGGCGCATCTCTCTCTCTGGGCCTGGTGAAAAGCGGCCATTATAGTTGGATGCATGGCTGTCTGAGTTGGCACTCTTCGGCGCCCACCTGCACAGGAAGCCCAACACAAAGAGCGTGACAGCTGAGCGCACTATCCCCCCATCGCCCCCCACCGGCCTCCTCTGCATCAGCCCTGGTGTCAAGCAGCTCTTTGTCCCTGCATCTGATAACATCAAACATGATCGAAACAAAACTCCTGTTTCCACATGCTGCCAGAGAATCAGTGCCCATCAGCCTCCCAAATGAGCCGTGTCACTCACTTTAGCAGCTCCTCGGTTGTCTTCGGTGTGTGAGCTATACGCATTCTGAACGCTGCTCGCCTAATGTTAGGCTTAGTTAAGATGTCATTACCAGCAGAGGTACATGCAGTGCCCGTCATCTGGAGCCGGATTGGAGGGTCTTGTATTTTATTCCAAAATTCTTTTCTGATTCTGAACCTAACAAGTGTTTCCTTCGGTCATGTGTGGATTAGAAATTAAACTCAGATGCTCTCAAACCAGTGCTGTTAAAATAACCCATCTGCGTTTCTGCCATCTCGATGCTTCTCGAGAGCTTTTCAGACTCCTCGTCTCCCAAAGAAAAACCTTTCAGCGTACAGTCACTGCCACAGATTTCATAAATTTCATGAGCACAGAGAGACGCTGGTTTCCTGACCGAAATGATTAGGAGTGAAGAAAAGAAAAATTGATTATGACTGTGTTTTTCCAAATCAAAATTAAATGTTGAATTCTTTACGTTTACCCGACGAGGAAGCACGCGTTCCAGTTTTACATTATACAATAATGTATAATGTATATCTATATTACTGTTGTTTTAGAAGAGAATTGTCAAATTATTTGATGTTGGTTTTTACTGCTATGCATACCAGCGACACAGAGCCTGAAATAAATATCAATGCAATATCCGCATGTCACCTATAGTTCTGCATTTTTAGATAGTCATGTTTAGTTGTATAAAAATGAATGTATGCAACTCTGCATCTTTTTTTCAATACAATCAGAGCAATGTACATGTCAAAGCTCAGCTCAAGGGGTTTTCAGATGAATAACAATAAAATAAGGAAAAATACTAACACTCGACCAAAAACGTAAATCATTAGCCTTATGTCTTGCAGAGCTGCAGAATGCACAGTTCCATTTAAACATTGTCGAGTTCTTTGACTTCTCCCACCACACTGAAACAAAGTATTGCTGCTGAAACATCAGTGGACTACAATTTGAAAATCCCAGATTCGTTGTTTCCTTGCGAATGTAATGGTAAATAAGCCTGAATGCTGACATCTTTAGACATGATCTCTATAGAATATTCACGACATTAACCACCCACTCACACAATAATAATAATTATGTGAAATAGACCTTGACAATCATCGATTAATGTGGCAGTGTCCAGAAATGTGCGTATCTGTGCAAAGCCCTGTAATGCATGGACGTCGCTTTATTTTGCTTATCTATCTGTTATGCAGATTGATTCGGTAGCAATTGTGATTATTTTTTCCTCAAAGCATTCTTTCTGTGGTTTTGTGGCACGCTGATAAAAAATTAGTTCAGCCCGTCACATTCAGTGTTCTGGAAGTGCTATTTCATTGCAAGTGAAGAAACTGTGGGCGGCTTGTGCCAAGGCTTTTCAATGCAATGCCTGTTTGGCCTTTGTGTTTCCTAATAAAGTGATGCAACTGGATGAGATGCATGCTTTCACATGAGAGCCACTGTCTCTCTCTCTCACACACACACACACATGCATGCACGCAAACGCACACACTGTTGTTCTCCGGGGGTCCCAGGACTCCAGCAAATGTGTAAAGGCTTCATTAGCTGCAACCAGCTCTGATGCAGAAAGAACATCTGTTTGTTAACTGCCGGCATTGTTACCCAGTCATCTTTGTATGCCGCACTGCCAGCTCGCTCCCTTGTCTGCTAATAGAATCCTCATTAGGCGGAGGGTTCTTGACGGGGAACAGCGTGCCTTTGCGATACCGCCTTTCCCATCGGTGTCTATTAAACCGTCTTGCACGGTCCAGCCGTACAATATCACCTATCACCTGGTTGGCATGCAGAGGGAGCAACCTATTGACCCCACCTTTGAAAGTTTTGTCATCCCGCCTCTACATGCCCTGGTATCGATTGCGTCTTTTATGTATTAGGTCACACTCTTCTTCCGACCCAAAGATAAGAGGGCTCTGACCAGAAACCACACTTTCACCCTGGCGCCCGCTCCGACTCAGCAAGAAGGTCAAAGCTTTTGTTTTTCAATTTAGATGGGAGCGTGGATTCACTGAACCATTCAGAAAGCACCAATATAGTTTGATGAGAGCCATAGCAAAGTCCATTTCTTTGTGTCAAAACCGATCAAGTCCCAATGTAAAACGAGCAAGGGCGGCACGCAAAGAGACTGCTCAGAATGCATGATCTCTATAAAGCTTCATCAGCAGCATATGAAGCTGTTTAGCCCCAGACTGTGGGTTTGGAAAGACATGTCAAGAGGTCAAGTAGAGTCTTGAAAGGCGTTAAGAATTATTAAATAATGAAGCTAATAAAAAGTAAGTCTTATGTGAATGGAGCACAGAAGGACCGCTTTTATTCCTCGGCCTCTGGGGTAATTTTGATTTTCACCAAAGATGCAACAACTGCTCACACCTATTTGTTAAAAATTTAACAATCATGATAAAATAAAATAAATGTTTTTAAGAAGCAACACATTTGAATAATGTCATTCTTTAAATGACGGTGTTCCGACTTATCGTTGTTTTATAATTTAATCATAGACACTGATTTACAACATTCTTATTTAAAATCAAAGTGTAAAGCTTTTTGAGTTAAACAGAATTTATACTTCAGGTAAATTGTTGCAGAACAAACAATATATATATATACATATATTAATAGGGTAAAATTGCGCACAATATTAATATAAAATATTTGCATAGTTCAAATTAAGGTATTAATGTTGTTTATATGTTTATATGGTGTTTTTACTTTGCTTGAATATAAAATTTAAAAAGAGTATTTTAATAAAAGAGTATTTTATTCATAAAACTGAACGACAGGGTTTTAATGAGTGGAAGCAGAGCCGATTTGCATATTCATTAATCTGCATATACTTACTTGCACATTTAAGCTACTTTAGGCATGAAGATGGATCTTCACTGAAGATTGTTTTAAATATGTCAAAGATTAGTTTTCATGGAGACTATTATCAACCACAGGGGGAATTTAAGTCAACACAAGTCTGCACAATTAAGCTTGACTCTTAACATATTTAATTCATTAAAAAGGACATTTTTGAATTGCAATAATGAATCCAACTAAAGTTGTGCCAACAGATGCCATGAATTTGATTTTTTAGAGTTTGTTTTAATCGCAATGCTCTTGTTTGCATCAACGAGTAGAAGTGGAATACAATTCAGACATACTGAACCTAGTAAACATGTTTCAATACATTTATTCCACACTCAGTATAGCTTCAATCTAATCTACTGATGCAACTTACTGATAAAAAAATATGACATTTCATTTGGAGAACAACTTAAGCACAATGCCATAACCCTGTGATTTTTTATAAAAATTAGTCTTTCAATGTAATATATTTAAAATGTACCTGAATTTTACTCGCAAAAGTTCAGATTCATCATCCTGGAATTGCGTACCTACTTATGCTTCACTGTATGTAATTAGGCAATTTTGGATGCAGGGTTACTTTATTGTGACCGTGGGACGCTTCACAAATACGATCCTGGAAAGGCCAATCATAAAAGGAATTTGGTTGTTCATTTCAATACAGAAACGCTCCTATAAATGGCATTTCCTTATAAACGACCCTTTAAGGGTGCATGAATGCTATTTGTAAAATCATATTTATCTAATGCACAAAAATCGTAATAAAACACAGACTCCACTAATAAAAGTCTAGGATAACTAGAAAAGGTTTACGGTCAATAAAAAAGAGAAATAAGCAAATAGGTTTAAGGGTCCAAACATTCATTTCTAGATCTTTCAGGGTATTTGTGGACTGTTGAAGGTCCATTAGTCCTCGGGCCTTTATTCACACTATCTGAGATGTTTGGCTGGTTTTGATGGACACTAGCTGGAAGGAACTTATCATGATGAGCCGATGGGCTGAGAGACCTTTGCACGCTTTATTAGCCCGCGAGCTTCATGTACATTATGTCTAAAAGCATTTGTGCCTCTGGGCATTTACTCCCTGTTACATGTTTGATTTATTGCCTTATTTTGCCCAGCCAGTCATTGTATCGCAGACGGGAGTGCAGGCGTTGTTCAGTAGTGGTCTCTCGGTTATTTCTGGCGCCGACTGTTAAAACTGCTGCAAAATGTACGAGCTTGACATATGAGTGCTTCAGGCGGCCCAAACTGGATTGTGGAGCTGAATTTTCATCGCTTTCTCTCGGTTTATCCAACAGTTGTTCGATTAGAATACTGCTTCATCCTTAAACACAAGAAACTCCTGACATTAATACACAAAATGTAATGCCATTCAGGTTTTTTATCTTTGTGAAGTCGTGGAGCTTGGAAATGTTTTACTCGGAAAACAAGATTGAAATAAATCTTAAGCCATAGCTGTTGTCCATTGTGATCCAATACTCTTGTGTTCTCTTTGTTTGTGGAAATGTTCTACAGGTCATTTGAATAGTGGCAGAAGGACATGTCTGTCTTCATTTACATGAGTTTATATTGCATTAGAGATGATTTGCTTTTGACGAGGCAGTTTCCTGATAAACAATTGTACTATTTTTGTGAAAAATGAATGGCAGGAATATTCTTCCTAGCGTGAGCTACAAATTGACGGAATGGTCAACCAAGTCCCCTCCTCTACTGACTCTCACCAGATTGTGTTGTGTTTGCCATGGGCTGGGGTCGCAGGCACCGGGGCCAAGTTTCCACTCGCTGCGGGTCAGAGATCAGGGTTCCTCTGAGGCTCTTCAGATGTGTGTCCTGATGCCATATGCCTCACTGAAACGCTACATATGCTCGTGTTTATCAAGCGAGACATGAAAGAGCTGATATTGATGAGCATTTGTAAAACAAATGCAGTTCTTTACACGATATCTGCGCCAGTGAAGCGTATAATCAAATGCAGAAGATCTGCAGCTCAGAAGCTTGCTCATTGCCTGGAGTTTCCCAAAGTGAGATACTGTGACTCACCAAAGGCATTTAAATGCGTGTGTGTGTGTGTGTGTGTGTGTGTGTGTGTGTGTGTGTGTGTGTGTGTGTGTGTGTGTGTGTGTGTGTGTGTGTGTGTGTGTGTGTGTGTGTGTGTGTGTGTGTGTGTGTGTGTGTGTGGTTGTGTGTGTGTGTGTGTGTGTGTGTGTGTGTGTGTGTGTGTGTGTGTGTGTGTGTGTGTGTGTGTATGTGTGTGTGTGTATGTATTTGTGCGTGTGTGCGCGTGTTAAAAGAAATGCAAAATTTCGGCATTTTTTTCAGGCCACGAGCAGCCTTGGTCTGTCAAGAATTGGCCCACAGGACTTTAAGTCGCCTGAAAGAATTCAAATAGTGTGAATGGCCACAGTCACGGCCAAAGAAACAATTGTATGTCACTCCATTTTAGGCTTCTTATACAGCTGCACTACAAGTGTAAAATGGATGGAAGGAAGTGTGTCGTTGTTCTCCGAGCACTAGTATGCATTATTTCTTAAAACCAGTCTCTATATGGGTTTATCAATTTCAGCGAAATGACAAAGTTTATCTTACGTACTCAATGACATGTATGATGGAGGTACTGTCTTTAAATACATCCCGGTTTCATCTTTGTGAATGTGTGTGAATGAGTGAAGACAGAGAGGCTATTTTCGTTCTGTGTTTACTGAAGGTGTCCGCATGCATTAGCCCGGGCATGTGCGCTCTCCGCCTGCAGGGCTGGTTATCGCCAGGGTCCAGTAAGTGGGCCGGGATGAATCTGTTTGTGCCTCAGATGCCATGGTAACGGGGTCTCATGAGGAGACTGATGATCGTGCCCTTCAGTCAAACATTTACCTGGCCCGTCTGCCCATCCGTCGCTGTAACGTCAATGCTGATGTCGACGAACGCTGGGAATTTTCACCATGTGTTTCAGTAAACCACTGGAGTTGACAGCTGTTTTGCCCGTTTGCTTTTGTCCAGAAATGTGTTGCTGCTCCCTGTTGCGATTGAGAGAACATTGTGCATGCTGCATGTGGGGTCTAATGAGAAAGAACAGTCAGGAAATGATGGAGGGAGAGATAGAGAGGACGAGAGAGGGGGCATATATCACAGTAATTGCTCAGAGGTATTTCTTTCCATTTAGCAGAGCATATAAGTGGGCGCAGAAGAGCCCGAAGACATGTACGTGCATTTGAATTTCGATTTTTTGTTGGACACTCCTAAAATTTTAAATAGAGAAAAGGAATAAATCCTATCTTATGACGATATGTATTATTGTTTATGTTTTGTTGTAGGATCATATACAGACGTGTGATTTAGGAAGTCAAATGCATTTTTCGTAGGAGAGATTTGTATGAGATAATGTATAAGCAGCAGGTTGTTATCAGGGGTAAGCCCCGATTGTGTGATCAGGACCTGATGTGAAGCGGAGGAAACAGCCGAGTGCCTGTAAATCCAGCTAATTACACGACTGTACCTGCCAAATGGGAAAATATGAAATACTTCATTAGCTCAATTTATGTTTGTTTTTTTACAGATTTCCCACATGGTAATTTTGCTTATAGAGGTGTGAATTAAACATAGAACCACAGCATCGCCATGTGTTATTAGTTTTGAGCGGCTGTTCTCATGGAGTAACAAACCTTGGAATGTCACGATCGGGATTAAGCATTACAGCGAGCTGTTTTGACACTGTTTTAAAGTTGAAAAAATGTCACCTTGAATAAAAATTCTAGGTAGTGATGGATTGCATAAAACGTGGACAACAACACAGATTCCAAAAATACGGTGCCTTCATTTTAATTTTTATTCGCCTAAATTCAAAATTTACTGCAAAGTAGTCAGGAGCATTTCAATACCAACTGATATCACGAGACAGCTTTTCATTTCTAATCTCACGAGATCTCATGCCACATTCTTAGCAAGTAAACAGGTTACATCAGTCCTAGTACCGTGTGCTTACCATCCTTATACAGCATAACAAAAGGTCGTTGATAATGTTGGTGATAACGAATGAAATATATTGTATTATGTTTGAATGTTTCATAAATGTATAAAACCCATAACACATAATTGAAAAAGGTAACCTACTACCAATGTCGTCATATCAATTATAATACCTGCCTATCGCTGCTGGACCTTGAAAATGTCAAAAGCGACATTTAATGTTAAACGGTTATTAGTATTTGCATTTTTAGCAGAAAATGTAAACATAAAAGACACAGTCCTATTAAGTCATATGCCCGTTATTCGGAAGTTTCTATATGAAGAGGTCTGGCTGACAGCTTTTACCGCTCCATACGCTTGAGCTCTTCATAGTTTAAAGTGGGAGTCTGTCGGTAAGGGCCATCTGTCTGTCAGCCCGCAGCTCTTCTACCCATCCTGCTTTACGGCTGAGCGCCTCTGTTTGTTTGCCACATCAAATTCCCTCCCGCTCTAGTTACATTAAGATATGATTTATGTTTCATTCCCACTGATGTTCTCCTCCTAGAGGCTCATCTGCAAGAATCACATCTATTTTCAGATTTTGTACAGTTGCCCA
The DNA here is from genome assembly GCA_033220385.1 of Triplophysa yarkandensis. NCBI lineage: Eukaryota > Metazoa > Chordata > Actinopteri > Cypriniformes > Nemacheilidae > Triplophysa > Triplophysa yarkandensis. The sequence continues at coordinate 1,907,018 of CM065677.1, read as the reverse complement.
AAATAGAAGCGCCTTCTCATTGGTCGTGTGATTCAGAGTCTGGTGTAACTATGTTGTGTCAGCTTTAGTCCAGGACCGTAGAAGCAAGGCAACCACGTACAGATGTTCCTCAATACACTGAAAGTCTAAATGAAATAATTACATCTCTGTTTTGATCATTGTTATGGTTATGGTTATTGGTGTAGTTTGAATTAAATGTGTAACAGATGAAAAGTAATGTAGGTTTAATTAAAATCCTTTAAGTTGACGTTCTATCGGTTTTAAAGTGAATTGAAAGAGATGGGTTTCTACATAGCTGGGTGTGCTGTAGCTTGTAGTGTTCAATGTGGAAAGTGACAGAGAGAGGGAATAAATAAGATTAAAAGAGTGATGACACATGTGAGACGAGGATGGAGAGGTCCTGCTGTCGTCGAGGCAACACATGCAACATCCATTTTGTCGATCAGCTCATCCCTTAGCCAGATCTCTCTCATGTTCATGAATCACTCCTTATCTGGACACAGCTCGCTCTCTTCCTTCAGCTCTAGGGCAGTCTCTCTCTCTCTCTCTCTCTCTCTGTCTCTCTCTCTCTTTCTGGTAGACACAGAAGCTCTCTCACTGATGCTCACAGCTGCTGCTGGAAAGCACAAGCAAACGTGCCGTTACTTCAAATGGCCTCTGCATGCACTAGCCTGAAAGCAATTAAAATGAAGGTCTATTTTAAGATGAAGCACCGAGGAACCGTGGGTAGTGCACAAAACTCATAATCTCCAACGTGTTTTGGAATTCTGACAGAAGACATGTCAATGCACTGTTTAAGCTCTAAAGAAATACGTGCCGTGACTGTTGCGTTTCGGCTTATAGTAATAAATATGATGTGTGTAATTCTTTTCTCGGCTTTATTACAATGACTGTTATATAATGATTGTACACAAGGCCTGAAGGCCAGATCAATATTTCCAGAAGGCCGTTAAACATTTCAACTCACACACCAAAGCGTTCTTACTCATCCTTGGATGAATCTAGCAAACCCTGTCTAAAAATGTGCAACAGACCGTCATTTCACTTTAAATGTTAAAGAACTTCTTCAAATCGCTTCTATCAATCTTGTGTAAAAATATAATTTTCTTCCTTTTGGATTCATAGCATATAGGAGGTTTATCACATTTGCAATGAGATTACATACGGAGCAATTTAGACTCAGAGACTTTCTTACTTCCCATGCTTCAAAAAAATGTCCCAACATTAAAAGAACACAGCAGTGTGAACTAGAATCTCAATAATTTATCACCACGTGCTTGCTTGCCACAATATCAATCCGAATGATAACTTTCCATGCGGAGGATTTTTATCCAATCTTCTAAGAAACAGGGTTATGCACCATATTCATTTTATAATCCTATACTGTTTTTTTGTCAAGGATTTATTTAACTTCGGAGAGAAATAATGAAAGCGAAATCAAACTGTGTCACGTGTTATCGAATGTTTTCTCTCTCTGCTGTAACAGGTAGTGTGAGTTGATTCGGTGATGTTTGATGACCCTTCTGAGGCGTCTTGTGATTTATTCTGCTGATAGTCTGCAGCGTCATAATCCTTCAGCTCATTTCACACGCTCTTTGAGGGATCACTGATATATTCTACTATTCTGTAGTCCTTCAGCAAAATAACTGTTTGGCACCATTATTTCTAGAAAGCATCCTGTCTATTCTGCAGCAACTTGCTGTCATCAGAAAAACAAGGACATGATGGGATTTAAGATTTTAAGATAAACCATGGAGTTCAGTGTGATGCAGGGTAGGTGTCAGTTGACTGCTTCCGAAAATGAACTTCTCAAAGCGTCAGATGTCCCCCTTAATGTCTTGTTGATGATGTATAGCCATGGAGTCACGAGAGAAGATGTATTGGCACGTGTCTTTCTGTTGTGGCATGGTTAAGCTAAACTGTGATGAGAAGTGGGCTCAGATGCGTAGTCTGATGTGAAATGCATCTTGAGAGTCAGAGTGGGACAGTGAGAAAAGAAGAGGCGGTAGGAGGGGGTGGTAATGACATGCTGGGTATAACCAAGGGCTGTCCCGCTGAGGGATCCTGCTTTATTGCAGCTATGGAGACACGAGAGGGATTTGATGGTTGGGAGGGAATTTTAGCTGCACTCAGGGGAATGAGCCCAGAGGCTCAGGCTAAAAGACATAATCAATGCGTGTGTGTGTGTGTGTGTGTGTGTGTGTGTGTGTGTGTGTGTGTGTGTGTGTGTGTGTGTGTGTGTGTGTGTGTGTGTGTGTGTGTGTGTGTGTGTGTGTGTGTGTGTGTGTAACAGCCAACGGATATGACAGTAGGGCTTATAATGAAAACCCCTGCAGATATGAGAAGCAGCACATTCAGCTCATCAGGAGGGATGGATGGATGGATGGATGGATGGAAGGATGGATAGATGGATGGAAGGATGGATGATTGGATGGATGGATGGATGGATGGATGGATGGATGGATGGATGGATGGATGGATGGCTGGATGGATGGAAGGCTGGATGGATGGAAGGATGGATGGATGGAAGGCTGGATGGATGGATGGATGCATGGATGGATGGATGGATGGATGGATGGATGGATGGATGGATGGATGCATGGATGGATGGATGGATAATGGATGGATGGATGGATGCATGGATGGATGGATGGAAGGCTGGATGGAAGACTGGATGGATGGATGGATGGATGGATGGATGGATGGATGGATGATGGATGGATGGATGCATGGATGGATGGATGGATAATGGATGGATGGATGGATGGATGGATGGATGCATGGATGGATGGATGGATGGATGCATGGATGGATGGATGGATGGATGGATGCATGGATTGATGCATGGATGGATGGATGGATGGATGGATGGATGGATGGATGGATGGATGGATGGATGGATGGATGGATGGATGGATGGATGGATGGACAGGTGGGTTGATGGAAGGATGGGACAGATGGTTTGAATAGTGCATGTAGATGACTTTCACAATGCCCTGTTTGTATTACACATCCTCACCTTACCCTCAATATGACGTTATAGCAACATCGTTGGCAGCTGAGGTGGCAAGAACAACCAAGGCTGTAGCGCATTTCAGAGGCCAAATGAGTGATTACCTCACAACTCACAATGTTATAATTCACCATGACCTCAATCTGCCACAGACTTTAGTTCAGGTGTTCTCTATTCTTGGATCTTACCCATTCTGTGCTGGATGCAGCATGTCGATAGAACAATAAATATTACATTCATTTGCTATTTTAGCTGTCCACCATCTGGCTGATAAGAGTGTACACAAAGTCAAGATTTCCATACATTTCATGAACGCTATACAGCTATTAAGGCCTGAACTCAATTATGCTAATGTTTGAGTGGGATTTAATACATTTATGCCTTCTAAAATAGTTCTTGTTGCAGTAGCCATTAAAGCCATTTTATGATCACTATTATGTCACTTATGGATGTGTGTTTAGATAAATCCACATGTCTTTTAGATCTGATGTGTAGATACGGCTAAGAAAACCATTTCAAGGACCATATTGAGTTTTATTTAATTCACCATTTATATGTTAGTGTTTAGGTGAAATGAGCACTTGATTTTTTTTTGTGACATTGTAAAAATATTTCTACCAAATATCAAACCAAAATATTGTTTTTATTTGCATTTATTTAATGTGAAAACTGTATGTACAGGCCTTAAATACAACAAAAAAATCTCTGTATTTTTCAGACTACTATTTATATATTCACTTTTTGGCAATGGAACAGAAACATTTCAACACGTATTTAGAAAAAGTGAAACAAAAATGTATGTGATAAAACATTTGTATTACAGTTTTCATTGTCAGTCTTTCATATTGAGCTAATGTCACTTCTGGGGTTTCTATATTTTCCTATACACAGAACTATCTACACACTTTTAACCATTTATTTATTATAAAACACACCATACAAAAAGTTACAAGTGTTTTTAAACATATATATATTACAGGTGTTCCGAGGTGAAATTATAGATTCTTATGGGGAAAAGATCTGCAGTATTTTGAAATCTTTAATTGTGTAATGATGTCTGTGATTGAACATTATCTCACTGCGTGCATTGCATTCAGAGATTTCTAAATATAGTTCTCAATGCAAGTTATCTTATGGCTTCAGGTCAATAGGTTTGCTACACAGTTTGTTATATAATATCACATTTTTGTAATGTATCTAATAAATACATGCGAATGTACTTATATTGGTTGGGCGGGTTATGAACTCCAAAATATGTTTAAAACCCAAAATATTTATACTATTGATATACTTTTATTCAACTATTGGTATAATAAATTATGCAAAGAGCTTATTTCCTAATGTCAACAACCTAAGACAATATCATACCCAGCACATCAACACACATGACTGCAGAACAGTTGATCTTACATCCATAAGCTGCTGATGCTAGAGAATGCTCATCCCCAGTAAGGCATGAGTGTTGGTCATATTATATTATATATAGGGGCAGAGATAAAAATACCACTTGCACACTGCAGAGACTATGTTTTCGACATAACACTGTGTTTTTGCTTTACAATAAAGCTGAGAAAGCTGAGCCGAGAGGATAGGGCAGAGTCTTGGCTTCCTGAGCCCCAGGTGGCCATCTTTCATCCGACAGCCACCCTGTGAATGCTTTAGAGAGCGTGTCGATTTCCTTGACATCTGCTCTCTCACCCAGAGACTCTGGCCACTGTCCTGTTCTGATCTCCTGCAGAGAAGCGCCTCCCAAAAATAAAGAGGCCTGCTATTCTCAGTGTTTCTCTCACTATCTCACAAATACATTCCTGATAGAATCGGAACATCTTCAGACATCTTAACAGAGCAGCGACTGAGAAAATTAAAGGTTACAAAGGTTAGTTAGATTGAAAATATCACAGTTGGCCCGTCTGCAAGATTCCAGACCTGAATATTTGAACCGCCTGGATTTCTCTTCAGAGCTTGGCTTCTTGAAAGTTATCTTTGGGGAAATGAGGAAACCTAAGTACTGGGTAAATTTCCTAAGTGTGCACCGAGCCAACAAAGAAAAGCTGAACCGGCGATCAATTGTGCACAAAGGAGGTTAAAGCTCAAAGCATTGCTGGTACAACCTCAACGGAGAAAACTCTTTATTTGTTTGTATGCTATAACTCTCTCTCATATTCAAGGGATTCACATTCACGGAATGGTTGTAAGTACATACTGCCTCGCTTGGGTATTCATGGAGTCTCAACAGTATTGTGTGAAATATTGCACACAGAGCCTTTAGCAGCAATGTGTTCACCGCAGTGGTGCGGTAATAGTAATATCGAGCGGCCATTAGGGTGGGAGTAAGGCCAAAACAGTTCTCGCTGCAGGGATGTGTGGTACGTTGCACTACCTCCGCACTATCAAGCCAAAGCTTTTTTGTTTCTGGTGAAGTGGGCGTGGAGCAGGCGAATGAAATCCAGTTTGCAAGCTCTTGCAATCTGTGATCCGAGGTTTAGAGAGTTGAAGATGCTTTAAAAGGATCGACAACAAGCATTAGCGTGTAAAATGTGACTCGTAGATCAGACTTAGCACATACCGAATTGCATCTGGTCATTTTGACACAAGTGTGGGTGTAGATTGAAGCAGTGGAGTGGATGGAATTATGCTGCTCTTCTCGGCCCGTGGCCATCTGTGCCTATGTTTGTGTGATATTACTAGGTTTAACAACATTCTGCATTTGGATTATCCAAGAACAATGCAAACAAACTCTAGGCGAAATACCAATCAGGTTGTGCCGTCATCTGGTGTCTTTACTTTAATTATTATGCTTTGGGATTGTTTTTTACGCTGTGTAAATATACTATACTATGTTATATATGTAATATCATTAAAGTGCTCTCTTTAACTCTTTTTATTTCCTCAAAAGCCATTTAAAAGCTTTGTGTGAGAAGAAAATGTATCTAATTTCAGGACAACTCATTTCAATGGCTATATGCTAAAAACACACCTTTATGACATTTCGAGTACAAAGTAGTTGCCTTGTGAGTCATTCATTGTCATTGAATCAAACCAAACCATTCAGCCTCTCAAAACCTGTGTACGATAGAAAATAATCCTTTTAATATCATAAAAGTCCAATTCATGCGTTTTGAATGTACTGATGCTTAAGCTCCCTTATTTCTAATTTCAAATTCCTCTCTTTCAAATTCTTCAAACTTCTTCATTTGCACTCCAAAAAAGAAAGAAAAATGAGTTAGAAAATGACAGATTTCTCATTGGCGTACAGCCTTGTCTAAAACGCAATGTTTTTCTTTATTGCTGCAGGACTCTTTCATCGTGCTATAATCCAGAGTGGCTCAGCGTTGTCCAGCTGGGCCGTCAACTATCAGCCGGTCAAGTACACAAGGCTGCTGGCTGAGAAAGTGGGCTGTAATGTGCTTGACACCCTGGACATGGTGGACTGTCTAAGGAAGAAGAGTGCTCGTGAGTTGGTTGAACAAGACATCCAGCCAGCAAGATACCACGTAGCCTTTGGTCCAGTCATTGATGGTGATGTCATTCCCGATGACCCCGAGATCCTGATGGAGCAGGGCGAGTTTCTCAACTATGATATCATGCTGGGTGTCAACCAGGGCGAGGGCCTGCGCTTTGTGGAGAATGTGGTAGACTCTGAAGATGGTGTCTCTGGCAATGATTTTGACTTCTCAGTCTCGGACTTTGTCGACAGTCTCTACGGCTACCCGGAGGGCAAAGATACTCTCAGAGAGACCATAAAGTTCATGTACACCGACTGGGCCGACAGAGACAATCCTGAGACACGCCGCAAGACGCTGGTTGCACTTTTTACCGATCATCAGTGGGTAGAGCCTTCAGTGGTAACAGCAGATCTTCATGCCCGGTATGGCTCACCTACCTACTTCTACGCCTTCTACCACCACTGCCAGAGTTTGATGAAGCCTGCCTGGTCAGATGCAGCACATGGAGATGAGGTTCCCTATGTCTTTGGAATCCCCATGATTGGCCCAACTGACCTTTTTCCTTGCAACTTCTCCAAGAATGACGTCATGCTCAGTGCTGTCGTCATGACCTACTGGACAAACTTTGCCAAAACCGGGTAAGTGTTTACCTCACATAATGCTCTGTTTGGTTGTCTTTATGGACCTATTGACAGAAATGCAATATATTATGCAAAACTATGTTTTAAAAGGTTTATAAAGACCTTATATAATAAACTGATATGTTTTTGTTGCTATAGAATGAGCTATTTCTACTTAAATATAGACCTGGTCTTCCTTACATGGAATTTACTGCCATGTTTCTACAGCAGCACTAAATGGACTAACTGCTCTACAAAATGTGTTTCATAAAAACATTATCTCCTTCTTGTCCTTTGACAGCCCTTGTAGTACTTCGAAAGGGATTAAGAGGTTTGGAGTGAACGATTGGTTGCAATTCACAACCCCTAGATACAGTAATACTTCAATGATAAAAAATGACACCTTAAAAGTATCTTTCCCAAAAAAAAGTCCTCTTAAAATTTCATTAAAATATGTTACATTACTTGATTATCCCTATATGACCATATTTACAGATTTGGCCAATACAAAAGCAATTTTACATCATACTTTACATTTGTTTCTGAGTGGTTCTGTGCAATCCCTGGGATCGATACCATGACCTTAAAAAATCGAATTATCTTTTCTTGATCTTTCGTCATTAATTTACACAAAGCATACACTTTTCTTAACAGGGCATGTTTAGAATTTCCCACCTTTTTGTAAGATTTGCAATAATCCCATGTTTCCTAAAATGCAATGAGATGTATGTATGTTGAATTGAAGTCGAGTTAAAGCACAAAGTGAAAATGGCAAGTGGAACTTATCACATTTGTGCCCCTCGGCAGTTTTAATCCAAATTCACAGCTCATCTCTTCCTACCCAGGTGACCACCTGCCCAACAACACCTCCTCTCTTTCATGCTCAATTCTGCCCATAGCACACGGAGCATTATAGATCTGTATGAGGAGAGCTTGTAATCAGCTCTAACAAAACAACACAAATCTAATTTGACAACCGCTGTTGCTGAGAAAAATGGATTGGTCACACTGACGCTTCTCCGCTTTTACCACTCACAATAAAATGACACCCCTGACATTTATAAATCATTTTTAACTGGAAAGTGAACAGGAGGCCGGCTCAAAGACTCTATGTGCCGAATAAAAATGTTAATGTTTAATGACTGCCGGCTATTTTTCAGAATGAATGCTCAATTCAACGCTCTGCAAGAACATTCGGAAAAAACATGTGTCCAGAAATTGTCAAATCAGCTTAAGGGCATGGCATATTTGTACGGTAAACCCTGATGTTTCCCATGCGATTATAACTTGAGCCACACTTAAACTCTTCAAAAGCTGGGGAAAGAGTGTGACAGGAACAGTTTACCTATAACAGGATCCTTTCTTCTAAGACGTTTGCAAAATCACACTTGACAGCTTGTACCATGGAGAAAAGTAACAAAAACACTTTTAAAATATCATACAGCCAGATGGTTTCTTAAAGCTCAGCGGTTGTGGCTTTTTTGAAGTTGTGGGTCCAGGGTCCAGGAATTACATAAAACTAATGACAAGTAACACCTCAAATACATTTTACTTTACAAGTGCATGCCTTTATATGTTAGGGATCAAACCATTTTATATGTTAGGAAATCTAGCATTTATAAACACCTTTGTCTAGAATAGTCCCTTAGTGAAACAAACCTTATTCGTCATTTACCCTACTGTATCAGAAATCCAGTGACGTAAACAGAATTTAACACATGAAAAATACTGGATCTTCTCGTAGTCACTCAAGTAATGGCTTCCAATTCATCTGACATGATAGAATCAGTTTCAGGCTTTAAGTTTTCTTCTATTTTTCTCATTTGTGAGGGGATTAATGTGAAAACTGCTTGGCAGTTGGCTTGTAAAGAGCAACGGATTAGATTTTAGGATAATTAGCCTTTATATCTGAGAAATAGACAAGCCATGGTTTAGTACAAATCAAGACAACGATTCTGTATTGCAGCATGTACAGCTTTAAAGTTCTACTTTTGTCCTTGCTTCAACAACATTCATTATTCTCACAACTTCTAAACACTGCGTTACACTACCTAGCCAAATCATGGACACTTATGTTCATGTAAAATGGATTTGTGATTATTTTTAGCTGTGTTTAATGTCAACAGCAAGTACTCTTCTCTGTCCTCACAATACAAGCATGTTTGGTTTCATATATGTAAAAAAAATCAGTTGCATTTATTTAAAATATACGTTTGCCCAAAGGGAAAGCAATGAGACCAATCAAGAATTCAGAATGTATTTGTATCGCAAATATAACTTTTATTATTTAGTGATGGTGTTGGTTAAATGCACTGTTGGTACATTTCAAGAGCACACACTTTAAATTAAAATGCAACCAATGTTAATTTATGTGCAGACATTACAAAAGAAGAAAACGCAATGACTCCCAGTATGTAAGTACGGTAATCGATAAACCTATATCTGTCTTTAAATGAACACTGTGTGCACAATTATTAGGCAGGTGATTATTTTGACCATATCATCTTTTTATCCATAATTTCTTACTCTGAGCTTTATAAACTTGAATGATAATAGGATTTAATGCATATCAGGTGATGTACATTTGTGTAAGGAGAGAGGTTGTAGCCTAAGAAGATCATCACCCTATATCAAGGTGTGCATAACTATTAGACAGTTTGTTCTCCTCAAGAAATATGGACAAAAAAAATGAATTGACTGCCTCTGAAAAGTCAAAAATTGTAAAAAGTCTTTCACAGGGATAAGCACTATAAAAAAATCTAAGATATTGGGGAGTGATTACAAAACCATTCACAAGTAGTAAACAGAGTCGAACATGTCGAGAAGAAAAGATGCACATTAACCACCAAAGATTTGAGAAGAATCAAACGTGAAGCTACCAGGACCCCATGATCCTCCAGTGCTGCCATATTTCACAACTGCAACCTACCTGGACGGTTAAAAGTATGATGTGTTCAGTTCTCAGAGACATGGACAAATAACAAAGGCTTAAATCCGACAACTGCTGAACAAGATACACATAAGTCAAAACATAAAGAATGGACCAACAAATATCCGAAGACAGATATTTCAAAGGTTTTGTGTACTTATGAGATGAGAGCAACCCCATGGAAAGGCCTGTGGTTGGAACAGTACCAGCTCCACTTCGACTCACATGCCAGCATTGTGCATGTGGGGTACTGGTAAGGGCAGGTATTATTAAAGATGAGCTAGTTGGAACTTTTCGGGTTGAAAATCGACTCAAAATAAACTCAGACCTCCTGCCAATTTTTAGAAGACACTTTCTTCAAGAAGTTGTATAGGAAAAAGTCTGCATCCTTCAATAAGACAACGCTCCATCACATGCTACAAGCACTTCATGTGGCTGGCCAGTAAAGGCCTTAAAGACCCTATTGAGAACCTTTGGGCCCTTCTTAAGAAGGAAATTCACAGTGAAGGTAAACACTACACATCTCTGAACAGTGTCTGGGAGGCTGTGGTTCCAGCTTCACAAAAAGTTGATTCTGACCAGATCAAGAAACTGACTGACACTGAATAGAAGGCTTTGTAAAGAGGGGGTGGGCTATATGGGTCACAGGGTTTTTAATTTTCACAAACAGAGATTATTATTCTCACTTTAACAGATGAAAATAAAGAATTGAAATGAAAAAATCTTTGTTTTTCATTTAGTTGCATAATAATTCTGCACACGTATAGTTGCCTAATAATGGTGTACATTAAGAAAGCCAAAACATCACTTTTACAACTAAAATGTTCAGATTTGAGTTATGTTATGTTACTGTAGTTGGACAACAACAAAAATAATCCTCAAAAATACAACTTGCCTAATAATTGTGCACACAGCGCATAGTAAATTGTATGCATACTTACATTTATGTATTTGTCACTTTGAAATGCATAACACTGTACATTTATTTTAAGTATGTACAATCCCTGGGTTCAAACCCATGACCTTAGTGTTGCTACTACCATAATCTAACGACTGTGCTTAATAAAAACAAAGTGTGTAAATCTAAACTTCAAACTCATCTCGACTACTGTATACATGCGAAATGTAATCCAAATAATGTCATAGAAAAACCTGTTCAATACATCTTAAATGTTCAGTAAATGCACTTTGGTCTCAAAATTTTGTCTTCAACCCCTTTTCCCAAAAGCCACGTCTTGATGACGGGTTACGGGACACTACAGTAAATATCAACTTTGCAAGTTATAAAAACGCCATCTCTGTAGCCCCTAGTACATTGACAATATAAAAACATTTCAATGTAATGAATAAAATGTAACTTTTCGTTTACATTTTCAGTAACTGTGTAATGCTTTACATATCTCGTTTAATACAGTTTGTATAGGATTAGTAAACTCGTTCATTTGTCTAGTGTTAGCTAATTGACAGGATTCCTCGGAAGCAAAAGCCAAGAATCTTCTTCACATTAGATAAGTAAATTGTTTGTGCATATCGCTTCAGTCCAGGCTGTACCATCGGTCCTCAGATGCCGCTGTTTGACTACAGATTGTGGCATTAGTGTTTGATGGGCAGGGGCTGTTTCCTCTGTATTCTTTAACTATGGCATACAGCCTTCAGTCAAACAGTCCATGCTGTGCCGAGCCAGACGCATTGCTGAGCAGAATTCTGCGGTTTTCTTTTGTCTGCCCGCTTCTCTTCATCTTGCCTTGTACTTTCTTGTTACAAGAACACAAGCCACTTTCGGAAATGCTTAGTCCCGCTGAGATGAATGCAGAAGTGCAGTTGGAAACGGGCATGTTTTTAATAGCTTTCAAGGACATTTAACATCTAACATGATTCAGTAATAAACAATGATTAATAAGAAGGATTAAGGTCCCTGAATGACTGCTTGACGGAAATCTGAAAGCTATGTTGTATTGACAACCGTCTCATTGAAATTCCGTGGCCTGTACTTCATCTGAATAGTAAGCAGACGCTCATTAACTCACGTCGTCTCCTCATATCTGCCTTGTGCGTGTTAAAACAAAAACAGTCATTTCAACCTTGCATCTTAATGAGCGCTTTTCCCGGGCCGTCATGCTCAGAAACCAAACAATCTTGAACGTCAGCTGACCCCCAACAACCAAGCCACGTTAGTCTCTCTCACTGGCTCTAAATTGCTTCTTCCAATCGCTTGCTTTGTTTCTCGGAAGACTACCCAGAGTCCAAATGGGAATTCAAAGGGATTGTGTTTAGCTTGTGTGCAACAGTCTCACAACCCACTTAATTATACCTAGCACGAGCCAGGGAAATGAAATGCGTTTCTGATATGCGGATTTGCCTCTGAAGGGGAAGGAAGCCCAGTAGTGGGTTGAGGACACTGCTGCATGACCATCATGATCAGTCTTGACACATGCTGTGGTTATTTTTTAACAGTTAGCATCATGGGTTTACATAATCCAAACACAGTAGAATATACCATAAAATGTATTAAATAATACAATTGCATGATATTTTCCATGTGCGAAAAAGGTATCATATCAAGATATTGAATATATTAAAATGTCTTTGTATTTTCAAATCTAAATGAACAATAAACATATGAAGGCACATTTATTTTCTAGGAGACCTTAAAGGAGGCTTTAACCCTAAATTTGATCAAAAAATCAATTGGCCACGTTTGAACCAGTGCAAATTTATTAAGAATTATTATTATTAAGAAAACACAAAATATAGGAGCACCATATAGGAGCACCATGTGCCCATTTACATAGGGGAAACACAAACTGTTTGAATAAATCCTCCAAATGTCACACAGTTAATGTTCTGCATTCCATCAGAGACCTTGAAAGTGGTAAAGTAAGATCAAAACTCCTCACGGAACACTGCACGGTTCTTAAGAAAATCAGCTTGGACCTTAAAATGTTCTACACAAACCTACTAAGGAAACTTGCATGATGCAGTACATGCAACCAGCTTCTAAAACAACATACACAAAGTATACAAATCATGAAAATGCATAGATGCACACATCACCCTGAGTTAATGATGTTCTGTTAAATGTAATAAATGAAATGAACCTAGCCCAAGCGCTTCATGACACTGAGGCTTTTATGATGCCCCACAGGATTTGGCGTCTCTATGTCCATGATCATCCAAGCATTGAAAATGAGACTGATGATGAATAAGCAGTGCAGCTCCATCAAATTAACTCTGACTCTTGTGCACCTTGTCATATTCATTAGATTTGTTCTGCTATCCTTCATTATAGTTACTGAATGAATGGGTTTTGGAATTCAATGTGGAATCAATCACGGCTGTATTTAAAAAAGACACACATGCCGCTTGAGGATCTTCAAAAGATTTTGTCAATGCATACTTGCCTTTAAAACATTCTTCTTGAAAGCATCAAGATGCAGTAGACTTCCATATAAAACTTCATAAATGAATGTGTATTAAATATTCAAGAAAAGATTTAGTGTTTGCCAATACATTGTCAGGGATTTCAATGGGTTTTGCATGTGGTTGTAGATATAGCTTTTTAATTGCAGGCTGTCCCAGATTTTGGCAAAATTGCATTAATTTACATCAACTTGATAGGAGAACAGCAGTAAAATGAATGGAAGTTTGTATATTTTTTGGGCTGTGATATTGTGAGTGGTGAGTGTTTGTTTGTTAACTTTAGTTTGTGTGTAATGTGCCTTTTACAGCGCAAACAATACCTGTGAAATTACACAATTTATGTACAATGCGAAGCAAGACTTGTAGGAAAAAAAATTCATTTCAATTCAATTCAATTTGATTAATATAGAGCTTTTCAATGCATGTTTTTTAAAGCAGCTAAATAAAAACTAAATAAAAGGGAAAAAACAGAGTGTGACAATACAGTACCTGCAAGTTTGTGACATCATAAATCCCAAAAATCTTAGGTTGAGTTTTACCCAAATGATTGAATAAAAGAACTGGTCTGGGTTGTAAATATATTCTGGGTTCTTATTTATCTTGTAATATATACTGTATGTAGGGCTTCGGATATCGTCTTTGGAGGACGAGCTTCCCAATATTGAAAATCTGGAATCATGCCTGGGGCAAGACCATGTTGAGCTGCTTTAGAGAAGACGAAGAGCCCCTGAAGTATTGTTTGGTTACCATGACGCACATTATACTGAGCTGCGTGAATACTGTCACTAGTGAATAATACTAGTGAATACTGTCACTACTGTGTGTGTGTGTGTGTGTGTGTGTGTGTGTGTGTGTGTGTGTGTGTGTGTGTGTGTGTGTGTGTGTGTGTGTGTGCGCGTGTGTACACACCTTTAAAACACTTCTCTGAAACCTCCTTGAAGATGTCTACTGGTCAATTTGCGTATTTTCAAGCCAATGTGATAACTGTTATTAGTATTAATGAAACCTGTTAACGTAACCAGTTACACTTCTTAGTTCAGATAAGTCTTAAACTGATGAGATCAGTGATGCCATTGTTGCTTTTTATTGCAAAAAGCAATACATATATAGAATATTGTGTATGTTTGTAACCTCACCGTCAGCTAGAGTTACTGTGGTTTTGCACACTTAAGTGGTGGCCTTAGTGTATCATCAAGATCTTCATAATGCGTGCCATTTTTGGAAGTCTCAAAAAAATTATGTAAAAATATGATGACTACAACTAAAGTAAAGTCACTTGATATCTTCATCACCGCCAGCAAGCCTCTCATAACAACTTTATTGAGTAAATGCTCCGTAAATGAATCTCCATCCCTTGTAGCATAATTTGTGTATTTGAATGATCTATATGTGATAATGTCTCTGCCATAGGATGTCATCACTTTAAGCAAGGGGTCAGACTGCTCAAATGATTTCTATTTTGTAAAGAAGACTGTGTGAGAGCTCTCTTTGAAGTTTGGATGGCATTTTGTAAATCCTCCCTAGTTTCAGATCTCAATGACCACAGAGCGGCTTCCTCTCAGGGATGGAGATATGAAAGAGGAGCTGAAGTGTCGCTTCACTGGACAAACCCAAGTACCCTGAACTGTAGAGAACCATCTGATCGTTTTAGGAGTCAGTAGAAGTGGGAAACTTGACAGAATATTACCGGCTTATTCAGCGCCTCCATTTGCTCTAAACAAACACACAAACATCTAAAACATGAGGTGACTCAGTTACTCCGATAAGAGATTATTTATTCATTCAAACCACATTTTACATTTGTTCAAATCATTAACTCTAATCTGTGTGATGCTTTTCTTCCTAAGCATCATGCTCCTTCTCCGGCAACCACACCAAACCTTTATTAAACCTTCCTACAGTGGATAATACAGTTCACTACAGAACTACAGTTTATGATTTTCAGTAATTCTTACAGAATGTTCAAATGTACTTTAGTATTTATGCCACACAACACTATGGCTAGATGTATATATATTTTAATAACTAGTGCATTTTAAAAGACATCATGACATTGTTGTTACAACCTTCACCTTACAACGTGTTTATTGTAAATTGGCTTTGTTATGACCTGAGGATAGTAAAGTTCTGTCTTCTATAGTTCGATTGTCTGAAATTTTACATTTCTCAACTTTCTTTCTACTTTTTGTCATTTGGTCTTCTCATAGATCTGTGCTTATGTACCGTATATACCATCTTGGGCATGACTTCAAATAGCACGTCTCCCAGAGGTTGTGGTTGATCAATTTGAGATTTTAGTGGTCCAGCGTCTGACTTTGATATTTATTTCTGGGTTTTAGGTGGTCAGCAATCCCAGTTTAATATTAAAAATCCTAGCTGTCAATGTTGAAAAGATCCTCGCCTCTAAGCACCTGACTACCTGCCCGCTGGATCCTATCCCACCCATCCGTTGTCCCGGCTCTCACCCTCTGGTATGTTTAAAGTAACCCACTACAAGCTTGATCTCTCCTGACCCTATTTGGCAAAACCCTTGAGCGTGGGGTCTTCCACCAACTCTCCTCCTTCCCTACTCAGAACAACCTCCTAGACAGCAACCAGTCACTGTTCAAGATTGGGCACTACACTGAAACACACTTCTTTACATTTTTTAAGCCCTTAAAATGGCAAGGGCCAACTCTGTCATCTCTTGTCATCCTACTGGATCTTTCAGTTGTTTTTGACAGTGTAAACAAACACATTATTTGTTCTACACTCAATACACTCATGGCCAATGGTTCCAGTCTTACCTCTCAGAAAGGTCCTTCAGGGTATCATGAAGAGGTCCAGTGATATATCAAACCGTTGTATTCCAGGCTCAGTTCTTTGATAGCTGTTCTTCTTAAATTACATAACATCATTATCATCTGTCATTTGGAAGCATGGCTTTTTCTATAACCGTTATGCAAAGATCCAAAGATCCCAAAGATCCATCATAACCTCTCTATTCAATATGGATCATCCATTACTTTGCCTTCCAGGACAGCCAGAAATTTGGGACTGGTAATCGATGATCAGCCAACGTTCGCAGATCATGTTGCCATCACAGTCAGGTCGTGCAGAATTATTTTCTTTAACATCAAGAAGATCAGACCTTTCCTTTCTAATCTTCCTTATGTTGAGCATGCTGCATGAATCCTACTGCAGGCTCTATTCCTGTCCAGGCTGGACCACAGCAATACTCTCCTCACCAGGCTCTCGGCCTGCCTCTTTAAACTTCTAAAGATGATACAGATTGCGGTGGCAGGAGCACACGTCACCCCTCTCTTTGTCAGGTTACATTGGCTCCCATGAATTCAAACCTCTCAACGTAGCCTGTAAGTCCACCAAAGGTTTAGAAACCCTCTACTTTTACTCACTGGTACACATATATCCCTACCCTAAAGATCGACATCTTGTGCTGTCCCAAAAAGATAATAAATCGCTCTCTCGCATCTTCTCTGGATCAGTACCAGGATGATGGAATGATCTGCCCGTTACAACACGTTGGCAGACAGCATTTCCATCTTTAAAAAATGCCCAAGAACTCTTCCTTTCCGTCTGCTCCGGACCCCCTGAAAACCTCTTTCCTCACATCCTTACTCTTTCTTTAAAAAGAACCTTGACTGGACTGACCTCAGATCCAAACATCGCAAGTTTAATAAAACTAATTCAATTCAGCAATGTATGACTTAAGGGTGTTACAATACAGAGCAAACTGAAGGTGTGCAACGATAAACTATTGACTTTATTTCACATGTAACCAAATCGTGCATGTTCATGTTACATCATTATTTTGGATTGGCAACCACGTAAACACATTGAATTGTGCTGCCTAAGCAAAATTTTAAAACATCAAAAAGCCCGCTGTGAACTGTGGATGAAAAACACAATATAGCCCACAAAAACATGCCATCAGTTGTGCCACCTGGCCGTGAAGTTACAGAATGGGATATGCGGGTGAAACGGATCGTGTTCCGACAGAATTTGAAAAAGCATCAGCTAAATGACTAAATGTAAATGTATATGTACTATAAATAACTTACACAATTATGAAATGGAGTGGCAAGTACCAGCAACATGTGAGAAGTGGCAGTACGTAATAAACAGCTATGATATCCGAAAGATTTAAATAGGTTCCTCGGTACCAGTGCACACCGGCCATAATCAACTCTAGACACGGACATGACAAAGGCCCAAGTGAAATATTTCGAGGACATCTCTGTCAAGTCCTATCATCAGCATTCTGCAGCACTGCAGTGTCACACGCTGTATTTCATGCAGCATCAATATGCTGTGTCGTGCAAGGAGGTTGATTGACCATTATTAGAGCGTGTGGTGTTATTGGGATTCCAGTCTTTGCTATTAAACGAGAATGCCCCAGGTACAGTGACTGTGCCTCGCACACCAAGCAGCAGGAATTCATATATGCCGCACCACTGCTGTGCTATTGATATCCTGTTCTCTGGCATGTTGCAGAGAGGCAGATCAATATGACCTTACCTCTGCCGTCTGGTCCTTTGAAACTTAATTACTTATATTCCCCTCTAAAGTCATCATGGTCCAGATGCCAGTGTTCATCTGAATCATTACAAGTCTGATAAAACCAGTTATTGAGCTGATGTTTATCCTATAATATTTTACCTTTTCCACTGGATCCATACGCTGGGATGTAGAAGAAACTTGAAAGCATGTAACAACCTTGTTTCTTCTGCTCTCTCAGTTGTGGCACAGGTGTGATAGAAGAGACCTGAAATACACAAAACCTGAAAATGTATAGTATTTATACCGTCAATCCTGCCGTTCATTCCTTTACGTTTTACATTGAAACACATTTAATGTGCACGCTTGGATTATTTCATGATATATTTGATGTTTCTGACCATAACAGAAAGATGTAAACTCTTTTGGCTTAGTTGTATTATGTAATTTTCTGTATGCATTTGGCAAACACTATCAAAATTGACCTACGGCGCCTTTAATTTCCTGTTTCTTTGATGAAATCGCATGAAGTTCCCTGGGAGTCAAACTCATGATGACGGTGTTGCGAGCACAACTTTCTCAAACTACAAAAACACCTTTTATTACCCATAGAGGTCATGCCTGTTACCTAGAGTAACGTATCAAACTTATGTATCACATTTACCCGCTGATACATTCCCTCGTACTTTATACAAAAAAATATGGTTCAGTTGGCTCAATGAGTTCTTCATCTAGAATTGGGCATTCAGACAACCCAGATCAGGAAAAGGTGGCATCACAAATTTGGGAATGCTGAAGAATAGCCGTCTTTATCGGATGACCGGACCAGCTAGTTGATTACCAAGTCGTCCTTTTGCATTCAGTTTTCGTCTACATCTTTTGTACAGAGTAGCTATAAGAGCAGCTCATGTGGGATTTTTCATGTGTCATTAATGTAAATAGAGATGATTAATCATTATGCCACAGAAAGAAGACTGGAGGCCATGCTGATGATTAGAGGAACACTGACCCCTGGAGGAACACATGCACAGGCTGCATGCCAGCATCTCCTTAAGTGTTCAGATTAATATGGTCCGCTTCCTATCAGCACACTGGCTGTTAATGCAATCTGCACTGCTTTCCTAAAGCAATTACTGAAATGAATGCACCGCTGTTGTTTTATCAAAAACAAGTTGCATCCTTAAGCACTTCTCAACCGTTGATTTATTCGTTTGTAATTCCTTTTAAAAACCTTCGGCCCATTTTCTTAAACGAAATGAGCCACGAATCCAGCAGCCAAAGGGGCTATGATATATTTTATTTAATTTATATAGTGCTATCCCCAATGTGTATTGTTGCAAAGCCGCTTATATTATCATAATTAATCAATTAATATATATATATTATTATATTCACATATATGAAGTTTACGTGTACAGATTAAGCAGCAGTTTCCCTGCAGATATAAACTGTAATGTAACATCACGCGGGGGAGAAATGAAAAATTGGGCGCATAAGTGATGGGTAGATTGCCCTGAACAACGTTCTAGGAGTAATATAGAGATACATTTGTTAGTTTGGCAGATGCTTTTTTATAAAGCAACTCCCAATAGAGGAAAAGAAAAGGTGATTCAATTTGGTAGGGCAACGAGCATGTCAAGTGTTAGTTAGTAAAGGTTTTAAATCTATCTTCAGGAAAAAAGAGAAGAGCATTTTTGTATTTTAAGATACAGTAAGATGCATGCGCAACTCCATAAATGTCAACCTTACCACTAAAATATAGAGTTTTCTCCAATGGTGCTTGGTATACTTCAAGCCAATATGTCAACATTTGGTGGTTCAAATACCCATGTGAGGTCTCTCCTTTTAAATCATTTGTTTTTAATTTTAGTGCATGGTTTTTATAGTCAAAGAAGGTTTTTTTTCAGGATTGTCACATCCATAACGCTATATTTCGCTCATAAACAAACACAAAAATAAAATATTGTAAATACTTTATATTCTTTATACGGCTATCGCTTGGCAATTTGTTGGATATTATTGATTCCGGTACATCCATTTTAATTTACATCAATACTTAGAAGTTTTTTGAAATGTCCTTTATGCAGGTTTATTTGCTTCATTAAAATGGAAAACTTGTGCAAGTCGGGTATTTGATTGATGTTTAAACACTATCAACAAGTGTTTTGTATGATATTAACAGCTGGATCAGTCTACTGGTAACAATTATATTCTAAGAGAATTACTAGGTCACGTCCACAATGCAAAATGTCCCGTCCACAATCCTGGAATGGTCAATTTTTAGATTACAAATATAAGTTATAAGCAATTACTAACTGTAACTAAAAATAATGCTTAAAAAGGAAAAGATGGAGAAGCAGGAGAAGCATCAACACATCGACACATGTTACTGCAGTGTAACTGATAGAGCTAAATAAAAAATAAAACATTTAGACTTGAATGGTACAAATAGTCATACAGAAGAATAGTCAAACCAGTGATAAAACTAAGCATATTCACTATTATCTGTTTTCAAAATTGATTTGTAATATCCAGTCTTGTCCTTCTCAAAGAAGCTCTATAACAGTGATTTCTTCGATATCTTCTAAGGCAACGTCATCTTACGAAAAATATCATTTCTTCCTGGCAATCTTCTGTATTGCTGCCATCTCATTTACTCTTCTGCACGTGGCACCATCCATGTCTGAAAAAGACCTTGAATATTGTTTTAAACGTTGTTACTATGTTTCTCTGACAGATGAGCAACTTATGACAGAATGTTCAATTCTTTAGAATTAAACCATAAGTGAGAAACACACTGTATACAATGCATGTATTCATTTCTTCTTCGTTTGTTTTGCAGGGATCCTAATAAGCCAGTGCCTCAGGATACCAAATTCATCCACACTAAAGCCAATCGTTTTGAGGAGGTGGCCTGGTCCAAATACAATCCTCAAGAGCAGCTGTACCTACACATCGGCCTGAAGCCACGTGTCCGTGATCACTACCGTGCCACAAAAGTGGCGTTCTGGAAGCACCTGGTCCCTCACCTGTACAACCTCCACGATATGTTCCATTACACCTCCACCACAACCAAAGTGCCACCACCCGAGACCACTCAGAATTCCCTCTCTACCAAACGACCCAATGGTAAAAACTGGCCGTTTAACACCAAAAGACCTCCAATGTCGCCGGCCTACAACAGCGAGAGCGGCAAGGAACAATGGAACGGAGAAGAAGAACCAGGTCCTCTGGTGGTGGAGAACCCGCGGGATTACTCGACCGAGCTGAGCGTGACCATCGCAGTCGGGGCTTCCCTATTGTTCCTCAACGTTTTAGCGTTTGCTGCACTGTACTACCGTAAGGACAAGCGTCGGCAGGAACAGCACCCGCAGCCCAGCCCACCCCGAACTACCAACACCAACGATGTTGGCCGACACGCGCCTGAAGAGGAGATCATGTCTTTGCAAGTCAACCAGACACTTCACGAGTGTGACGCTGGGCCGACCAGCGAAGCTCTACGTCTGGCGTCGCTTCCCGACTACACGCTGACTCTACGTCGCTCGCCTGACGATATCCCGCTCATGACGCCAAACACCATAACTATGATCCCCAACTCTTTGGTGGGTATGCCTAATCTTCATCCGTACAACACCTTCACAGCTGGCTTCAACTCAACCGGCCTACCACATTCCCACTCAACCACACGCGTATAGCTTTACGAAGATCCGGTCGGGATGGGGGATGTTAGGGTTTCTGAGAGGTTTCAGAGAGGGACAGGGACAATGATGGGAATATAAATAGACTTCTGCAACAAGGAATGACAAATTCCTTCCAGATGTCAAGTTGTGCAAACCTGCCAAAACAAAACTGCTCTGTTTGGGTGAAAAGGAGTGAACATTTCAAGCAGTATTTTTTCTAATCACCATTTTAAAGGAAAACGCCTTTTTAAGCAGAATCGTGCAAATGGGGCGATCACTTTTTCTTGAATAAATAACAAAAAGATAAACAAAGGAAAGTGCATTTTATTTCCCATCACAGTCTTTTGTGGGAAACGCGTTCAAAACTGTGGCCTCTGAAGTGACATCTGCATAACATTGTTTGCTTTGCTTTTTCTTTTCTTTATAATGCCTTATGAGGAGCTTGCTTTTTCTCTTTCTATTGATTTGACAATGTGTTCCTGATCCGACTTGGGTTGAAACAGCAACAGCAATGTGTTTTTAACCTTACCCATATGGTGTTTAAACTTCTTTTCTTGGTTCTATTGAAAATCCTTACTTTGAGCATTTGCCATTGGATTGGAGTTACCGTAAACATTTTGTGTAAAGGCAAGTGCATCTTTTTCAACAACAATCAATCTGCATCGGATACTCATGAAACGCACACTCACACGCAACATTTAGAGCGTGGTGCGTTCGTGTGGGATTCTGATCTCAAGTATGGATGAGGGCATTTGAGCTGAATGTGTGCGTGCGCGTGCGGTTGTCTGCCTTTGCCATGTTTGTGTGTTGTTGTTGTTGAATATTTTTGTGATAGGTCGGGGGGATTTCTTGACCATCGCATTGATTTTGTTTACCACGAGTAGTGTTTTGATCTCATCTATGGTCATCTGTCTTTGCAAAATAGAACTTTTTGTTATTTTAAAAAGTTACATATGTCTAATTTTGCTTAAGAATTACGAAATAAATGTATTATTTTACATTCAAGAGAAAACAATAGCTGAAGATTGAACCGAACTAACTGACATGATTCCAT
This sequence comes from Triplophysa yarkandensis, assembly GCA_033220385.1. Taxonomy (NCBI): domain Eukaryota; kingdom Metazoa; phylum Chordata; class Actinopteri; order Cypriniformes; family Nemacheilidae; genus Triplophysa; species Triplophysa yarkandensis. The sequence continues at coordinate 1,884,359 of CM065677.1, read as the reverse complement.
TGACTTTATAAGCGTTCTTCTCAACTGGAGAAAGTGGCCTCTTTACACTGAATAACCCATCAGTGTATACCTGTGTTTCTTTAAATATATATATGTATATATATATATATATATATATATATACATATATATATATATATATATATATATATATATATATATATATATATATATATATATATATATATATATATATATATATATACATATATACATATATACATATATACATATATACATATATACATATTATATATATATATATATATATATATATATATAAATATGGGCATACATACATATATGTATAGGGCTTTTATGAAGATCTTATGAACAGTGTAAATGAATGCTATAGCAGATTGACTGAAATAATAAGCTGAAAGCATCATTATCCAGAAAACAAAGCGAGATAGTGTCCGGACTAGTTCTATCCTGGAAACTGAGGCCACAACACTCTTTTTAATTGCTCTATATGTATATTTATGTATAAATATATTTAATATTTATTTATGTATACCAGATGTATACATGCTGATTGTGCCATGTGCCAAATTAAACCATAAACCTGGAGATGAAATGGTTTCATTTATTTAGACATACCAATAATAAGATACTCCATAATAAGGGGGGACATGAAGTTGGTTTTATTCCTAAACTTGTAGTACATTTTTATTTGCTATTGTCTTTTACAATAGTAGAAAATTGAACTCAGAATAACCCAGAACACAAAGGTAACCCAGATTAAGGTTTACAAATGCCTCCTCATACCCTTATAACCAGTGGCTTTATATATACACACATTTATACATACATTAATCCGTCCACTGAATTAAAACTAGGTTCTAGTCATTGCTTATCAACTTCTGTAGAGTTCAACTATTACCTGTGACTGTAAGCGATTGTGGTTCATTTTTCATTCAACCGAGGAAAATTTAGAGGTTAAATGTTAAAATGTACAAAAAAATGGTTGAGACTGACACACAACTATTAAAAAAGACACAAACATTCAGTGATACTCAAAAAGACAACATATCCCTTTATATTACATAAAGCATTTTAATGTGCCATGTAAAGCGTATACACTTCACATCGGGCTTTGGAAAGCTCAATTGGCCAGTCACCATATTCCACGCGTATTCTCCACTAGGCCATATGGGTTCTAAAGGTCATCTTGATCTTAAAAGTAAATGTAAAGACAAATTGATAATAAATAGGTCAACTTAATAATACATCAAATTATATTTAATATTTTTGAATGCACATTGCATGATTGTGTAGATTGAACACCATGACTTGGCTGGCACTCGTGCCTAAAGCCAATAGAAAATGTTTTCCCAGAGAAGGTTTGTGTTTTTACAAATAAGCTAATAAAATATTTTAAATCAATATTCTGTTTTTTGAGAATGAAACTGTGTTGGTGAACCATGAAATACGGGTTTAATCTACAGCCAGATGGTGGTTATTATTACAATAGTGTGATGCTCCATATCAGCATGGCTATGTTTAAGTGCTGATATAGAGCACAATCACACGATTACAAGCGCCACAATGCATTTATACAACAGTTTGACAAGAGCGTAGATAAATCCACAGCAACATCTGAGTGTCTTTAAAACTCTCTAGTTTTTAAAGGAATTTTCTAACATCATTTAAACGAATACAGTCAAGTTGGAGAGACAATGAGGCCTGAATGCGTGCAAATTATAGACAGAGACTGTTGCAACTACTCAAAGAGAATTTGTTATTTCCAGAAGCAAACACTGCATCTGTACTCACCTTCTTAAAACTACATAGTAGGCGAAAAATCTGTAGAAGGGATGAGTAGTTTTTCCGAAACATCTCCGGTTATGAATGGTAACCTTAGTTTCCTGAAGGTTGGAACGAGACGTTGTGTTGAGAAAGGATGGGGTTCGTGTTTGAGAACCTTTTATGTCTGAGCCTATTGAGAAGGACAATTTATTTGGCGAATTAATAAATTCATGTCCCCACGCTGGATGACGTGTGTGAGGACAAAGAGATCATTCCTTTACTTTTTTGCCAAAGAAAATAGAAGACCTCCCTAGGATACTGCAGCAACAGCTGAGTGTTGTGGCATGAAAGGACATATCCCACCCATGTGGGGGGATATCATGTGAAGAATACCACATTGTTCGCCAAACTCGGGGGATAACATCATGGGAAGATAGCGTCTGGATCCACTTTGCAGGGAGCATAGCTTTAAGATGGATTCCTACCTGGGCAAGATCACTGTACTCGCCATGTGGGAAAGTCTCAAGTGATAGAGGACATCGTAACAGGTATCCCTCTTGGGTATACCACTTCGTACAGAGCTCCAGCAAAGGTCACGGGTATCTACAACCCCAAATAAGAAAAAGTTGGGACAGTATTAAAAACGCAAATAAAGAAAGAAAGTAGTGATTTCTAAATTTACTTTCACTTGTATTTCATTGCAGACAATATGAACAGAAAATATTTCATGTTTTGTCTGGTCAACTTCATGTTATTTGTAAAAATGCATTCTTTCCTGTCATTCAGACCTGCAACACAGTTCAAAAAAAGTTGGGACAGGAGCAATTTAGGGCTAGTAATGATTTGAAACGAGTGATGTCAACAGGTGATTGTAATTATGATTTGGAACAAAAGGAGCATCCAAGAAAGGTCTTATCCTTTAGGAGCAAAGATGGGCCGAGGATCGCCAGTTTGCCGACAAATACGTGAGAAAATTCTTGAAATGTTTAAATACAATGTTCCTCAAAGAAAGATAGGAAGAGATTTGGATATTTCACATTCAACAGTGCATAACATAATTAAAATATTCAAGGAATCTGGAGGAATTTCCATGCGTAAAGGACAAGGGCGCAAGCCTAAGCTGAACAACCGTGATCTCCGATCCCTCAGGCGGCGCCGCGTCAAGAATCATCATTCATCCGTCACCAAATGGGCTCAGGACTACTTTTGCAGACATTTGTCAAGTACCACAATAAGTAGTTACATCCACAAGTGCCAGTTAAAACTGTACTGTGTCAAAAGGAAGCCCTATGTTAACAGTGTCCAGAAGCACCGTCGACTTCTCTGGCCTCGGAGTCTTCTGGGATGGACCATCACACAGTCGAAACGTACAGATGAATCCGTTTTTTAGGTATTTTATATACTAGCTTTGGCAAGTGACCCAAGACGAGGCAATTATTGATTATTGTGAGCGGGTCAAGCTCCCCTCGTCTTGCTCCTTAAAACGCCTTGGCCTGATATACGCTGAAACCCGATACATGCGAACTGTTCTGGGAGGAAGGAGACTGAAATGTGATGGGCTATGGCGGACCCATGACACAGAATCAAATGGAGACATATCTATTCCCATATCGTCTAAGTCGCTAGCGGCAGCCATCACTCACCAAACTAGGAAGCAGGCTTGGTGGTTACAGATTTTGGGGAGAAATTTCGATACGCCTCTTGCACACAAGAGAACAGCGGCTGTGCCCACAATGGGAAATTTACTCTTTTAGAAACCTCTGGAATTAGATTGCTGAAAAAACCAGGGGAGTCGCACGAAGGAACAAACCACTCCACCGTGTCGTCACAACAGCAATGTTGTTGGCACCAGACATACATCTAGGTTCCGAAAGAAAAAAAGGTGATGAATGATCTCTTCAGCCCCCTTTTATACCCGTCGTCCCGATCAGGAATTTGAATTGATTCCTTCGCCTTATTAATTAGCCTTTGCAATAGGCTCAGATGTAACAGGTTCTCAAGCACGAAGCCCATTCAGTCTCAACACAACGTTGAGAGCCCGACTGAAAGAGAACCTCAGTATGCACAAAACAATGTGTATTGTTTCCAAACAGCTTTAAAGGGGAAAACAAAAAGAAATCCAACAGAGGCAGAACACAGTACAGTGCATGGTATAGCTGACCGAGCAAGATTTATTCTAATAGAGCTTTTGAAATGAATTCGGCAGACCGTAAGATGTAATTTATATACAAGTATTGTGAACACTGTTTTGCATTGATGTGATAGTCTGTCTTTGCTTTTGTGTGAAACTGAAGTTTCCTGATCCTGAATGAATGGTCAGTACCAGACTCTCACATAATAAAGGTACTTGAAGAATAACAGGATCTGGCATCCTCAGGGAAGGAAGGCAGAAAGAGACTAGAGTGGGTGGTGGTTGATACTTTAAAGCCTAAAATAAAATGGATTTTTTTTATAAATATTTTGCACACTTGAAGCATTGCTTGAATGTGCAGGTAACCTTATCGTAATAACGAGAGAGAGAGAGAGAGAGAGAGAGAGAGAGAGAGAGAGAGAGAGAGAGAGAGAGAGAGAGAGAGAGAGAGAGAGAGACCAGAGAGAGAGAGAGAGAGACCAGAGAGAGAGAGAGAGAGACCAGAGAGAGAGAGAGAGAGAGAGAGACCAGAGAGAGAGAGTGAGAGTGAGAGACCAGAGAGAGAGAGAGAGAGAGAGAGAGAGAGAGAGAGAGAGAGACCAGAGAGAGAGAGAGAGAGAAAGAGAGAGAGAGAGAGAGAGAAAGAGAGTGAGAGAGAGAGAGAGAGAGAGAGAGAGAGAGAGAGAGAGAGAGAGAGAGAGAGAGAGAGAGAGAGAGAGAGAGAGAAATGTATCTAATAGAAGCTCTCGAGAAGAAAAACATTTATTTTTCTTATAATAAAGAATGGAAAAATATAAACCAGTTAGAGATGACCTGGAGTTCACCAGACAAATAAGTAATGAAACGGCTGTACTGGACGATATCAGATCTGACCAAAAATACAAATTTAAGATACTTACAACCAATACCAATCAAACCAATATAAACTAGATGTTTATGAGTTTGTGTGCTTTTTTGGAATTTTTTAATGTAGAATTATTTATCTTTTTAGTTTTAGAAGGAGGTCTATGCTATTAAGATCATTTGTAACACACAATCTGTATCAATTTATGTTGTGTCAAATCAAGTTTCAAAATAAGTCTTAAGTAAATCAAGTCAAATTAAGTATCAAAGTAAGTTCAGAGAATCTTTTTACAGCGCTCGCTTTAACAGTTATGGCTGATTCTGGTGAGTTTTTAATAATCTACAACATTTCTCCTGATTATAATTCAATTGTTTGATGGCTCATTTAACAAATAATAGTCAAGTGATTGCATGAGGGATTTTAAATCCTGTCTTATACCATGACATGGCAACATTCAAAGACACAACAGTATCTATGAATTTACAACAGTTGTCTTTACAGTGAGTAAGACAAGGAAGAGCCCAGCGAGTTAATGGGAACATGGATGTTTAGTTACAAGGGTCAACTGACGGGGGTCAACCTGATCTCACTACAGCTTCAGAGTACATTACCAACATTTTTTGCCTTGAAACCATTATCACAAGAAACCCTTGAAACATTGGACACCCTTGAAATATTGGACATTATCACAAGCGCGTATCTACCGCTTGGGAATCAGAAACATGGAATGTTTGAAATGTTTAATGAAAAAACAATGTGCTTTGGCAGATTCTTCAGAGACATCAAAATAATGTGCACAATGAATCAATGCATGAATACAACACAAGTTACCATCATAGTATACCATCACAGTTATAGAAGTCATTACCATGTACTGACATCTACATCGTCTCTGAATCTTTTCATTGTTCCAACACCTCAACTTTAAATATGTTTCATAACTCCTTGTTTGCCATGGATTAAGCCAATGTAAACCATGAGGTTTTTTACTCTCTGATGCGCTTCAGTACCTGTGTCATAAAGCTTTTAGGTCAAAAACACATACATCACATAAAGAGGCAATCACAGCGACCTATTGGAGGATTCTTCAGCACAAACATCAAAGGTATAAAACGATCCTTAAATATAAAAAAATGTAAGAGACCCTGTGTCCAGTTCTCATCTGTTGAGTCACATTACATATGTGTATGTAAAACATTCATCACTCTTCATTTGATACGTGATTAACTGAAGACAAAGATCCTCAGTTCCCGGATCAGCCATCTCTTTTAAGGGAGTTTTTCAAAATAATCACTGAATTCAGCCTTTGGCCAACATGACAGACACCTGCTCAAATGTCTACCGACTAAAGTAGTAGTGTGTCACACTAAAGTCAGAAAATAAGCATAAATGTGTCATTAAATGAGTTTTCAGTTTGTGCATTGACGCGATTTGATTGTAGTTTCGCCTACTTGAGCATGTACCTGTCGTTGAGGAAATGACTTTAGTTTGAAGGCCTGAAGCCACTGTGTTTAAAGTGCTTCTCTTACCGACACACGTTTCCCTACACTTTCATCAGCTTCTCCTTCTTACATCCCTTTTCATTGCAACAAAAATAGTTTTCTTAAAATTCAGGTAATTTCCTTTGGAATCAAAAGTGACTGCAGCGGTGTTTGCAGATTACATTTTCCCATCGGTATTTTTCATCTTATGAGCATATAATGTAATAAATGTTGTTAAATCTTTGCTTAAAACAATTTTATAACAATTTCCCAGTAGGGTAAGATAAACAAACTTTATTCAAGCTTCAGAAGAAATGCATTTTGTTTCAGGATGTTTGAGAAACAATTATGAGCAAAATAAATCTACATCTACATAATTGAGAAAATGCACCGCTTTATGAAAACATCCATGCGTTTAATGGGCTCAGAATAATATTTTTATGTTTAACGTTTTTAACACGATTATTTAAACTGTTGAAAAAATTAACATTTTATCATGTGGCTGAGAGAGTAATCACCTTTATCTCCGAAGACGGTAAGTCTGTTTAAAAATATTTTATTATTTCAATCGAACATAAACATTTTTAAAACATAATCGAACATTTTTAGCCTTTTACAGTCGGATGATATTGGAGCTGTAGCAAGAAACAAAACAAATGTAAACAACTCTAGAAAGTATGGAGGTTGTAGGAAGGATGTGATTTAGACATAAAGACCCTTTCCCAAATTTACCCTTTACCTGTACAATTTCCCCTCCGTTTGGCGCGTTCATGTAAAGGAGTAGAGGTGTCTCAATTCTCTTTCAGATGTAGGGGTAAAGGTAGGTGAAAGGCCAGATTCAAAAGGAGACTTTCCGGGACCTCACGTTTAAAGAAGGGCCAAGAGAGATTTTAAAGTGGCTGCTCATCCAAGCAAGTAGACTCAGAAATGTCAGTAATATTTGCCATCAATAAGTATTTTTCCGACAATCTTTCACCGAATGTATGTAACATTCAGTCTCAAGTTTTTACAGTTATGTTTTTTAAATTAATTGCGCGATATTAGAAACATATTCTTTATGTCATATATCTAGTGCCTTGAAAGCATGTTAAAAACAAAATGAAAGTCCAGTGAAAAAAACCTTTTTCTCTGATAAAAAGTTGGGATCTAGAGAAGATAATCTGTATTATGATGATATATAACGTTGTAGTTGTGTCCCATTTTTAGAGGAAGATTTTTATCTTTTTAAGAGGCAATAGGTCGCCATTGGAATTTGGTCGTATATAGAAGTGGGATAAGGCCAAAAAGTTGATACTCATTCATTATTTGTGATTTAGGTTTGGTCATCAGAAAGTGAAAAAGATCCCTGTGGCCAGAAATCCCCAACTTTCTGAACGGTTGAAACAAGCAATTTTCTCATTATTTAAATGGGATGTATGCATCTTTGTGAAGGAGAGTTAAACAGGTTAGAACCAAAAAATTGGAGGAATACAGAAAATGTCTGTACCAAATAGTGTTGAAAGAAACCTGCTTGAAAAGGCTGTTGAGCTGCTTTTCTATCAGTGGGATGGAACATTTTTTAAGCACAAACAATAGACAACCAGATTACAGTTGGGGAACAGTCTGAACAGCCTAAATTACCATTCTTGCGTTTCTACGTGATAATCAGAAATAAAATTGTCTCAAGTGACAAAGTCAGATGTTAATGGAATAATTAGACAGGAAGAGGAAAACATGCAGGAATCCAGATCTTGCACACATACAAGTCAGAGTCATCTGAAGACTGAGAATAGGCCAGACATTATCCTGAATATGTACTTGCAATAGGAAGTTTCAATGTTTAGAGACTCCATAACCAACATGACTGATGTATCACGTGTTTGATATGAGACACATTGAGATATGGAGGATAGTAACACTTTGTGAATTTAAATGTTTACTAGTGTGAGATTTTGGCCTGACCCACAACCAGCAGTTGTGCTTATCAAACACAACCAGAAGACGGCAGCTCTAGTCCAGATCTAGACCCTCACAGAGATAGAAAGATTACCCAAGGGGATTTTTGAAAAATATAAGCATTTCATTACTTACTCATATTATTAAAAAGACCAATGGATTCTATTTAATTTAATTTACTTTAAATAATTTTAAACAATGTTTCGTTGTCGCGCAGTAACAGCAACGGTAATACATTAGTTCAGACAAAGTGTTGTATAGAACATGAAAATGTCTTCAAAAAGATGATCAGTACAGTGATTCATTTATTTTCCAAAAAGTAAGATTCCCAAGTCCAAAAGACGTTTTAGAATTAAGTATTTCATCTTTATCTGTTCCACACAACAAGACCGTAGTGAAGAAATGTCATATACTACACAACACTTGTATTAAAGCTCTGTGTTGCTAGAAGAATAAACTGAATGGATAAAAAATGAGCTTGTCCTGTTTGTGTCATTGACAAACGTTCACAAACGTTACGTTTTAATTTAGTTTTACCCTGCACTCCAAGATCTTTCATATCTATGTAGGATGTTGTGAAGTCAAAGAACCCTACAACACTGGGTCTTCATTGATATTGGTTGAAGAACCCAAGTCCACCTGGAGATGAGCGTCTACTTTTCTTGTGTGTGCATGTGTTTAATTTGATCATATTTTCAGAAATAAAACTTTTCTTATTGGAACACTCCAAAAGAAAATGAGTTATTTCAACTCAACAATTGGGTTATGAGGTAAACCACACTGGGTTTATATATAAACGTTTTAACCCATGTGCTTGGTTTGACCTCATTCGACCCAATGATTGGTTTAAGTTTAGGTTCAAGTGTAGCGTTGAATATTGTCATGTTTAAGTAACAAAACAAAGTTTCTTCGCTAAGGTGCTTCATTAAAGAGACACAAAACAACATAGAGCAACAACAATATACAGACATTACAAGACAAGGATTACTTTGACAGACAGTGGGAACCGTAAATCAGGATAGGCCCCAGTTTTGTTTAAAGTAAACTAGTGAAACAACTGCAAATGGAAGAAACGAGCAATACAAGTGCCTGGTGTTGACATAATCCGGCATTATTGAGTCTTCTGAAATTTGCTCATTATTTGCATGATATTCTCAACTTCGTCATTATGCAATGCACGCCCACTTAACAACAGTCGACGTTGCTTGGCCACGTGAAAGGGAAATTCACATATATATTAAATGTATTATTTAGTATAATTGTTCTTTATAATAAACTATAATAAACAGACTTTACCAACACAATGCAATCTGGCGAAAGATTGACTTCATGCGTTTAGTATCACTTCATGGTCTCATGCTCGTTGTGTTTGTAGTGATAGTGTGTAATAAGAGAAGCAATGAGGATGCTAGTGTTCCTATTGCGAAGCACATGAGATCAGACTCCAGACTTCTCTTTCCCTGAAAACCGCTGTCCACTTTTCACAGACATGACAGAAACAGCTTTTACTGATGTAATAATGTCGAACGTTCTGCTTTTACCATGAATGTTTGATTTCTTTGAAGAATTTCATCTGTTTGAATCGCTGCGTATTTCGATCACACAGCATCCTAAGATACACAAGGAAATTTAGATTTTTAAAACGAAAATTCCTAAATGTCATCATATGGGAAAAGATCACAGATTATTGACCTATTTTTAAATTCAAAATACATCCACCCCTATATCATATTCTGCGGGTTAACGTGTACCGTATGTCTGTATAGAGCTATTTAGATTTACATCATTTACATTTAGTCATTTAGCAGACGCTTTTATCCAAAGCGACTTACAATAGTCGAGGAGACAATGAAGCGGTAAATAGCCGATCCAACAATAGGTGAACACAGGATATTTACAATATGCCATGCAATATCCCATCAACGGTTTGTTTCCATGTAAGTGTATGTATAAACGTATATCTTACATGTTTAAAGTTAAGCATAAGCTCCATTCGTGCCCCTTCTGTTGCCGCAAATAATGTGTTGAAAGCTCTCTCATTTGTAGGCCTCTCTGATAAAGCATCTGCGTAATATATAAAGTTTAACTTAAACATATATGTGCACAGTACAGTACATTGACTTAGAAGTGGATTTTTCCCGACGGCTTACGACACTACCAAACCAATTCTGGTTTTGGTCTAAGTGCAGCTTGACAACTTCTGCTTTCATCTGCTGCAGAGCGTTTAACTGCACATCAATGGATTTCCTGTTGTGACAGAGAAACTGTCGGCAGCCCGCTGAAAGCATTCACTTATGCTTAAAGATCTACCACAACTGGTTCATGTGTCGGGATGAAGTTGGGTTAGTTAAGTCATAATTACACATACATTTGATGCAAAACCTTTATTCATTCATTCAAACATGACACCATTGATGAATTTACAATACAAAAAAAATATTTATAAAAATAAATCGCAACAATTAAAACAGTCCTCATGTCATCGTCACATAAATATTCAAAGAAATAAATGTAAGAAAATTGAAACAGTTCAGTGTTGCATCTCTTTC